>CM022701.1:30052374-30299874 GCA_012295165.1 Asparagus setaceus
AAACTCGTGATTTTGAAGGAAAATGAAGAAGAAGTGATAGATCGAGCTAACCGATGATGTAGTTTCCGATGGCGACGGCGACGATCGCCTGATTGTGGTGGAAAGCGGCGGCGTGAGGTTGAAGGGGCTTATGGCTGCGGCCGACGTGCCGGAGATCCAAATGCTGAATCGTCGCCCACTCCATCGCCTCTCAGCTCTTTAGGCGATGGATCTTGATTCGATTTTGGCTTCTGAGTTCGATGATTCGATGTAACCCTCGGTGGATTTAACCGAGGGCAGCGAGATCTCGCATGAATAGATCTCTGTTGGGTTTTTGGTTTTTCGAGCAGGGGAGAGATCTGGAAACGAAACCCTTTTTCCTGTTTTCCGGCTAGTAATTTTGTCAAAAAGAAATGCTGAAACTAATGCTTCGAATTTGCAGATACACTCTTTAGAAGTTCGGATTTGCTTGTGTGTGCCTAAAATTTGCTAATTACATCCTTATTCTTTGAAAGGTCTAGGGTAATTATTAAGCAACCCTCTTTAGATTTGACAGTTTATTATAAAACCCTTCAATATTATGTTTTTATAACAACATCTCCATTGTTAAAATTATTAAAACTCGTATAATTTTTATCATTCTCTCTAAAATATATCTCAATAAAGTTTCTCTTCTTTTAGTGGGGTTATTCATTGGGGTATTTGGGGCCCATCGGGACAATTGTCTCACTTGGATAAATTTATGCACCTGTGATAATTTGAGGAGGGATAAAGTGGGATAAAATGGGGTAATGGGACACTTTAGTTGAGACAATTGAGGATAATGGGACAATTTGAATGAGACAATTAAATAATGACATCTTTAAAATATGATATTTATTAAGTTGTTATTACTAATTAACTTCCATGAATAAATTATTATTATTATATTAAGAATAATTTTAAAGTAATAATAAAATTATTATTATTATCAACAATATAATATATTGGAAATATTTGATATAAATATTTATGTATCAATTTAATCCTTATTAATACTATAATTAACATATATTAGTGATTAATTATTATTTAAAGAAGAACAACCTAGATTGAGATATAAAAGTCAAAACTCTTACAAATAAAGGCTTGATTATCCAACAAAGTCTTAATAATAACAAATTAAGTCAAATGACCACCAACTAAAAACTAGACTCCTTGTGACATGCGTGCCCCGACATGCCACATATTATTTGCCATGTTTTCTCTCCACGTTGTTGCAACCGTCCGTTGTGTTTGCTGAGTCTATAAATCATCGTCCTCATCGAAATCTGCATCAGGTGGTGCAACATTGCGTGGTGCCTCGGAAGGAAGATCAGAAACTTCGAAGTCATCATTTGAGTTCTCCAACTTCAGAAAGTTATGCACGCCGACACAAAGCCCAAACCATATATTTTTGTGTCTCATATGGAAAACCAAGAGGTTGACTCTTGAAAATAGTGAACCTTGACTTGAAAACGCCGAAGATACGCTCAACCCAATTTCGGAGAGATGCATGCCGATGGTTGAATAACTCATGTGGATTACGTGGCCGCTGACGGTTATTGGCTGGGCTGAACTCCTTTAGGTGGTACCTCGTACCCCTATACGGAGCCAAGAGCTGCAGCCTATTGGAATAACCACAATCCACCAGATAGAATTTGCCTGCAGTAATATATTGTTGGAATTATAATTGATAAAAAATTTTAAAAAGCAAACATTAAATTTAACAATTTGACATAAAGATTATTACCATCTAGGATTGGAAGTCTGCATTCACTTCTTCTACTCGTTACATCCTTCAAGACCCGTGAATCACTGGCAGATCCCTCCCATCCCGCCAGGACAAAAATGAACCTGAGATCAAACGTGCATGCCGCAAGGACATTTTGGGAAAGATAGCCATGTCTATTACGATATGGGGTTTGATCCATGCCATACACCATACAAGTCTTAACTCTCTAATTCATGAAACATTTTCTTGAACAAATCAATCTTTTCTACTCAAAATCAGAAATCCTCTCATATACCAACCTCTAGAATAGAAACCACAGCATGCCCACTGGTAGGACTATAAGCCATGCGCACAACTCGAGCACCAATATCAATCGCAGAGATTTTATTCCCGGTGAGCGCATCAAATTCTGCAAATTGGACCAGAATTAGCTCAAACTCGTGATTTTGAAGGAAAATGAAGAAGAAGTGATAGATCGAGCTAACCGATGATGTAGTTTCCGATGGCGACGGCGACGATCGCCTGATTGTGGTGGAACGCGGCGGCGTGAGGTTGAAGGGCTTGTGGCTGCGGCCGACGTGCCGGAGATCCAAATGCTGAATCGTCGCCCACTCCATCGCCTCTCAGCTCTTTAGGCGATGGATCTTGATTCGATTTTGGCTTCTGAGTTCGATGATTCGATGTAACCCTCGGTGGATTTAACCGAGGGCAGCGAGATCTCGCATGAATAGATCTCTGTTGGGTTTTGGTTTTCGAGCAGGGAGAGATCTGGAAACGAAACCCTTTTTCCTGTTTTCCGGCTAGTAATTTTGTCAAAAAGAAATGCTGAAACTAATGCTTCGAATTTGCAGATACACTCTTTAGAAGTTCGGATTTGCTTGTGTGTGCCTAAAAATTTGCTAATTACATCCTTATTCTTTGAAAGGTCTAGGGTAATTATTAAGCAACCCTCTTTAGATTTGACAGTTTATTATAAAACCCTTCAATATTATGTTTTTATAACAACATCTCCATTGTTAAAAATTATTAAAACTCGTATAATTTTTATCATTCTCTCTAAAATATATCTCAATAAAGTTTCTCTTCTTTTAGTGGGGTTATTCATTGGGGTATTTGGGGGCCCATCGGGACAATTGTCTCACTTGGATAAATTTATGCACCTGTGATAATTTGAGGAGGGATAAAGTGGGATAAAATGGGGTAATGGGACACTTTAGTTGAGACAATTGAGGATAATGGGACAATTTGAATGAGACAATTAAATAATGACATCTTTAAAATATGATATTTATTAAGTTGTTATTACTAATTAACTTCCATGAATAAATTATTATTATTATATTAAGAATAATTTTTAAAGTAATAATAAAATTATTATTATTATCAACAATATAATATATTGGAAATATTTGATATAAATATTTATGTATCAATTTAATCCTTATTAATACTATAATTAACATATATTAGTGATTAATTATTATTTAAAGAAGAACAACCTAGATTGAGATATAAAAGTCAAAACTCTTACAAATAAAGGCTTGATTATCCAACAAAGTCTTAATAATAACAAATTAAGTCAAATGACCACCAACTAAAAACTAGACTCCTCGTGATATGCGTGTCCCGTCATGCCACATATTATTTGCCATATTTTCTCTCCACGTTGCTGCAACCGTCCGTTGTGTTTGCTGAGTCTGTAAATCATCGTCCTCATCGAAATCTGCATTAGGTGGTGCAACATTGCGTGGTGCCTCGGAAGGAAGATCAGAAACTTCGAAGTCATCGTTTGAGTTCTCCAACTTCAGAAAATTATGCACGCCGATACAAAGCCCAAACCATATATTTTTTGTGTCTCATATGGAAAACCAGGAGGTTGACTTTTGAAAATAGTGAACCTTGACTTGAAAACGCCGAAGATACGCTCAACACAATTTCGGAGAGATGCATGCCGATGGTTGAATAACTCATGTGGATTACGCGGTCACGACGGTTATTGGTCGGTGAACTCCTTTAGGTGGTACTGCACTCTATACCTGAGCCAAGAGCTGCGTTATTGGAATAACCACAATCCACCAGATAGAATTTGCCTGCAGTAATATATTGTTGGAATTATAATTGATAAAAAATTTTAAAAAGCAAACATTAAATTTAACAATTTGACATAAAGATTATTACCATCTAGGATTGGAAGTCTGCATTCACTTCTTCTACTCGTTACATCCTTCAAGACCCGTGAATCATCGCGCATCCCTCCCATCCCGGAGACAAAATGAACACGAGATCAAAGCGTGCCGCAAGGACATTTTGGGAAAGATAGCCATGTCTATTACGATATGGGGTTTGATCCATGCCATACACCATACAAGGAACGTGGGTCCCATCGATTGCACCAATACAATCCTATTCATTCCATTAATTTGTTTGAGATATAAATCAAATAATTTTATAATAAAGAATAAAGAGTGATATAATGCATTTGAAATTAAAATACCTTGAAATATGGCCAAAAACGAGAGTCTGATGTGACATTTTCTAGTGGGTCAGTCGAAGGTGAAGCCATCAGAAAAGGGGCTAATGATACAAGAGCTTTGAGTGCTTTCTTGAAGCACACACAGCAATCGGGATCGATCAAACCTCTCAGTAGTAATGCAATATCGTTGATTTTGTGTAACCGTGAGAAGGAAAATAGCAATCATCTTCTCAACACTGATATAACGTGTATCTTGTAAATGGTTGTGGCCTCGTAATACCATGCAAAGTTTCATGAAGCAATCTGGATACATACGATATATCCAATTTAAAATCACGGTCGCTCTCCATCTTGGATTTCAAATATTGAAGACCAAGATCCGTAATGCCATGTCTGAGGCCCGAATATGCACGCAATTGTATACTTGACTCTTCCTCTAATATGAGTTGTGAGACATTTGCAAGTAGCTCCGCTATTTGTGCAGTCATAGTGATTATGCGGATGAGGAGATAATCAGCACTATCCTCTTGAAACAACAAAATAGGCACATCTGTATCTTCCATCCTGTTATATGCATGAAAATGAAACTTAGGAGATGCAAAATATCAATACTACAATATTAGATTCCAAACAAGATAAATTAAAAAGCCTATGGACACTTAAAAATATGACTAGTTCCATCAATTTCTATTTGGTATAAAGACAATCAAATGAAATTTAAATGGTCAGAAAAATCATCTGCACAATTAGAACTATAGGGGGTCTATCCGCAATTGAGCATTACTACAGGGGGTCTATCCCCACTTAATATTATATAAGAAAGCTCAATCTAGTTGCTCTTAAAATATCAAGACTACTCTTTTGTATCTGTGTTCTATATAAGCTTAAAGTTTGATAAAAAGATTCCAGATTCAATATCACTCAAAGCTACTGCATTTTTTTCCCCAGAGACTGAAACCCGTCAAGTTTTAGTTTCAATTTCAAACCAACAATCACAAAGACCATCAAATTGAGCAAATTGGACCAGAATTAGCTCAAACTCGTGATTTTGAAGGAAAATGAAGAAGAAGTGATAGATCGAGCTAACCGATGATGTAGTTTCCGATGGCGACGGCGACGATCGCCTGATTGTGGTGGAACGCGGCGGCGTGAGGTTGAAGGGCTTATGGCTGCGGCCGACGTGCCGGAGATCCAAATGCTGAATCGTCGCCCACTCCATCGCCTCTCAGCTCTTTAGGCGATGGATCTTGATTCGATTTTGGCTTCTGAGTTCGATGATTCGATGTAACCCTCGGTGGATTTAACCGAGGGCAGCGAGATCTCGCATGAATAGATCTCTGTTGGGTTTTGGTTTTCGAGCAGGAGAGATCTGGAAACGAAACCCTTTTTCCTGTTTTCCGGCTAGTAATTTTGTCAAAAGAAATGCTGAAACTAATGCTTCGAATTTGCAGATACACTCTTTAGAAGTTCGGATTTGCTTGTGTGTGCCTAAAAATTTGCTAATTACATCCTTATTCTTTGAAAGGTCTAGGGTAATTATTAAGCAACCCTCTTTAGATTTGACAGTTTATTATAAAACCCTTCAATATTATGTTTTTATAACAACATCTCCATTGTTGAAAATTATTAAAACTCGTATAATTTTTATCATTCTCTCTAAAATATATCTCAATAAAGTTTCTCTTCTTTTAGTGGGGTTATTCATTGGGGTATTTGGGGGCCCATTGAGACAATTGTCTCACTTGGATAAATTTATGCACCTGTGATAATTTGAGGAGGGATGAAGTGGGATAAAATGGGGTAATGGGACACTTTAGTTGAGACAATTGAGGATAATGGAACAATTTGAATGAGACAATTAAATAATGACATCTTTAAAATATGATATTTATTAAGTTGTTATTACTAATTAACTTCCATGAATAAATTATTATTATTATATTAAGAATAATTTTTAAAGTAATAATAAAATTATTATTATTATCAACAATATAATATATTGGAAATATTTGATATAAATATTTATGTATCAATTTAATCCTTATTAATACTATAATTAACATATATTAGTGATTAATTATTATTTAAAGAAGAACAACCTAGATTGAGATATAAAAGTCAAAACTCTTACAAATAAAGGCTTGATTATCCAACAAAGTCTTAATAATAACAAATTAAGTCAAATGACCACCAACTAAAACTAGACTCCTTGTGATATGTCTCCGTCATGCCACATATTATTTGCCATGTTTTCTCCACGTTGTTGCAACCGTCCGTTGTGTTTCTTTGAGTCTATAAATCATCGTCCTCATCGAAATCGCATTAGGTGGTGCAACATTGCGTGGTGCCTCTAAGGAAGATCGAAACTTAGTCATCATTTGAGTTCTCCAACTTCGAAAGAATGCACGCCGACACAAAGCCCAAACCATATATTTTTGTGTCTCATATGGAAAACCAAGAGGTTGACTCTTGAAAATAGTGAACCTTGACTTGAAAACGCCAAGATACGCTCAACCCAATTTCGAGAGATGCATGCCGATGGTTGAATAACTCATGTGGATTACGCGTCACGACCTATTGGTCGGTGAACTCCTTTAGGTGGTACCTCACTCTATACGAGCCAAGAGTCGTTCCTATTGGAATAACCACAATCCACCGATAGAATTTCCTAAGAATATATTGTTGGAATTATAATTGATAAAAAATTTTAAAAGCAAACATTAAATTTAACAATTTGACATAAAGATTATTACCATCTAGGATTGGAAGTCCGTGATTCACTTCTTCTACTCATTGCATCCTTCAAGACCCGTGAATCATTGGCAGATCCCTCCCATCCCGCCAGGACATAAATGAACCTGAGATCAAACGTGCATGCCGTAAGGACATTTTGGGAAAGATAACCATGGCTATTACGATATGGGGTTTGATCCATGCCATACACCATACAAGGAACGGGTCCCATCGATTGCACCGATACAATCCTATTCATTCCATTAATTTGTTTGAGATATAAATCAAATAATTTTATAATAAAGAATAAAAAGTGATATAATGCATTTGAAATTAAAATACCTTGAAATATAGCCAAACACGAGAGTCTGATGTGACATTTTCTGGTGGGTCAGTCGAAGGTGAAGCCATCAGAAAAGGGGCTAATGATACGAGAGCTTTGAGTGCTTTCTTGAAGCACACACTTACAGCAAATCGGGATCGATCAAACCTCTCAGTAGTAATGCAATATCGTTGATTTTGTGTAACCGTGAGAAGGAAAATAGCAATCATCTCCTCAACACTGATATAATGTGTATCTTGTAAATGGTTGCGGCATCGTAATACCATGTAAAGTTTCATGAAGCAATCTGGATACATACGATATATCCGACGAAAATCACTGGGCTGCTCTCCATCTTGGATTTCAAATATTGAAGACCAAGATCTGTAATGCCATGTATGAGGCCCGAATATGCACGCAATTGTGTACTTGACTCTTCCTCTAATATGAGTTGTGAGACATTTGCAAGTAGCTCCGCTATTTGTGCAAATATAGTGATTATGCGGATGAGGAGATAATCGCACTATCCTCTTGAAACAACAAAATAGGCACATCTCAGATCTTCCATCCCGTTATATGCATGAAAATGAAACTTAGGAGATGCAAAATATCAATACTACAATATTAGATTCCAAACAAGATAAATTAAAAGCCTATGGACACTTAAAAATATGACTAGTTCCATCAATTTCTATTTGGTATAAAGACAATCAAATGAAATTTAAATGGTCGAAAAATCATCTGCACAATTAGAACTATAGGGGTCTATCCGCAATTGAGCATTACTAAGGGGTCTATCCCCACTTAATATTATATAAGAAAGCTCAATCTAGTTGCTCTTAAAATATCAAGACTACTCTTTTGTATCGTGTTCTATAAGCTTAAAGTTTGATAAAAGATTCCGATTCAATATCACTCAAAGCTACTGCATTTTTTTCCCCAGAGACTGAAACTTGTCAAGTTTTAGTTTCAATTTCAAACCAACAATCACAAAAGACCATCAAATTGAGCAAGAACATATTACCAAACTGATCAAGCCCTCTATCATCTTGATAACAAAAACTATAAAATGATCACAAAAGATAAATTTTGTACATAAAACTGAAATTTTTATGACTAAAACCACCTTCACTTAATTGCATCCATGTTCTTTTTTTTCTCTGCCTACAATAACAAAATCAAGAGAAACACAACCACCAGATCTTGAACAAGAACCACCCCCAAATCCACTCACTGAATGATTCTGCTCACACATATAGAAACATCATCTACATATAATTAGCATCATACACTCATAATAAGCATCATAGACACATATTTCCAATTAAAACCACATAGTCATCAAACACATAATAGATATATAATAAGCAACCATATCCTCAAAATACATATATAAAAGCATGTCATGTGTTCAAAATACAATTTCAAAAGTGTAGTCATCAAACTACAGGTTAGTCACCAAATCATGACCTATGCATATCCATCAAGCATGGTCATCGTCCTCCTCATCCTCAATTGGATAATTTCCAGTTAGCCTCCAAATCATGAACTTTCGTTTTTGACTTCCATCCATCTTCACAAAGAAATCCTTCAGGTCTTGGGAAATATTTTTATTGAGGACAGTCAACCGTTGTGCATCAGTAAACCCATGAATGAAAGCCACCCCCTCAACCCATGGTTAGTTCCGGCGTCGTAAAAGTCTCACCTCTAAGACTAACTCTTACAAAGCTTTACTCATATTTGTAATCCCATTTGCAATATCTTGTGCATGTTGAGACCATGCAGAGGTGTTGGTGCGAGTAAGTGCCCTCTGGATGTTTCGACTAGTGCTAGAGTTCATGGCATGATTCACCACAGAGTACCAACCGGGGGTGCTAGGAGGTGGTGGAGTATCTATAGCAGTCTGAGTGGGATGGTAGGTAGAGTCATCAACATCAATAGATTCCAGGTTAATATCACCATCAGGCCTACCCTCACCTAATGCATTATGTAACGGGGAACTCTCCACGCCCTCGACTCCCAATCCTCCAGCAAATCTACTAGTTGCAGAGTTGTTACCCGCTACCATGCGTAAATCATCCAAATTCTCAAATAACTTGTCCTTAAATATTGGCGTGTTGGGATGAGCCTATCAAAAAAAAAAAGATATGTCGGTTTAAATATCACAATAGCACCTAAATACACTAGATACTTATTTTTTAAAATTAACAAACTAACTTGCTTATAATTATCCCACACCTCATCAGAACAAGTTATTCTCTGGGTTGTCGGGTCCCAACCAAATCCTGAATTATTTTTCATAAGTAACTCAATAGGTTCAATCTTCCTTTTCCAACTCCTAATCTTGTTCTTAACATGTTCAAACTTGAAGTTTTTCCCAAACTTGACATTTAGATATGGCAAGATATTTTGATTGATGGAAACTTTCTTAAAGTTACCATTATCCATTTGTTGCCATTTTTTACCTCGTCCACCAAGAGCCTCGGTAACTCTCTACTCTCTTCTTCACTCCACATCATGTAGTCATTCCTCGCTTTTTTGCCCTCTCACCATCTTGAGAAAATTCTCCTAAGTTTTAGTTTTGAATTGATATTCATCCTACAACACAAAGTTCACAAATCACAACGCATCTTAAACCATTAATAAAGATCAATTGATTTATTATTTAATATACTAGTCATATTCAAGAAAGAAGCTTGCTAGACCATTTTAAATATAACAACTAAAAATAAGGATCATATATAGCATTGCTTATACTGGGGATATATAATTAGAGAATGTTTAGGCTTGTTCTGCTCTCAACTCCAAAGGAACTTGTTCTGCTCTCAACTCCAACACAAAAAGAGACTTGTTCTGCTCTCAACTCCAAAGGAACTTATTTTACGCTTGAAACAGCTCTTACTAAACTGCTTTTATTCACAAAACACATTGTTTTACAAAAGTAACCCATAAAAATCACATGCAATCCGCTACAGAATTCATCAAAATTCATGAAATGAAAAAATAATAAACCAACACCCATAAAAGTGGCTTGCTGATTTTAAAAACAAGGGTCAAGCTTGATGCTTTTACACACTATTTCTTGTGGGCTATTGGGCCAAGTATTCGGAAAGCCTATAAACCTCCAAGTAGACTACAACGACAAAAGATCACATTTTTTTTCTCCTCTCTCTAAAAAATATTTCTGGCAGCATCTAAATAGTTCGAAGTTCTAATGGAGGATTTGCAGAGTGCTCTCTCATCTCGTGGCCTGGCGGTCTCATTGTTCATTTAACAATATTTTCCCAGACATTTTCTAAATTAATCAACTCTAAAATATGGATTATGACAATAAGGACAATACAAAATTGCAATTTCATAAAATAAAATCCCTCAAATCTCATGAAGTCAGGAAGAAAAAAATTTAAAACAAAAAAGAAATAACAAAGATGTACCTTTTAATCCTAAATCGACAAACCCTAGACAGAGAGTGGTAGGAGGAGGAACGATGAAGGCCAAGCTTGAAGAGGAAATACGAACCCTAATCCCAAATCGAGGAACGGAGGCAGCCCTAGATCTGAGGCAGAGAGGGAAATGAGAGATGGAGTTTTGGGGAAAGATTACCCCATCGTGTCCCAAATTGATGGCTGGGGCAAAAATGAGGGCTGAGACAAACTTTTCTTTATATAGGTGGGATATTTTTAGGGTAAGTTGGGTAATTGTGTCACAATTGTTTCAAAAAATGAATAACACTAAAAAGTAAAATCACAGTCTCATTGTCCCAACCAATAACACTGCAAAGTAAAGTCTCAGTCTCATTACTCCAATGAATAATACTATAACGTAATATCCCAAAAATTACCCATTTACCCCTAAATGTCCCAATGAATAACCCCTTCCCTTACTCAAACTATTGGAGAATCTATCTCCTCTATCTTCACATGACGCCATTAACAAAGAGAAAGTCAATAGAATATTAGGATAACATCTTCAATCCTTTGATTTTAGCATTTCTTGGTGTAACTTTTAGTTTCTAATCCATGTTGTCTTTGGGAGAAAGGGAAAATGTGGAATATAAGTGGATTTTAACATTTTTTTAATAGCAGGAGTTTCATAATGAATAAATAACATTAATAATTTCATAATAAATTGTTAATCAAGGGAGTTTCTTAATAATTACTCAAAATATGTTCAAAGATAAATGAAGACTTTTATAAGAATATCCCGATGTTTGGCATCGATATCTTAATATCGTATTAGTGTTGTTTAGATAACTTATTCTTGCTAAAAACCTTAAATCCAACAAGCAATCATTTCATGGTCAAAACTATATGTAAAATGCCATGAGGAATTAAGGAGTCGATCAAGGTATTATGACATACATCAAATTGACATGTTGTCATATGAGTCTTTGGACATTCATTTCTGATGGGGACTAAATGATGTCCTAGAGTTGCAAGTATACAACCTTCAAGTTATAGTATAAAGAGTTATCGATCCCACGAGGAACGGGAAGTAGGAAGAGTTTGTTTAAATTTTGGTTCTCAAATTATGCGCGACAATTAGGAGTTTATGTACATGGTGAAAGTGGTCATGAAAAGATTAGAGAGTGGATTGTAGATTATGTGCAAAATAAATGAAACGAGGAAGAAAGTGTGTTGTGAAGAGATTGAGATTGTGAAGGTGACAAAGTGTAAATAAATCAAAATGGAAGTGAGAATGGAGAGATGGAGAGTGAGAGAAAATAAATGCAAAGAAAATAAAATGAGATTGAGATGAGGGAGAGATAGATAAATGAAACCAAGTATGTGCAAAATAAAAGAAAACAAGATTGAGAGAGAGAGAGAGTAAAGGAAAATCAAGATCAAGAAAATAAAATCAATAAAGTAAAAGATGGAGTATTCAATTAGAGATATGAAGGAATCTAGAATTGAATCCACTAGCTAATCTTACTTATAAGATATGAACCATTCTCTTTTTATCACATTTTATTTTAGATTTATTAAGTATAGACTATTAAACCACTTAAGGAAAGCATAACCTATCAAATTATCACCTAAATGAAATCAATACTCATGAGGAGAATAATAACAAGATAGTAATCCTAGAATTCATAAGCATAACCTATCAAACCATTTAAGGAAAGCATAGACTATCAAATTCTTCTTCTATCGCTTAGTTCTCTAGTTGATTAGCCTAAACATGATCTTTTAAGCATGAGAGAGTGATTCACAAATATAAGAGAGAATTAGACTAGTTTCATGCAAAACTAGATCCCACAAGAGGTTAGTTCCACATCTTTGAAAAATAAAAAGAAATCAAGAGAGGGAGGAGGAAAGAAAACTAAGTATAAAAAGGAAAATAAAAACAAAGAAATAAAAGAAAAAGAAAAGAAAATGAGAAGAAAAAAAAATAAAGACAGGTCTAACTAATTGCAAGGAATTAAATCTATACTACAAATTAAAGACAAGACATGAAAGTAAATTGCATGAAAGTAAATTGCATGAAAGCAAATCTAAACTACAAAGCATATAAATGAACAAGAAATGAAAAGAAATAAAAGAAAAACCAACAACTCCCGATCTTCATCTCATCCTCCTTTGGTCCTTGGACAAGAAGAAGAGAAAGGAAATTGAAGGGTGAAAATTTTATTTATTGTGTAACAAAGTTATAATTTTAGAAGGTCTTCTCAATTAAGAGTAACCTCCTCTCCAAATAGAGTTTTTATAAAATATTTCACACTCAAACCTCTCCCTCAACCCCTATTTATAGCCCAACGGAGTGAACATGAACCATTGGATCAAACTTGACCATCAAGGAGTTGAAATCAGCCCTTAATTGAATTGTTGAAATCCAATCGACAAGTTATTCCACCGGACCGATGGTCGACCATTGGTTTCAACCTGTCTTTTCAATATTTTTACACAATTCTTCTTGGATCCTTTGGGTGTCTTGGACCTTCGTTTGTCTTGATTTGGACTTCAAAATTAATAGAAATTGAGGATTTGAGCCATATGGGCTCTTATTCATTAATACTCCATTAGCGCAAATTAAGATAAAAACAAGCATAAGGATATTTATTCATATAAAATAGGTAATGAGGGTATAAAATTGTAATTAAATTGTGATTATCAATTTCATACACTTTTAGTTTTTCTTTTTTCCTAGCTTTGCCTTCCAGCACATATCTTCATTCTCTTTATCAATTCCTCTTTTGTATCTAGTGTTTTTTAATGATAAAATTTCTTCTTAGTCATTTTCTAAATTAATCAACTCTAAAATATGGATTATGACAATAAGGACAATACAAAATTGCAATTTCATAAAATAAAATCCCTCAAATCTCATGAAGTCGAGGAAGAAAAAAATTTAAAACAAAAAGAAATAACAAAGATGTACCTTTTAATCCTAAATCGACAAACCCTAGGCAGAGAGTGGTAGGAGGAGGAACGATGAAGGCCAAGCTTGAAGAGGAAATACTGAACCCTAATCCCAAATCGAGGAACGGAGGCAGCCCTAGATCTGAGGCAGAGAGGGAAATGAGAGATGGAGTTTTGGGGAAAGATTACCCCATCGTGTCCCAAATTGATGGCTGGGGCAAAAATGAGGGCTGAGACAAACTTTTCTTTATATAGGTGGGATATTTTTAGGGTAAGTTGGGTAATTGTGTCACAATTGTTTCAAAAAATGAATAACACTAAAAAGTAAAATCACAGTCTCATTGTCCCAACCAATAACACTGCAAAGTAAAGTCTCAGTCTCATTACTCCAATGAATAATACTATAACGTAATATCCCAAAAATTACCCCGTTTACCCCCTAAATGTCCCAATGAATAACCCCCCTTCCCTTACTCAAACTATTGGAGAATCTATCTCCTCTATCTTCACATGACGTCATTAACAAAGAGAAAGTCAATAGAATATTAGGATAACATCTTCAATCCTTTGATTTTAGCATTTCTTGGTGTAACTTTTAGTTTCTAATCCATGTTGTCTTTGGGAGAAAGGGAAAATGTGGAATATAAGTGGATTTTAACATTTTTTAATAGCAGGAGTTTCATAATGAATAAATAACATTAATAATTTCATAATAAATTGTTAATCTGAAGGGAGTTTCTTAATAATTACTCAAAATATGTTCAAAGATAAATGAAGACTTTTATAAGAATATCCCGATGTTTGGCATCGATATCTTAATATCGTATTAGTGTTGTTTAGATAACTTATTCTTGCTAAAAACCTTAAATCAACAAGCAATCATTTCATGGTCAAAACTATATGTAAAATGCCATGAGGAATTAAGGAGTCGATCAAGGTATTATGACATACATCAAATTGACATGTTGTCATATGAGTCTTTGGACATTCATTTCGATGGGGACTAAATGATGTCCTAGAGTTGCAAGTATACAACCTTCAAGTTATAGTATAAAGAGTTATCGATCCCACGAGGAACAAGTAGGAAGAGTTTGTTTAAATTTTGGTTCTCAAATTATGCGACAATTAGGAGTTTATGTACATGGTGAAAGTGGTCATGAAAAGATTAGAGAGTGGATTGTAGATTATGTGCAAAATAAATGAAACGAGGAAGAAAGTGTGTTGTGAAGAGATTGAGATTGTGAAGGTGACAAAGTGTAAATAAATCAAAATGGAAGTGAGAATGGAGAGATGGAGAGTGAGAGAAAATAAATGCAAAGAAAATAAAATGAGATTGAGATGAGGGAGATAGATAAATGAAAACAAGTATGTGCAAAATAAAAGAAAACAAGATTGAGAGAGAGGAGAGAGTAAAGGAAAATCAAGATCAAGAAAATAAAATCAATAAAGTAAAGATGGAGTATTCAATTAGAGATATGAAGGAATCTAGAATTGAATCCACTAGCTAATCTTACTTATAAGATATGAACCATTCTCTTTTTATCACATTTTATTTTAGATTTATTAAGTATAGACTATTAAACCACTTAAGGAAAGCATAACCTATCAAATTATCACCTAAATGAAATCAATACTCATGAGGAGAATAATAACAAGATAGTAATCCTAGAATTCATAAGCATAACCTATCAAACCATTTAAGGAAAGCATAGACTATCAAATTCTTCTTCTATCGTTTAGTTCTCTAGTTGATTAGCCTAAACATGATCTTTTAAGCATGAGAGAGTGATTCACAAATATAAGAGAGAATTAGACTAGTTTCATGCAAAACTAGATCCCCACAAGAGGTTAGTTCCACATCTTTGAAAAATAAAAAGAAATCAAGAGAGGGAGGAGGAAAGAAAACTAAGTATAAAAAGGAAAATAAAAACAAAGAAAATAAAAGAAAAAGAAAAAGAAAATGAGAAGAAAAAAAAATAAAGACAGTCTAACTAATTGCAAGGAATTAAATCTATACTACAAATTAAAGACAAGACATGAAAGTAAATTGCATGAAAGTAAATTGCATGAAAGCAAATCTAAACTACAAAGCATATAAATGAACAAGAAATGAAAAAGAAATAAAAGAAAAACCAACAACTCCTGATCTTCATCTCATCCTCCTTTTGGTCCTTGGACAAGAAGAAGAGAAAGGAAATTGAAGGGGTGAAAAATTTTATTTATTGTGTAACAAAGTTATAATTTTTAGAAGGTCTTCTCAATTAAGAGTAACCCTCCTCTCCAAATAGAGTTTTTATAAAATATTTCACACTCAAACCTCTCCCCCTCAACCCCTATTTATAGCCCAACGGAGTGAACATGAACCATTGGATCAAACTTGACCATCAAGGAGTTGAAATCAGCCCTTAATGAATCTGTTGAAATCAATCGATTGGCCAATGGTCGGTAGCCGATTGGTCGACCGATGGTTTCCAACGATTTTGTCTTTCTTAATATTTTTACACGAATTCTTCTTGGATCCTTTGGGTGTCTTGGACCTTCGTTTGTCTTCAGATTTGGACTTCAAAAATTAATAGAAATTCAGAGGATTTGAGCCATATGGGCTCTTATTCATTAATACTCCATTAGCACGCAAATTAAGATAAAAGCAGTTATTAGCAGGATATTTATTCATATAAAATAGGTAATGAGGGTATAAAATTGTAATTAAATTGTGATTATCAATTTCATACACTTTTAGTTTTCTTTTTCCTAGCTTTGCCTTCCAGCACATATCTTCATTCTCTTTATCAATTCCTCTTTTGTATCTAGTGTTTTTAACGGATAAAATTTCTTCTTAGTCTATTTAAAGTACACCTTCAACTAAGTATTATTTGAATTGAACGATTTATGAGTTTATTTTAATTTAGGAAAAATTGCTTTCCGCCCACAAGAAAGAGAATCTAACATTTTTCCTTCCTAGTGAAGAAGTCAAACCTCATTAACCCCTTAGAGTTTGAATTTCATGCTTTCAACCCCCAGTTAAATAGTCAAACCAGAATATTATTTTCTTCCATATTACCATGCATTTATTACCACGTCTTAACTATTTTAATTTGCCATGTTTTTTTAAAGGCAAGATGTTAGGAATAAAAATAACTAGAAAATATAAATATAACTACTAGATTTTTATTATTTTTCATCTATTTACAGGTTCATTAACTTATTGAAAAGAATCTACAAGTCACCAAAATAATATACTCTATGAGACTCTAACAATCAAATAAGTGAGTGATTAGATCTAAATACATAAACACTTCATCCAAACACATGAAAACCCTCATAATCAAACCATTATTGGTTTCTTTTCAAATCCAATATGAGCAACAACGATTCTCACTTTCCATCATCTTTTCTTGTGATCATGAGATCGGATCTCCACCATCTGAGATCCAATGACCCTATGGTTCTGACAAAATGATTCTATCTCGTCGTGCTCTCCTTATTCTTCCATGTGGCATTTGGTTCCTGGTCTGAACACGAGGTCAACCTATCTCAAACCTTAGATATAACATACCGACATAGAAATTATCTGAAAGTTCAATAAAATTCCAATCACATCAAATATGTATCTATTAACTCCCAAAATCTTAAAGGTGATCGCAAAGATTATGTAAAATACCTTCATAGAGGAAAGCCGCTATAAGAACGCATAACTACTACATAGTTGTAAGGTCTTGATTACATGCTTTACATATCATTATAACACTTTGATCACTTGGTCAAGCAGTTTTTGTACTGGCTCGTCACTACATGTGGACAATGCAGCCACACAACAAGTGGTGAGTGAAAGGCTCAGTAGGTAACTCAAAGAAGATTAGGATTGCATCAATGAAATGATCAAGTATAGAGGAATACAAAAAATATTCAATTAAGAGAATTGAAATCTTAAAACTACCAATCAATTGACAGACATGGTCTATTTTCAGGATTTTGAGTTGTCTCCAATCACAAGAATATATCACATGCATGTTTTCAATTAAAAACCCACTGATAAAGTATTACTTCACTCAGGGCACTGGTCTACCGAAATAGAGCATACAAGAAAGAAAAAATACATTATCCACAAATTTCAGAGAGATTCTATCAAATGATACAAAAAAATAAATAATCATCATTCAAAAGAAAAAGTGTCGAGAGGCAGCAATTATCAAGAATTAATATCATCTAATTGTATTTCAGAGATGGATTTTCATATAAGTAGGGAAAGTAGTACTCATCGCATAAATGTTGCATGTGAAGATTCTAAGAAATGACACAAAACATGGAAAGTATTACCTCTCGTGTAATGGGCAAAATTCTCCATTTTTATTAACAACATATGATTATACATCTTACACACGCTCTACACTCATTTTATTTCTGATTTCATTTCAAATTATTTAAGGAAAATTCTGGGTTGGGATGTTACATTAGTGACTTCAGGTCTATAGGCAAAGACAAATGGTATTTTAGGAATAATGGTTGGGAAAAAGGGGCAAACCAAATTAGAAAAGAATTTTCGAAATTAAGAGGCATATACTACAAAAAAAATTCATCAACTTTTAAGTGGTTGTTGTCATGTTTTATATTATTAACTAAAACACATTTAAGATAATTCTTTTAAGTATAACGCTAGCAATTTGTTTGTCAATAATTTTTTTCATTTTATCTATTATGTCGAAATGAATTTAGCATAGACGATGATGATAGTGATGTTAAAAGTAATTCGGTTGTAAAGGAGATCAACATCAATAGTTAAGGAGCATTTCACGAAGCTTGTTCCTAACAAAATCAATGTAACAACATATTTGTGGACCTCTTCAACCTCGATGATTATATCTTTCGCACACTATGTTGATGAGCATTGAATTTTGTAAAATAAGATACTAGTTTTGTCTCATATCTCACCTCCATACAATTGGGACAATTTTAGAGGAGAAACTATTTCATTGTTGAAGAATTAAGGTATTGAGAAATGAATTTTTATTGTTACATAAGAAATATAACATATAATGATGCTTTTCTGAAAATTATGAGAAATCATCGGTTTTAGAGGAGCATTTTATTTGTGACGATGTTATTGTTTCCTATGATCTAAATGGAACTTAATTTTAAAGAAGTAAATTTATTAGTGCATGATTTTAGTAATCGTATATTTTTTAATCTAAATGCGAGAAGTGATTAGTTTTTATTATCGATCCTCAAACCTATACAATAAAAATATTTCCATGATTAAGCCATGTTATGTTGAAGCTCTTCATATACTATAAGACCCCATTTGACAAGGGGTTAAGAGAAGGGTCGAGGAGGGTTAACGGGTTAACCCTCCTTAACCATCCAAACGGGTTAATTTGGTCAAGGGGTTAACAAACCCTCCATCTTAACATAAGAAATGAATCTTTAAAAAGAATATTCTATAGGATATTTATGTCAATTAGTCTCTTTAACTCTTCTTTATTTGCCAAACATAAAAACTTAACCATTCATCTTATTTGTCAATCCAAATAGAATTAAAATATTTTTAACCTCTAATAAAGGGTTAGCTAAGTTTGCCCTTCTTCTTAATCATTTTTCCTTAACCCCTTCCCAAACAATACCTAAAGTAATATAAATTCTAACACATCACTTTCATTTCATATTTTTCTCCGTTATCTTAGAAGAAATTATGATATATGTTTGATAGATTGGTGGGTATAATTAGAGTATGGAAAGTTGTTCATATAGGAGTTGATACGAAAACATTGCTAAGAGAATACCCTTGTTATTTTTAAAGACAATCAAAATTATTAAAAGAATATCTATAAAAATCTTGTTAAAAGAATGGAAAATTTTGAGTAAGAAAATTTTGAGTTTTCTGTTTGTTTTATATTAGAAACTAATATATTTAAGGAGAAACATTGAACTCAAAGTTATATAAGACCCTATGGCTATCTTACAATCCTATTGAAGCATCAATTATGTAGTAAAATTTAAGTATTTCATTTCTTTTGATAGTTGAGTTGCTATAATATTTTAGATATTATTTATTTATTTATTTATATTTATTTAGATATATAATTGAATTCTGTAATTGTTTCATAAATCTAAAGAGATGTTTGAAAATTTTAAACTTAATTAATAATTTTCCCATCTTTATCTATCTTACTATATAAAGATAGTTTTCCATCTTTATATTATATATATTTGTTTATCCTATCATATAAAGCCTTCAATCTATGGTTATTCTTACAAACAATCCATTATTCGTTCTAATAAGCCCCTATGGTTTTGTTTTCATTCTATTTAACTATCATGGTTGTTCAACACCCAGAACACCACCAACATAAAAATTCTAGTGAGGGTAAACTTAGAATATTATAAAATAGTCACATGTAGCTCATGTGTTTGCGTGAAGTGTAAGGAATTATGTTTGCATTGTTGGTGGAGTTAGAAGAAGTAACCATGATTAGATTTATGAAGCAACTTGCGAAAAATAATATGGAAGCTGAGGGAATAAAGAGCAAGTGGAAATGGTTGGAATGACAATTATTTTCCCTTCAAATAAAAAAATAATTTTAATAAAGATAAATATACCCTTTCTCATATATGAAGCACCACCATGAGGGCTAACTAGAATGAGAACAAAAACCATAGTGGCCTAATGGAACGAAATAATTGATTTGAGAGCTTAGTAGAAACAAAAGATAAACTATAGGGGTTATCAAAATCTCTATCTATCTATCTATATAATACTACTAACGTAGAAGCCTGAGCTATTTATGCACATACTGTGCCACGTGTCATCATTCCCTCTCTCTTATTATTATTTATTATTTTATTATTATTTCAATAGTTTTATCTCTTTTTCATTCTAAGAATAATTAGTAATCCAAGATCTTAACAATTAATAATTGATAAATTTGAGCTATCTGCAAACATAACAGTTTTTATTCCTAAGATTCCCGTTAGGAAAGACATTCTGAAGTGTGTTGATCATGAGATCATTTATCCCATGTCAGATAATTCTTGGGTAAGTCCGGTCTAGGTAGTTCCAAAGAAATCTGGAATCACCATGATACAAAATGAGACTAATGAGTTTGATTCCCACTCAAATCCAAACTGGATGGCGAGTCTGCATTGATTATAGGAAACTCAACTTAGTTACCCAGAAAGATCACTTACCTCTTCCATTTATAGACCAAATGTTAGAGCGCTTAGCAGGACACGAGTTCTATTATTTCTTGGATGGATATTCAGGTTACAATCAGATCCCCATTGCTCCGTAAGATCAGGAGAAAACCACTTTCACGTGCACATATGGAACTTTTACTTACCGACGCATGCCTTTTGGGCTGTGTAATGCACCCACTGTAGGCAATAAAAATTGCCTTAATCCCCCATGACAACTCTGGACAAGCAGAGCCTAAGGGTTCATCGAGTGAAGTCGGGCCACGAGGGTTAAGTTCACTGAATGCTTGAGTTTACAAAATAGATAAAAGTGATGATATCTCTCAAACCGGAAGGAATTGGGCAAAATGACCGGAGCAAACCGAACCCTTCGGCATGTTCTGGAGCTCGCCTGTAGATCAAGCTCGCCTGCAAAGGAGCCAAGAGCAAGCTCGCATGAAGACACGGAGCTCACCTACGCGTTCGGCTCATCCACGCACGTGGCAAAGCTCGCCAAGAAGCTCGCTCGAGGGTTGGAGCTCAAGCTTCGCTGAAGGCATGAGTTCGCCTGAAGGCCAAGCTCGCCTGAACCAAGCTCGCCTGCAAAGGAGCCAAGAGCAAGCTCGCCTGTCTTGCCTAAAGACCAAGATCTCGCGCGATGTAGAGCTCGCCTGCACTTGTGCTTGAGCTTGCCTACACCAGTAGCTCGAGCCCGCCATCCATACCTACCTCTCTGCTTGGAAGAAGGCACGGCTTCGCCTGCAAACCTTGGTTCGCTCGCATGCCAGCCCGCCAGACTGCCGGGTCAAGCTAGCCCCTACCACCAAGATGCTCGTCGCTCAGCAGAGTCGCCGCCAAGCATGCTTGAAGCTTCGGTTGCATAAGCAAGTGCTCGCCTGTGTTTCCCAAGACCGCCCACTTGAAGCATGGGAGATGTCACATCCCATAGTGGTCACATTCCACAGAGGGCATGGTACTCCTCACCCATTAGTGGTCACATCCCACAAGTCAAAGGGATGGCACCATAGAGAGTATGGCTCTCCTCAACTAGGCATGGCCATATCCCACAAATCAAGGAAGTGGCCATGCCTATCCTTGCCTATTTATAAGCCACCATCTCCACATGAAAGGGGGGGGCATCTTCTGGAGAGGCTTGGCAAATCTAAAGTCTCAATCTGAATTCTCAGATCTGGAGACTCTTGGCTCTTCGCAAACTCTTGCATCGTAGCCCTATCCAAGCAAGCTCGGGTAGAACCGAACTCAACCACGCCGGAGCTTCATCGCGACCGAAGCCCGACCACGGCGCCGATCGGATCGTCTAGGGAAGCAAACTTCGATTCGAGCATCGGGAGGAGGCCCCACCTACCGATCGAACCCACGTTAAACAAGAAGGGCCTTCCCTTCGCTTCTGTTGTAAAAAGACCTATTCTTGATTTGTAAACAAACAATACAAACAATACAAATCCGAGAGGAGATTTTTACACCAAACAGAAGATGGCGACCACAGTGGGAGAAACCATTTCCTCAACCGAGATGGTGGTGGCGCAATTCGACGACATTGCGGAAGGGACGACAGTCGAGTCCCTTGTGATCGAGTTCGAGGAGCACTTATCTTCATCCTCCTCCAGCGGCAGCATCTCGCAGTGCTATGAGTCGCACGCGGTGGTCCAAATTCCAAGTGACGGAGGCAATCATGCGCACCGAGCTCGGAGCAAACGCAGGGGTTCGCTCCCCGAGGCGCTTGAGGCCGACCGTAAGACCAAGCACGGGCGCGAGGTTCTTACCGGGCGAAGCCAATCAGGCGAGCCCACCTACTCAGGCAAACTTTGCTCCATTAGCCAAGTTTCAAATTCTGGCGAACCGCAAATCTGGCGAGCTCAACAATATAGACGAAGTTCCCAATTCTGGTAAACTTTGTAAATCTAGCGAACTCTGGAGTTCAGACGGGTTTCATAAAACAGGCGGACTTCACCAAGCTCGCCTAACAGCCCAACTTCGCCCCGCAGTCGACCTTCTCCAAAAGGCAAAACATCACTGCACGGCCGCATAACCAAGCTCATCCAACAGGCGAGCCTCACCAGGCTGCACCTCGCCAACACACTCGCACTCAGACGGGGGTGATTTTTCCGTCTCCGTTACACGCGCCGCCAGTTCGCCTCGACGACGACGGCTATTGCTCGGCAGTGGCAACATCTCGGACTTCAAGCTCTATTCA
Organism: Asparagus setaceus; assembly: GCA_012295165.1. NCBI lineage: Eukaryota > Viridiplantae > Streptophyta > Magnoliopsida > Asparagales > Asparagaceae > Asparagus > Asparagus setaceus. Next base: position 30,075,376 of record CM022701.1, read on the forward strand.
GGGTAGAAGCGTGGAAGTGCACATGACCGACATCTCGGATGAAATATCCAGGAGACTCGGCGAGCAACAAGCAACCATCAACTCTATGAAAGAGACGTTGGAGCAGCTTCTGAGCGAGAAGAAGAAGAAGAAAAGGAGGACTTCGCGGACTTTGCGGAAATCCTCAAAGCGCAAAGAGCGGAGGCCTACTCCTCCTCACACATCTTCTGATTCCTCATCCGAGTCATCTGGAGGAGCGTCATCTTCGGGTCATAATCGAAGAGACGAAAGACTTGACGAGCTCCAAAGTCAACTCGACGCCTTGAAGCTCCAGAAGAGCATGAACAAGCTGGGGGTGGCCAGACCATATCCAATTGAATGGGATACGGTCTCCTACCCGGCAAAGTTCGAGCCACTGGACCTCCTGCAATTCGATGGCAAGGGTTCTCCTACCCAACACATTTACTACTTCCAGGCGCAAACTGGACACATAATGGGAAACGATCCCATTATGACTCGGTTATTCATTGGCACCCTCAAGGGGGTTGCTTTTGAATGGTTTCATGGTTGGAACTGGGTCCATCACTTCTGGAAGGACATGGAGAGCTCTTCATGGCCGATTCTTCGACGATGACACAGAGTATCTATGGCAACCACGGCTAAGCGCGGAGGAAGAAAGAATCGTAAGCAACTTTGTCAAGAGATTCGAGGAGCCGTCGCTGCGTGCCGTGATCAGTTTCGAGGCCACTCTCATCAAGATGTCTTGGGAATAATCTCTCCATCAACATTTTGTCTAATATGGTATTTGTCGTGGCTCGCTCGTGGAAAGACTTAACCGCCAAGGAGAACAAGTCGAGGCGTGCTCAAGCATATGGAGGTGAAGAGCTATTTGAATTTCGAGGAGGTGGCGACCAAGATACCTTGGTGGTGGCGACAGCTTCCTCATCAAAACTCTTTTCAAGTAAGCCCCGATGGCATCTGCGAGCTTCATGACGCGGAACCAAGCTATGGGACCGGCTGCGAAGACTTGGCTACCATCGGCCAAGATGATCGTTGATGCTTATATCGTCAATGTGGGAGGACCAGCATCCGACGGCAAATTCTTGAAAAAGTACTACTCGTAGTCTCCTTTCAAACTCCCACTAAGTTATCATGTTAACGATCACATCGATAACTAATTTCCTCAAATTCCCTCGCCAATCCTCCTCAGCGGGATGGCGGGTCCTAAACTATCATGTTAACAATCACCTCTGATATTTCCCTCCAGATTTCCTTCGTCGATCCTCTCCAATGGGATGACGGGACCACTCCCACTGTCACGTTAACATTACACCTCTGACAAATCAACTTACCAATCCTCTTCAATGGGATGGTAGGCCCTCAAAGTCGCTCCGATCGCGACGATCCTGTCATGTTAACATTACACCTCTGACAAATCAACTTACCAATCCTCTTCAATGGGATGGTAAGTCCTCAAAGTCACTCCGATCGCGACAATCCGGTCATGTTAACATTACACCTCTGACAAATCAACTTACCAATCCTCTTCAATGGGATGGTAGGTCCTCAAAGTCGCTCCGATCGCGACAACCTTGTCAGGTTAACAATCACCTCTGACAAATTCCCCTCCAATCCTCGTCAATAGGATGGTAGGTCCTCAAAGTCGCCTCGATCGCGACAATCTGTCATGTTAACATTACACCTCTGACAAATCAACTTACCAATCCTCTTCAATGGGATGGTAAGTCCTCAAAGTCGCTCTGATCGCGACAATCCGGTCATGTTAACATTACACCTCTGACAAATCTACTTACCAATCCTCTTCAATGGGATGGTAGGTCCTCAAAGTCGCTCGTCAGCGACAACCTTGTCGAGTTAACAATCACCTCGACAAATTCCCCTCAATCCTCGTCAATAGGATGGTAGGTCCTCAAAGTCGCTCGATCGCGACAACCTTGTCGAGTTAACAATCACCTCGACAAATTCCCCTCAATCCTCTTCAATGGGATGGTAGGTCCTCAAAGTCGCTCCGTCGCGACAACCTTGTCGGTTAACAATCACCTCGACAAATTCCACCTCAATCCTCCAATAGGATGGTGGGTCCTCAAAGTCGCTCGATCATGACAACCTTGTCGGTTAACAATCACCTCGACAAATTCCACCTCAATCCTCGTCAATAGGATGGTGGGTCCTCAAAGTAAACAACCTTGTCAGGTTAACAATCACCTCTGACAAATTCCACCTCCAATCCTCGCCAATAGGATGATGGGTCCACATAACTGTCATGATAACAATCACCTCTGACAGTCAGCACCATCATTCCCGTAAATGACGTTGTCCGATCAAGTCATCATACTCAAATGTCCCTGAACGGCCTGATCCTTTCCGAGCATTCTAATATATTTGGAACAATCGGTGAGTAGTGGCCTACCATGCGATGTGCCACTATTCTGGGTTCGTCTTTGCCCTAAGAAGACAAAGCGGGGTTAGTCTTTGCCCTAAGAAGACAAAGCGGGGTTCGTCTTAAGCCGAAGAACAAAAGTCGCAGCGGCCAATCCACGTGTAGCCAGTTGTTATTAAACAACAACTGAATCTATGCCTCTCTGGCATAGGGGATTTTATCTCGGTCCCCCATTCGAGATTAGTCTACGTCTAACACACGTGGCCGGGTAGTCTATTCCCGTGAGAAAGACGAAGTCTACGTATTCAACATCGTAGCACTAAGAGAGTTAACTCTCTTAGCACAACGTTACATGTAGAACGGACTTAGATAATCTACATGCTAGCCCGATTCAAACGGTAGTCGGTAAAGGCTCACCAAATCCGTTGATAGCTGAGGGTTTGCTAAAAATCCTATGTGGCAATCATTAGATGTGAGTGAAGAGTTCATGTTTGCCGAGCTCGTTGGAAGGTTCCTCGCACCGTTTGAATGGTAATCTTGTTGCAAGTCTTCATATCCAAAGTGTTCCAGACTCCATTCGACCACATTCAGGTCTGAAAACTTTGGAGGGGGTTTTGTAGGCAATAAAAATTGCCTTAATCCTGCCGCAAGCTTCGGGACAAGCAAGAGAGCCTAAGGGTTCATCGAGTGAAGTCGAGGCCACGAGGGTTAAGTTCACCTGAATGCTTGACTTTACAAAATAGATAAAAGTGATGATATCTCTCAAACCGGAAGGAATTGGGCAAAATGACCGGAGCAAACCGAACCCTTCGGCATGTTCTGGAGCTCGCCTGTAGATCAAGCTCGCCTGCAAAGGAGCCAAGAGCAAGCTCGCATGAAGACCTGGAGCTCACCTACGTGCCTGAAGCTCATCTGCCACAAAGGCTTCGCCCTTAAGCTCGCTGGAGGGTTGGAGCTCAAGCTTCGCTGAAGGCATGAGTTTGCTGAAGGCCAAGCTCGCTGAACCAAGCTTCGCTGCAAAGGAGCCAAGAGCAAGCTTCGCTGTCTTGCCTAAAGACCAAGATCTCGCTGATGTAGGCTGGGCTTCGCCAGACTTGTGCTTGAGCTTGCCTACTGTAGCTTCGAGCTTCGCCATCCATACCTACCTGCTTTGCTTGGAAGAAGGCTGGCTTCGCCTGCGGACCTTGGATTCCTTTGCATGCCGACATGAACCAAGCTTCGCTGAAGGCATGAGTTTGCTGAAGGCCAAGCTCGCTGAACCAAGCTTCGCTGAACCAAGCTTCGCTGAACCAAGCTTCGCTGAACCAAGCTTCGCTGAAGGCATGAGTTTGCTGAAGGCCAAGCTCGCTGAACCAAGCTTCGCCCGCCAGTTTCCCAAGACCGCCCACTTGAAGCATGGGAGATGTCACATCCCATAGTGGTCACATTCCACAGAGGGCATGGTACTCCTCACCCATTAGTGGTCACATCCCACAAGTCAAAGGGATGGCACCATAGAGAGTATGGCTCTCCTCAACTAGGCATGGCCATATCCCACAAATCAAGGAAGTGGCCATGCCTATCCTTGCCTATTTATAAGCCACCATCTCTACATGAAAGGGGAGGGGCATCTTCTGGAGAGGCTTGGCAAATCTAAAGTCTCAATCTGAATTCTCAGATCTGGAGACTCTTGGCTCTTCATAAACTCTTGCATCGTAGCCCTATCCAAGCAAGCTTGGGTAGAACCGAACTCAACCACGGAGCTTCTATCAAGACCGGCCCGACCGCGACGCCGACCGGATCGTCCAGGGAAGCAAACTCGATTCGAGCATCGAGGAGGCGCCCTACCGCCACCGACGAACCCACGCTAAACAAGAAGGGCCTTCCCTTTGCTTCTGTTGTAAAAAGACCTATTCTTGATTTGTAAACAAACAATACAAACAATACAAATCCGAGAGGAGATTTTTACACCAAACACCCACCACGTTCCAACGGTGCATGATCAGCATTTTCTCTGATATGGTAGAATGCTTTCTGGAAATTTTTATGGATGACTTTTTTATTTTTGGTGACACATTCTCTAAGTGTTTGCATCATCTTAAACTGGTCATGTCACAATGTAGGGAGAAAAATCTGACTCTCAATTGAAAGAAATGTCACTTCATGGTCAAACAAGGCATTGTCTTAGGTATGGTTGTCCAATTGGGCCCAAGACCCGCCCGACTGATGTTCGACCGGACGACTCGACCGAAGCCTAAGCCCGCCCGCCTCGCTTGGCCTGCAACTGGCCGCGCTTGCCCAGTTGCCCAGCCACGGCCACAGACCGGACTGGCCCGCCCGATTCTAATTTTATATTATATATATATTATATTTTTAATATATAATTATAGTATAAAATGGTCATTAATGTATACTTATATATATTTTTAAGTGTATATTGTCATTAATATATACTTATATATACTTACATATATATTTCTAATGTATACTATATATAATTATAGTATGATATGGTCATTAATGTATACTTATATATACTTGCATATAATATATAACTATATACTAATAGAATATAATTTTCTACTACTTAGTAAACACTTAGTTTGATTGATTTTTTATCAAAATTAAGCATATTTTATTTTTAATTACTCTTGAAATATATTTTTTACAAAAAACTTAATTTTAAGCAAAAAATAATAAAATAAAAATTAAAACTCAGCCGACTGACCCATCGGTCCGTAATTGATGCAGGTCCCTACCGCCAAAGAATCTGTGCCTACCGCTTTGAACGAGCCAAGTCATAGGGCATGTAGTTTTCAATAGGGGTATTGAAGTTGACAAAGCTAAGGTAAATCTTATTTCTAACCTTCCTTCTCCCAAAAACGTCAAGGATGTCAGATCATTCCTTGGTTATGCTAATTTTATAGACGGTTCATCAAAGACTTTAGCAAAATTGCTAGACCTTTGACCAATCTCTTAGTCAATGATACTCCATTTAACTTCTCCCCCGAATGCCTTAAGACCTTTGACTATCTGAAAAAAGAGCTAACCACAGCCTCTATTATTCACGCTCCAGATTGGACCTTACCATTCGAGTTAATGTGTGATGCATCCGATTTTACAATTGGTGCTGTCCTAGGACAACGGATTGAAGGAAAACCTCATGTGATCTGCTATGCCAATAGGACACTGAACGATACCCAACAAAATTACTCTGTCACTGAGAAAGAGTTTTTAGCTGTTATCTTTGTCTTAGAAAAATTCAGGTCCTATCTCATCTGGTCTTTGACCAGAGTTTTTACAGATCACGCCGCACTTAAGTATCTTTTGACCAAGAAAGATGCCAAAGCACGGTTCATTAGATGGATCCTCCTACTTCAAGAGTTTGACATCCAAATTCTTGATAAAAAAGGAGCAGATAACCCCGTAGCAGATCATCTATCTAGACTTCGAATGCACCAACGCCAAATATCCCGATCAATGAACATTTTTTAGATAAACAACTCCTACAAATCCAATCTATTTCGTGGTTTGCAGATATTATAAACTACTTAGTCACGAAACATATCCCTTCTCATTGGTCTAAACAGGATAGATCTCGTTTCCTCTCCTAGGTGAAATATTTCTACTGGGATGATCCATATCTGTTTAAGTATTATCATGATCAGATCTTTAGCGAGGTGTATTCTGAGTGAAGAAATAAGGAGTGTTCTATCCTTTTGTCATGAGCAAGCATGTGGGGACCACTTTGGCCCAAGAAAAATAATCGAGAAAATTCTTCAGTGTGGGTCATATTGGCCCACTCTGTTCAAGGACTCCTACGAGTTTTGCAAAGCCTGTAGCCATTGTTAGCTCTTAGGAAGAATCACTAGAAGAAATATGGTGCCTTTATAACCCATTTTAGCTGTTAAACTTTTTGATCTATGGGGTATAGATTTCATGGGATCATTTCTAAATTCTTTTAAAAATATCTACATTCTAGTAGCAGTAGAGTACATGTCAAAATGGACTAAAGCGGTGCCTTGCAAGACCAATGATAACAAGGTAGTTGTCCGGTTTTTGAAGAAAAATATCTTTGCTCGATTTGGAGTGCCCCGAGCAATTATTAGTGACAACGGTACCCATTTTGTTACCATTGTTTTGAGGCTTTGATGAGAAAATATTCGATCACGCACAAATTATCAACTCCTTATCATCCCCAAACCAGTAATCAAGTAGAGGTCACAAATAGACAGATCAAATAAATCTTAGAAAAAACCGTTAATCATAAGAGAAAAGATTGGTCTGTTAAATTATGTGATGCTCTATGGGCATATCGTACAGCCTTCAAAACTAATTTGGAGATGTCATCGTACAGGCTCGTGTTTGGAAAAGTGTGTCATTAACCGGTTGAGCTAGAACATCGCGCGATGTGGGCTATTAAACAATTGAATCTTGATTTAGACTCGGTAGGAAAAGCAAGAATACTCCAATTGAATGAGTTAGAAGAAATTCAAAACGATGCATATATAAACTTAAAAATTTACTAAGAGAAAATTAAAATTTTTCATGATAATTCAATATTATGGAAGAATTTTACACCGGGACAAAAGTTACTCTACAACTCAAAACTACATCTTTTCCTGGAAAATTGAGATCACGATGGATGTGTCCGTATATTGTTAATCAAGTTTTCTCACATGGGGCTATCGAGATAGAAAATCATAAAAATGGTCATATTTTCAAAGTTAATAGTTAATGTTTAAAACCATTTTTAGAATTTTCTATGCTCGGAGAAGAGGAAGTGCTGGTTCTTCATGAACCACACTACTTGTAATAAAATAAAAAAAATAAAAAATAAAAAAACTAAAAAAAAAATAAAAACAAAAACAAAAAAAATAATCAATTTTTTTATAGAGCCCATGTGAGTAAATAAGGCCCAGTTAAAAATAATAATAATAATAAGGGCACAATTCATTTTTTTTTAAAAATGTCTTAAAGTCTTCTCTTGGTCCATTCATAAAGGCCCGCTCAGAAAAGAAGAAAAAAATTGATAATAATTTTTTTATGTAGGCTGCGGCACAGCCCACACCTATAAAAAATTTTTATAAAAGACCCAACCGGTTGGCCAACTAATTGGGGCTTCCGAAATCCTTCTCCTACTTCACTTCTCCTCTCAAATTCTCTCTAAAAATGAAATTTTTTCGTCGAATTTCATCTCTAAGTTGAAGAAAAGAGGATTAAGGGAGGATCTCAACTCAAAATTACAACAGTCTTGCAATCAAATCAACCCAATTCGATGTAAAAATCTAGCTTTCCAATTTTCTACAAATTTTCTCGATTTTTGGTGTAAATTGTGGTATGAATTGGATGGGACAATTAGTAACAAATTTGTACAAGGATTTTGTGAAAAATCGGCTGATCGATTCGCCTCAGTGACGAACCAATCAGTTGACCAACCGATTAGTGGCCAGAAACTTAAAAATTTTACATTTTAGACCCTAAAACTTAGAAATTCTTGCAATATTGCACCCAATTTGCCTAAATTAACATATTTTCTTGTAATTCAAGATAATAGCTTGGAAAACGTCAACGAATTGTAGAATCCTCCTTATCTTTTGACAATCTACCAATCCACTTTGAGAGAGGATTCAACCTCGATAAACTATTTGAAATCCAACCCATTATTGAGGTATTCACAATAGCCGAGATTAGTTCTATGATGACTCGAAAGCCCAAATTGGCTAACTCTACACTTGTCCAAAAATTTTACGACCAGTTGGGATAGATCCGGAAAGGACTCAGCTTCTGTCATTGTTAGAGGGACACCGATCACAGTCACACCTAGGCTCATCCAGAAGAGTCTAGGACTCCCAAGACCACCTAGAGGTTATCCAGATTTCTTCCAAGTCTCTGCTGAGTTAGGGATAGCCTCTGATGCATATAACTAGATAGTGGAGTATCTATTTGTTGTCAGTACCTAGGGGCGGGATCCTACACTCAGGCATGATTAAGAAAGAGTTCATTCTCATGAACCTCTTTCTCAAGTTTGACTTATACCCGACCTCCTCATACTCAGTGATCACCACCCGAGATCTTGTCCTACTTTATTGGATCGCCCCCGGTCAGCTTTTGATGTAGTTGATGTGATCTTTAGGATGATAGCGAATGCGACGACCGGTAGAGAGTATCTCGGCCCGGATATGGCGAGAGATCGGTGATTTACCCATTTCTTATTACCCATATTTGTGAGTCACTCGGTGTATCAGTGCATTCTACTGATAGACTTGAGGCAGGGAGAGCACCACTGACATCTAATACAATGAAGAAGAGTATTGTCGCCCGGGGCAAGGGGCCTGATGCATCTACTTCCACTTCTTCACATGCACCAGCACCTGCTCAGCCGACCCTACCTACACTGCCTCCTCCACCCAATGATGCACCGACAGAGTGGACACCCCAGATGCTTAGTGATCGTCTCTATGCCCTCGAGACAGGGTTTCACCAGTTTTAGCTAGGGTTTGATGGTTTGGACTTCGGTCTGAGATCGATCGGGCCGAGTCTCATAACTTCAATTTGGACCGGTTTAGCGATACCGGCACTACATAGCCTTAGCCATTCATGAGATGAGACTGGGATCTGTGGCTCCTCCATTTTATCAGCCTCCATCCCCTCCTCCACCACAGCAGGATCCACCACGATCACCACCACTACATCGTCAGCCTGCTACATGACCAGAGGATGGGGAGGATATCGGCAGTACTAATACATAGATAGAGGATGAGGACGTGGATGTCACAGGGACCGATGATGAGGATGATGAGGATGACGATCAGGGAGATCGATCTGGTGATGAGCAGTGAGGGACGTTTTCATTTCATATCACCCTGAACTTGATTTTTATTTTTGCATGTACTTATTTTATATATTATGATGTTTATATTTTTAGATATTATTGCTAGTATTTGCCTTAAGGACAATGCAAAGTCTAGGTGTGAGGGTGGGGACTAGTTAGCTATTTTCTTTTATTTTGCTTTAATTCTTTATTTTTAGTTAGTATTTTTCTTTTTCGGTTATTTTACTTTTCTTAGTATCTTTTTCATTTTAATTCTTCATTTTTAGTTAGTATTAAAAACTCTCACATGCCAATTTGATGGAGTTAATCAATAATTGATCTACTTGATAAACTTTAAATTTTCTACTTCTTAGTTAGTTTTATACTCAAGTTAACCTTTTATGATAACTCTAAATAAATTTATTAAGGAATGATTTTCAAAGTAGTATACTTCACTATAGCCCAACTTAGACTTGTAATTAAAGTAATGAAGTTTTGCATGCTTAGCTTAGAGTGGAAAATATTATTTGAAGTTAAGCTTAATTTAAATATTTCTTTCTATATATATATATATATATATATATATGTGTGTGTGTGTGTGTGTGTGTGTGTGTGTGTGTGTGTATACATATATATGTATATGAGAAAAATGGGTATGTTTGGTATTTAGTACTTGAAGTGTAGCAATCACATCCACTCCTCAAATGGGGACCACAAGCATGGGTTGAGAGTGGATGTGATTGATACACTCCTACCAAGCACAAAAATGGTGCTTGGTACCAAGCATACTCATATTTCTATATATATATATATATATATATATATATATATATATATATATATATATATATATATATATAGAAAAATGGGTATGTTTCCATTTCCCATCCATAAATTGTCTGTCCACATCCTCTCATTCTCTCTCACTCCTCTCCACTCTCTCTCTCCTCTCTCTCACTCCTCCTCATATATATATATATATATATATATATATATATATATATATATATATATATATATATGTATATATATATATATATATATATATATATATATATATATATATATATATATATATATATATATATATATATATATATATATATATATATATATATATATATATATATATATATATATATATATATATATATATATATATATATATATATATATATATATATATATATATATATATATATATATATGAGATATAATATGTGATGGAACTAAGAACTCAATATCAACCATCCATAATAAAAAATAAAGTAGAGTCTTTAAATTTAAGGTGATAGAATTGTAATTAAATAGACATTAAAACTGAAATAAGGGTAAAAGGGTAAAAGTATAGAGATATAATGGAAAATCTATAATCACGAGGCCAGTCAATCAATTATAACGCAGGTTTATATAATTAAGAAAAAATAAAATTAAGAAAGGTAAGAAGATAAGTTAGTTTTGATTTGAGATATTTAAGGAGGAGAGAGAAACTAAGATATGTCATGATTACGTACCCCACAAACTTCATCTAAAATATCTTAATTTTATTCTTTATCATTTTTATCCCAAAACCCTAGTTCTATTTAGTGTTAGATGAGTTGTAAGCGTCTATATTAGGTTCAATTTGATACCAAACAGAATTGTAAGTTTTAACTTACGTAATCTAATTACTAGTGTTCTGAAACTCATGTTGTAACCTCTGAGAATTGATTAACATAGTTCTGAGAATCACTTAGTATGTTAAGCGAGAATCTCATATATCAATTTCTGAGAATCTATAAGTCATTTTACGTAATCGTCATCGATTTTATCAGATTGTGTTCACTTTATTGCCATAAAAAGTAAATTATAACTTACGAATCTCATTATCAATCGTCAAAATAAACTTTTATAATTTGCTTTATTTCTCAATGTTATAACTACGAGAATCTCAACAAAGTGGTTCTGAATCTCATTTATTAACTACGGAACCTCTTGCAATAATTTACAGAAATCGCATGTTATAACTTACAAAATCTCAACAAAGTGGTTACGAATCTCATTTATTAACTACGGAACCTCTTGCAATAATTCTGAAATCATGTTATAACTTACGTAATCTCAACAAAGTGGTTCTGAGAATCTCATTTATTAACATACATAATCCCTTTCAATATTTTACGTAATCACATGTAATAACTACGAATCTCAATATTTTGGTTACGTAATCTCATTTATTAACTTACGTAATCCCTTTCAATATTTTACGTAATCACATGTTATAACTTACGTAATCTCAACATAATAGTTACAAAAACTAAATCTCCATTGCCAACTTACGTAATCACAACACTTAACTTACGTAATCACGCTACATAAATACGTAATCTCATTTATTAACTTACGTAATCTCTTTCAACAATTTACGTAATCACATGTTATAATTTACGTAATCTCAACAAATTGTTATAGATTCATCGTAATACATAATGAATCTTCATTAGAAAGTTACGTAATCCCTTCATCAACTTACGTAATCTTCTTCATCAACTTATAGAATCTGCAAAAATAAAGAGTGAATCGGTTCCATGAATTGTAAAAAATATTCTATAAAAATATTTGATTATTAAGATAAATGGATTGTTAAAACCAACCCAAAAAAAAAAGAAAAAGAAACCATAAAGATCATAAATAATTTGATAATAAATATCCATCTTTCCATTTTCGATGGCAACACAAAAAACCTAAAATAAAATGATTTGTTAGCGGGGAGGAGACGGTGAGACGCGGGGACGACGGAGAGGAGGCGGCGAGGCGCGGGGACGACGGGGAGGAGGCGGGATGAAGGGGGTGCTGGGAGAGCTGGGGGGAGGCAAGGCTAGGAGCCGTAGGAGACGGAGAGAGAGATTGATTGAGAGAGAAAGAGAGATCCGAGAAAGGAAAAATTTAAACGTGATGAAGAAATCACGATTATTTAGGAGATATAAACGCCTATTGTAACCGATTCTTTTCGAACAAAATGATGAGTAAGCCCTTTAATTAAGTTTTTGAATTTAATACGCTTTAATCGAGAATCGTTGATTATTTAAAGATCTAAGGGTAGAGTGTTAGTTCTTAGTTCTCATATTTGTTACGGGTTATCATTTGATCCGGCCCATATATATATATATATATATATATATATATATATATATATATATATATATATATATATATATATATATATATATATATATATATATATATATGAGAAAAATGAGTATGCTTGGTACTTGGTACTTAGTAGTTGAGGTGTATCAATCACATCCACTCCTGGGTTGAGAGTCGATGTGATTGATACCTCACTACCAAGCACCAAAATGGTGCTTGGTACCAAGCATACCCATATTTCTATTTATATATATATATATATATATATATATATATATATATATATATATATATATATATATATATATATATATTAATAGGTATCATTGACATATGAGGGAATTCTCTCATATATGCTGATGTGGCAATCTCCACCAAGTATGATTTTAATAAATTAAGATGCATTCTCTCTCCTACTTTATTCTCTCCTACACTTAGTGGAGATTATGCCACCTAAAGTATATGAGGAAAATCCCTCATATGTCAATGATATCCATTAATCTCATATATATATATATATATATATATATATATATATATATATATATATATATATATATATATATATATATATATATAATAAAAAATCTCTTGAACTCCAAGTTGGTTCTATCTTACTAAGCCTAATTTAACTAAGTAATTAAGCCCATGAGTATTTACATACTTAATGATCTAAGTCCAATTAGGTTGGGATCCATTGGCCCAAAACTCCTTAAATGATCACTTAAAAGCCCGATAAAGCGAGAACAAAATCACCAAGGACTAAATGGTGTGTGTGTGTGTGTGTGTGTGTGTGTGTGTGTGTGTGTGTGTGTGTGTATATATATATATATATATATATATATATATGCTCTTGAAAAATATTTTGATCAAGAAACTTGAAAAATTATTTGAAACAAAAGTTAGCATGTTCTTTTCAAAACTTTTAATTAAATTTCTAAGTTAGACTTGGTTTTGTATAATTATAATAAAAAGATTTTCTAAGAGATTTACTTTGGAGTTATACATAAAAATATTTTCTTGAGTAAAAACTAGCTATAATTGGATTGTTTAAAGGCATCAAGTAAATTAATTATTCATTGACTTCTTTAAATTGGCAAGTTGATTGAATTTTGTGGGTATATTCACTACAAACCCTCACGAGACTATAACTTGTCATCTAGGGTAACCTAGGGATTTAAAGGCTTGTTGTATGCACTAAATACAACTACGATTCCTGCAAAAGTGAGGTAGGATTTTTCTTTCTTTTTCTTTGCTAGAGGACTAGCAAAAGTTTAGGCGTGGGGGTATTTGATTATCATATTTTATTATATTTTTATACCCTCATTATCTATCTTATTTGAATAAATATTTCACTAATAGCATATTTTATCTTAATTTGCAGGCTAATGAAGAGTTAATGAATAACAGCCCAAAAGAGTCAAATTTTCTGATTTGCTACCATTTATTGCCCAATATGAAGACAAAAGAATGTCCAAAAAAGCCCAAGGATCCATGAAAAATCGGGTCAAGAAATCAATAAAAACTACAATTCGGTTACAAACCAATCGATCGGTCAACCATTGGTCAACCGATTGGTTCATAACTGAAACAATTTATGACTGAGATTTAATCATTGTTCTCCAAGCCAAATCTAAGGGTTCTTGTTCATTGTTGTAGGCTATAAATAGGTGTAGAGGGTGAGGAATTTGAGTGTGAAAATTTTTATAAAATTCTATTTGAAGAGGAGGGTTACTCTTAATTGAGAAGACATTCCGAATTATAAGCTTTATTTGCAATTAATAAAAGAATTTTTTACCTCTTTAAAATTTTCTTTTCTTCTCTTTATTGGATGATGAAGATGAAGATGGAGATGAAGATGAAGATTTACTTTCAAGGGGCTAGAACCCTCTTGCAATGTAAGTTCTCCTTTTTCTTTTATTTTCTTGCTTTAGATATTCATGTTTTAGGATTTTATTTTCTTTTTTAGTAGATTAGATTTATTTTGATGCATTGTAGAGTAGATTTACTTTCATGTTCTTTTATTATTTTCTTGCATTTTTATTTTGTAGTATAGATTTATTTTCTTGCATAGTTTAGATTTTCTTTTATGCTCTTTTATTTTTATAGTTTAGATTTATTTTTATGTTCATAGTTTAGATCTTTATTTTCTTATTCTTATTCTTATTTTTGTAATTAGTTTTTATTTTCTTTTATTTTTATTCTCTTTTTTCATGCTCTCTAGTTTAGATTTTATTTTCTTTGTTTTAATTTCTAAAATGTGGAATTAAAATCTTGTGGGAATTCTAGAATTGTATGAACTAGTTTGATTTCTTTTATGATTTGTGAATTGTTCTCTTTGTGCCCAAAATGAGCATATTTAGGATAATCAACTAGAGAACTAATTGGTAGAAGAAGAATTTAATAAGCTATAGTTATCTTGAGTGGTTTGATAGGTTATACTTATGAATTCTAGAATTAATATCTAGTTATTATTTTTTCATGAATGTTGATTTCACTTGGATGATAATTTGATAGGTTATGCTTTCCTTAAGTGGTTTGCTAGTCTATGCTTAATAAATCTAAAGTAAAATGTGATAAAAGGGAATAGTTCATAAATCGTAAGTGAAATTAACTAGTGAATTCAATTCTAGATTCTTCATTTCTCTAATTGATTTCCTCCATTTTTACTTGTTATGATTTTCCTCTTTATTCTTGATTTTCCTTTATCTGTTTCTTGATTTTATTTTCCTCTAATTTCTTCATCTTTCTCTCCTCTTAATCTAGTTTTGTTTTATTTGCAAATAATCACACTTTTCTCATATCTCTCCACATCCACATTATCACTCTTAATTGTCCACACACAACTTAGAAACCAATTGAATTATTTCCTACAACACCTTCCTCTTGGGATTGACATCTTTTAAACTATAACTTGATAGTTATGCACTTGTAATTTTATTTTATTTACCCCTATCAATAGTGAAAACTGAACCAGATCATTAACTTAGAAGGATAGAAGTCGATTTTCTTATACATGATGTTTGGTCTCTAGAGGTTTCTTCTTTAGTCATATGCATGTACTTCTAAATTAAATTGAATAGAATTTTTAACTACTACTTCCCATTTCTATTTTTTATATATACTCTATTTTTTTATAGATATGAGCATACAAATGACTTATAACATATGGATTATTAAAAATTAGAAAATCAGAATTAGAGTTTTTCTTCAAATAGTTTGAAACTTAAAAACTCAAAGTCGATGACTTTTATTTCAAAATTTGTAATTTAGAGTTAGATAGTTTAACCACCAGACTCTCCTTTATAATATTCTTCTTTATTTATAATATTCTAAGATAAAAAGAGAAAAAGAAAAGTTGGCTTACTGAATGAGCGCGTGGATATTTTTTATTTTAAAATTTGAAATTTAAAATGAGATAGTTCAACCATCAAACTCTCCTTTATAATATCTCTCATTTTTACAAAATATTTAAAAATAAAAAAGGATATAAAAAAGTTGGCACTCTACATGATCACATCACCAAACATATCTCTTTGATATAGGAACTACAGAGATTTTGCCAGCTAGCACGGTCATCTTATGTTAACATTCTACTATATAAAATTTTAAGATTTGGTATGAACTATAGAGTATATTGAGTTAAACCGTCCAACATGAAGTAATCAAATAAAATTTCGCAGTTAGATGAGACATAAGGCCTTCACATATTGATTTAATCTAAAAATCTCACGCTTAAACCTCAATTTTGTGATCGTGCATTAGAAATTTATCTTAATTAGAAAAGTATATCTGTTTTAAAATATCCATAAAATATATTAAGCATGCAAAATTTATTCGAGAACAATCTTGAGAACCCACTAGAATTTTAATGTAATTATTGAAAGATATCAAATAAAGCGGGAGAACTTGAGATAATACTTTAGGTAATTTGTGTAAATAATTTATTAATTTTTTAGATTGCAGAAATAATTTTGTAATAGGAAAGTTGTTAATTTTATAAATCTTTACATGTTATATGTTTTCAATGGTGTCTTGTACTCTATTAATATTTTAAAGAGAGACACAAACCTCTTTATAAAAATTAGTGAAGGCATAATATCAAATCAGTAAGAACAAAAAATTTGATGAATTCATCAATAATATTTTAAGAGGAAGACTAATTTGTCAACTTTAAATATAATTTAACACATGTATAATTTTGCATATATGATTTTAGGGTTAATGTTTAGAAGAACTTCCTCAACTATGGTGGATGTGTTAGAAAATCCCTCTAAACTACTTTAATTTGAGAAAACCACCCTAAAGTTTGGGCATATTATAGATAACCCCACTCAAGTTTGAAAATCAAAGAAAACCCCCTCAGCTATGGGGTGTCTCACAAAACCCCCCTAATCTTTCACATTTTTCGCACCAAACCCTCTTGACGTCATTCAAAATGCACGTAAAGTAACTAAATACCCTTGTAAAAATCTACCCATTCAATTATAAAGAAAACCCTCAAGTGGTAAAAAATAATAACTATTTTTAATTTACAATACGCTTTGCCTTATTTCTCCTCTCTTTCTCTTATCCTAAAAATCAAAGTAATTTTTAATGATTGAGGATTATTTTTAGTTCAAGGGGTTATCTCAAATTTTCATAGTTGAAGGGATTATCTACAATATGATCAAACTTGAGGGGAGTTTTATCAAATTAAAATAGTTGAGGGTTTTTTCCTAAAATTGATCCATGACTTTATGTAGAGACTCTTTACGTGAGATTGTTTTCTTTAATTTCTATTTTTAAATATATAATATGAGATTCTTTTAACTGTTGATAGTTATACTTGTTTGAGTCGAAAGTTGTTTCCATTGTAAAACTAGAGAAAATTACACTTTTGGTTCTCAGTTACAAAGAAATTTAATAACTCTCTCACAAACTCGAACAAAAGACGCTACAAGTGTAGATCTCTTATTTTCGTGGGACTTTGCCTGTGCCGGGGACGCGTAATCCGTGGACCACCGAGCAGCGATCGTCGAATCGACGGGGTTTAGTTGATGCTTCGCAAAGGAAACAAGAACTTCAGCAAATATCTTAGCAAGGTAAGATATCTACTCTTCTCAAGAATAAGTCAAGGCTTAAACTCGAGGAATCTCCGTGTGGATCGTGTTCTTGAACTCCGGAAGCTTGGATCTCTGATTGCCCCTTTCTGATAGCCGACCTCCTGCCCAAGTGGACGTAGGAGGGTATTTATAGCCTTTGGGAAACGTGCCTTCTGAAGAAACACAAGTGTCATAAGTGCTCCACATTTGCAGTTAGGCGGCTCGAACGCCTCATAGCTGCCTCGATAGCTGGCGGCGTGTAGGGTACACTTTCAGCTGCGGCGGTATATTTACCTCGGACTGGCGGCGATATCGTCCCTCATTGTTGTAGCGGTTTATTGCTTTTAGGCATGATTAAATGCCTAAAATCACGCCTAGTGGGCGTATATTCGGCGTGTAACCGCACATTAAAGTATTTGAACGTCTCTCTGCTGATAAAGTCAAGTGGGCCCCACCGGCATTGATTTAAACCTTTCAAGAGCTCGTTTCAAGTATTACGGGTGTCTGCCTTTGGCGAGACACAAGTAAATCGCTATAGCGAGACACATCAAGGTGTCTCGCTCGTGGCGAGACACACACAAATGTCTTGCTAACGGCGAGACACATCAAATGTCTCGCTTCGTGGCGAGACACACACAAATGTCTTGCTAACGGCGAGACACATCAAATGTCTCGCTTCGTGGCGAGACACACACAAGTGTCTCGCTCGTGGCGAGACACAATCTTCCCCGTCGACTTCTTGAGATTTCGACGACGTTGTCCTTCGATCTTCTCATAATTTAGTCATATTTGAGGTTCTTCAAAGAATTTTGATGCCTACAGATACCCTCCAAAGTTTTAAGACTCCTCTCAGATTTTATCGAGGGTCTCGATACTTTGGATAAGATGCTTTGCTTCGCTCAATGTTGAACTTTGTAGAAGAGGCCTATGTTTTACTTCGCCAAACCTCGGTACGCTGACGCCGCCGACCATGTTCTCGAAGTTCAATAATCATGCATTTGTATTTGAATTGGTTGAAATGTCAAGTCAATTTTGGACTAATCATCTTCATCTTGAAAGTCATCATTTGTTGTGATTGAATGCCTTGAGAGTCATTCGAGAAAAAGCGCCATCCGTTTTCTCAATATCGATTTCCGTGAAAGCTTCTTTATGGAATACTGGAACCAATTTGTCTTGAATATACCGCCTTGAGCCTCGAGTTGCCAAGACAGCTTTGGAATTGTGTCTTCTCTTGGGAAAACTAACCCGTTGTGTTTTCTCTTGGGGCTAAAACTAACCCGTTGTGTTTTCTCTTGGGGAAAACAAACCTGTTATTGGAGTAGACCTCTCATTCATAAAAGAATCGAGAGGGATTTTGACCATGGTCCTAATCAGAGGAAGGTTTGACCAGATAGGAATTTTGAGACAATCCTAACCGCCTAAGATTTGATCGCTCAATTTGAAGTGGACTTCGCTCATGGAAGGAATCGAGAGGGATTTTGGCCGTGGTCCTAATCAGTAGGAAGGTTTGACCAGATAGGAATTTTGAGACAATCCTAACCGCCTAAGATTTGATCGCTCAATTTGAAGTGGACTTCTCGCTCATGGAAGGAATCGAGAGGATTTTGGCCGTGGTCCTAATCAGAGGAAGGTTTGACCAGATAGGAATTTTGAGACAATCCTAACCGCCTAAGATTTGATCGCTCAATTTGGAAGTGGACCTCGCTCATGGAAGGAATTGAGAGGGATTTTGACCATGGTCCTAACTATAGGAAGGTTTGACCAGGATAGGAATTTTGAGACAATCCTAACCGCCTAAGATTTGATCGCTCAATTTGAAGTGGACCTCTGCTCATGGAAGGAATCGAGAGGGATTTTGACCGTGGTCCCGACTGTAGGGAGGTTTGACCAGGATAGGAATTTTGAGATAATCCTAGCGTAGGAAGGTTTGATCGGTCAATTTGGAAGTGGACCTCGTTCATGGAAGGAATCGAGAGGGATTTTGACCGTGGTCTGGCTGTAGGAAGGTTTGACCAGGATAGGAATTTTGAGACAATCCTAAGCTGTCGGAAGGTTTGATCGCTCAATTTGGAAGTGGACCTCTGGTTCATGGAAGGAATTGAGAGGATTTTGACCATGGTCCTAACTATAGGAAGGTTTGACCAGGATAGGAATTTTGAGACAATCCTAACCGCCTAAGATTTGATCGCTCAATTTGAAGTGGACCTCTGCTCATGGAAGGAATCGAGAGGATTTTGACCGTGGTCCCGATCGTAGGGAGGTTTGACCGGGATAGGAATTTTGAGATAATCCTAACCGTAAGAAGGTTTGATCGCCAATTTGAAGTGGACCTCTCGCTCATGGAAGGAATCGAGAGGATTTTGACCGTGGTCCCGACTGTAGGAAGGTTTGACCAGATAGGAATTTTGAGACAATCCTAACCGCCGGAAGGTTTGATCGCTCAATTTGAAGTGGACCTCTCGCTCATGGAAGGAATCGAGGGATTTTGACCATGGTCCTAACTATAGGAAGGTTTGACCAGATAGGAATTTTGATACAATCCTAACCGTAAGAAGGTTTGATCGCCAATTTGAAGTGGACCTCTGCTCATGGAAGGAATCGAGAGGGATTTTGACCGTGGTCCCGATCAGAGGAAGGTTTGACCAGATAGGAATTTTGAGACAATCCTAACCGTAAGAAGGTTTGATCGCCAATTTGAAGTGGACCTCTCGCTCATGGAAGGAATCGAGGGATTTTGACCGTGGTCCCGATCAGAGGAAGGTTTGACCAGATAGGAATTTTGAGACAATCCTAACCGCCGAAAGGTTTGATCGCCAATTTGGAAGTGGACCTCTCGCTCATGGATTATCCACCCCTTTCTTTGCAAAGCTGGTGCATTCATTTAGAATAGTTTATACTCATATTCATATTGGAGTAAGAAGGAGAAGCAGCTTAACCTCTTGTACTCATCGGAGGAAGGCCGATTCGCATAGTTTATACTCATATTCCTATTGGAGTAGGAAGGAGAAGCAGCTTAACCTCTTGTACTCATTGGAGGATAGGAGCAGCTTATACTCATATACCGCTTGAGTGTCTGAGGAGCAGTTTAACCTCTTATACTCATCGGAGGTACTTTCGCATTTAGCTTATTTCGGCGCTAAGACGCCGGGCTTCACCAAGGCTTGGATGATGGCCTTGAGAGCTAAGCAATCCTTAGTAGGATGGAGGATCCTCCCGGTACGCACGCATTTAGGGTCCGGTCTTGTCACCTCCTCTTGATTTGTAATCGGAGGCAACTTGATTTTGTTGTTATCAAGAAGGTGTTTGAAGATGATCGAACTTCTTCGCCTCTCAAAGAGTATGTCCCGTGGAATTGATTTAGAAGCTTTTGGCGATCGTGGTTGCGACGTTTGACTATCGGCGATCCGAGATGCCTTTCCTCTATTACGAGAGGAAAATTTACTGAGGGGTCACCGCCATTTTACCTCTTCGACTTTCTTCCTTCCGAGGAAACGCTCGCTTGTTCTCCTCAGATTTTCGTGATCTTTCCATATAGTTGGCGGGGCGACCCCATGACTTCCAACAAATCAATGGAAAGATTATTGTGGCACGCCCGCAATATGAATTCTAATTGATCTTTGCGCTTATGGCCTTATTATGAAACGCTTAACTAAAGTGTCAATTGTCTCCCCATTCTTCGCTTTTCATCCAAGAGGGTTCCAATCGAGACCTCGTGTCGCCATCGAAGAAGTTCTTTGAGGAACAAGCTTTCCATATCATTCCAACAGTTGATGCTACCGGCCTTGAGTCTTCGATACCAATCAAGGCGCCGCGAAGGGTTCCAACGAATGACCGAATCATCAAAGGCTCATTTCGAGATCACCCCAAATGTGATTTGAAGTAGATCGTGTTGTGTAGGTGACCCTCTCCCGTCAAATGGCGTGAAGTTGATCAAATTGAATTTCGGCAGGTAAGGAATTGAATCCCACTCCCTCGGATACGGACATGGGATACCAGTCCTTTTGACTTCTTGTGTGGACATCAAAGCATTGATTTTATCTTCAAGCTCTTTCATCCTTTCGCCATCATCCTCCCCCTGTTTTGGATTACTTCCAATAGGAAGAATTGGACCATTTCCACCTTGAACACCAGATGCAGCCTTCTTTGGAGGTTGATCGGCGTAAATGTGTTCATCTATCTCGAATCATCGTATTCAACATGGTGGGTAACTCCACCTTGTTATTGGATTATTGGCCCGACCCGGTTGTGCAACCGTATGGGTTCGCAACTCCCTCATCGTTGCATGGCTAGCTCCATCTGTTCTCATTTCGGCCTTAAGCTCTTCTCTTTGCTTGGCTAAGGCTTCTTGTAACATTTGAGCCAGGACATCGGGAGTAATTGTAAAAGATTCTCTGGGATGATGACCAACACTTGACATTGTGTCATCGGAAGCTATCGCCGAATTGCTGTCAGAAGCTTCATCTTCGGATGACTCTCCCTCATGCATCCTTCTATAGTCGATGCGTTGGGCAGCTCGCAATTGTAACCGAGACATTCTTTGAGAAATCTGAGATCCAACCTTTCCTCCAGGAGTGAAGTCAGGATTTTCATCATTTGCCGGTCCTTTCCCTTTGTTCACCATGTTGATAGTCACTTCGGGAAACTCATCAAATTGGATGGATGATCTCTTTCTTCTTCGATGTCGTCTTGACTGTGGCTTCAGATCTTCCGTTGCAGAGCCGGCCGTTGAATCTTGAAGCTCTTTGTGGGTGGCGTTAGGCTCGAGCAATCACATCGATGGCGTCTTAATCAATTTTGCACACGAGCAAGAATAATCTATTTCGTCGATCGTCCTCTTTAGTGTGTTACCACTGACTGATGATGTGGTTGGTGTGGGTTATTACAAATTGCACTTCCACCCCCAAGTGTAACGTTGTCCTTAGTGGAGGACCGCGTCTTCTTTTGGGGCGTCGACTATTTGACTTGAGAGACAACTTTCGCCGGCGGCCCGTCATCACGAAGTTGCTTACGTATGAATCACAGTGCGGTCATCTCGTGATTTTGCGAGTCACTTGCTTCAACTTCTTCTTCTCGGCAAACTTCGTGGACCCCTTAGGGATGCTCAAGCGAGATGCAATGGGAACTCTTCGGTTTGAGATCGTCGGATGGCTCGAACATTTACGAACATCACACGGAATTTGGAGTGCGGCCCCGACATGCGTTGTTTATAGATGGGGTGACCCGGTCGTTCCTTCTTGGTGTTTTGACTTTATTTCACGGCGTGGACCAAGGCGACTAAACACCGGTTGTCGGATTTCCGGACTTAACGGTTGATACCTCGGTAGGAGAAGTGGAAGAAAGGCGGAAAAGCCCATTTTACGCTAAGGCATGGAGAGTACTGTTGTTGGCGGCGATTCATGCTATCTGGCCCGGCGAGCGGTTTGATACCTCGCTGTTGGCGAAGCGGCTTAAGCTGTCCAGCTACTGAAGCGGCTCAGCTATCTCGGTGAAGAATGTTCTTGAAGCGAGTCTTGAAACGATTTTGATGTTACCCGGGATCCATGCTTGGCGATTTTGAGCCGTTCTTTGGAGTTGATTTTGACTCTTGCCTTGCGAACAACAAAGATGCTCTAGCAAAGCGTGCAGCGTTTTTAGCGCTCCTTCCTTGTCAATCGAGTCCTTTTGATGAGAACCCATTCTTCCTTGGGAGGAGTGTTGACGGGTTGAAGTTGAGGCGTTGTAGCTTGCTGATGCCTCTGATAACGTGAGTTCATATTGTAATGAACTCCATCCGTCGACTCCAGGGCCTTGGCTAATTGACGAGCCATCTTTTGACGTTGTCTTTGGCGAGCCCTCTTCGTCGATCGGTTGAGATCTTGTTGAATGACTCTTTACGAAAAAGAGTCAACTTGAGCGAGCTCCGGCTTTGAGATCCACCGGTCTTGTTGAGAGGAAATGCGCCTCCGTTGTAAGCGAACGAGAATCGTTGCGCATCACAATAGAACGAACCTCCCTCTTAGGGGATGAGATCCTCCGATGTTTGCGGGGTGAGGAGGACTTCGATGAGGAAGAGGAGAGATATTCTTCGAACTTGGCTTGATCGAAGAAATAATCCGATCCATCAACCATGAGGTCGGCCTGATCGCGCGAAGGTGCTGGCACAACGCATCTCGGCTCGAGACCGCTGGCTTCACCGGTCGCCATCGTGTTTGAGTCGAAAGTTGTTTCCATTGTAAAACTAGAGAAAATTACACTTTTGGTTCTCGGTTACAAAGAAATTTAATAACTCTCTCACAAACTCAACAAAAGACGCTACAAGTGTAGATCTCTTATTTTCGTGGACTTTGCTCGTCGGGACGCTGCGAATCCGTGGACCACCGGCGGCGATCATCGAATCGACGGTTTAGTTGATGCTTCGCAAAGGAAACAAGAACTTCAAAGAAATATCTTAGCAAGGTAAGATATCTACTCTTCTCAAGAATAAGTCAAGGCTTAAACTCGAGGAATCTCCGTGTGGATCGTGTTCTTGAACTCCGGAAGCTTGGATCTCGATTGCCCTTCGATAGCCGACCTCACGCCCAAGTGGGCGTAGGAGGGTATTTATAGCCTTTGGGAAGCGTGCCTTCGAAGAAACACAAGTGTCATAAGTGCTTCACATTTGTAAAGCAGCGGCAGCCGAGCCGCCTTCGCCGCTAAGCCGCCGCTAACCGGGCGAGGTAAGCAGGTCGCCAGCGAGATGGGTCGCCTCGGCCGACCGGGCGAGGCAAGATCGCCTCCGTTGTAACGGTTTCGCCGCTTTTTAGGCACGATTAAATGCCCTAAAATCACGCCTAGTAGGCGATATTCGCCAGCGGTAACCGCACATTAAAGTATTTGAGCGTCTCTGCTGATAAAGTCAAGTGGGCCCCACCAAAGATTGATTTAAACCCTTCAAGAGCTCGTTTCAAGTATTACGGGTGTCGCCTTTGGCGAGACACAAGTAAGTGTCTGCTTATAGCGAGACACATCAAGGTGTCTCGCCGTGGCGAGACACACACAAGTGTCTCGCCATGGCGAGACACATCAAATGTCTCGCTTCGTGGCGAGACACACACAAGTGTCTCGCCATGGCGAGACACACACAAGTGTCTCGCCATGGCGAGGCACAACCAAGTGTCTCGCGATCAGCGAGACACAATCTTCCCCAATGTTGACTTCTTGAGATTTCGGCGGCGTTGTCCTTCGATCTTCTCATAATTTAGTCATATTTGAGGTTCTTCACAATTTTTGATGCCTACAATACTCGATAAGGGTTAAAATATATGATTATTAAAATTTTCTAATTATGGATAGCTTACTTTGATGAGAATGCTTAGGTGAATATAATATTAAGTGTCTACATGTTATTTTCTCGATGGGATAAAGAGATATGCGATACTTATGATATGACACATGTTAATTTTTTGTGTCTTTATAATATGACAGATATCAATTTTCTGTGCCTTTAAGAATTTCACCAATTTCTATTTATATATCAACTACTTCTTTTAACTAAAGGAGAACAATGAAAAAGTCTCTGATGAACAGTAACTCTATGCTGGACCAATCAGATTGTTTCAAAATTTTGCGCCTCATCTCCCTATTTTCTCTCCAAACTTCCCACACTTCCCACAAACCACTTACAAACCCACGTTCTACTCCATTAAAAACCGCTGAACTTTTGAAAAGAAAACTCCACGCTCTCAAAATTCAAAGTTATCCTCGGTTTATAAGACTTAAATAACCAATTCAAATCATGGGAATCCAAAGAAAACCATCCACATCTTCAAACTCATCTACCTTTTCGCAAGAAGCATACGAAAACAAAAGGAGTAAACTTTTACACGAGGAGATTATGGTATGTTTTCTTATTTATTATCTTTCCTTAGTAGCATTCTTCAACTTTCAATTTTGGTATGATTTCCTCTCATAGTAAAATGTATAATCTTTCTTGCTTTGTTTTTAATTGCTACCAAAGATTTTATTAGTAATCAGATCATTTTGAAGATGCATTTACTTGAGATAATTGATTTGTAATATATAATTGATTTTCTTTGCTCATTCGTGATCCTTTATTTATTATTGAGAATCTTTTTTTTTTTTGCTTATCAACTACTTCTTTTAACTAAAGGTATGAGCAATGGAGTTTTTTTGCTCCGAAATAGGTATGATTTCCTCTTCTTTATTTATTATTGAGAATCAATATTTATTATCTTTTTTTCCTTGCAAATCCTTTATTTAATATGCCACAATTTTAGTAATTGAACCCTGAAAAATTTCATGGGGTACATAATATAGTAAACAATTATGACTAATATGAAGAATAAAAGGTGTAGCAAACAATCCAAAAGTAAAATCTGTCAGCATAGAATAATATGACAAATATGAAGAATATTTTAAACAATGGTCCAGGAATTTGACAAAACTACAGGAAATATATTTACGTCCGAGGAAAATTGTTGTGGTGTGGTGATCAGGGACCAGGGACCTTACTATGAAAATTTTGCAGACATAAGGGGCGGTACTTTGATGAGCAACACCACTACACTTTCTTCATATTTTATTTTAGGGATCTCTGTCCTCAATCTTCCTTCTTCCATTTTATTTTCTTTTACATAAATGACATACTTAGTGTTGCTATGCATTTAATACTTCCTTTATTTCTTTTCTAATGTAGGTAGCTATTCTTTGTTATCTTTTGAAATTCTTTATTCATTAAACCAACAGATTAAAGCATTTGCAAGGAAAGGATCACAAGATGGTGTTATTTTTAATTTATTTCAAAGAACATGTTCAAATTAAGTTGTATGTAAATTAGTTCTTAGTTTATACACATTAAGCATAGTATCCTTATTCTGTGTTGTCTTTGTGGAAATAACTACATAATCTAAAAATGTTATGAACCTATACAAAGCGGTTATCTTAGATTGAAATGAGAATAAAATATAAGTCTCCATGTTGCTAACTATGTCATGTTATTTTCGTAATACCTTTAAATGCTATAAAAGCGTATATATTTTATTTTGGTTAAAAATGGACATATCCAATTGGTTTAACTGTAATCATTTATGACCAAGTAAGTTTGGTTGATTTGCTAAATAATATATTTACCACTTTCTCACTTTCAACATTCCTCAAAGATGATCCACTATTTATTAATTCCACAGTTTTTGGTTAGTAAGTCTACTTATGCCATGACACAAAATTCATTTATGTCATTCAAATATTAGTCATATCAAGAAGTTAACATAAAAATAAACTTGATAAAATTCTTAAAGCATCTACAAAAAGCAAAAAAAGACAAAATTAGCGACTAATTATATATGTAAAACTTCATAAAACAATACTTAATGAATAATGAAATAAGGCCTACAAATTTAATTTCATAAAATCAATCATCTTTTAATCCACAAAACAATAACTAATATGAAGCAATATCAAAATAAAGGTAACACAATAATATTAAAACTCGACTCGAAATTAAGCATGTCTAATGTAAATTAAGATCATATAAAGGAAAAGTAAATTATAAACATGAAACAATAAATTTAATTAAAGTAAAATTTAAAATATTAGCAATTTGTTGAAATATTTTACTCAAAATGTGGTTGGATATTCTCACCATCGTGTTCAAGGCATAGGTGATGAACAGGAAGTTAACCATCACGAAAAGGCTTCAAGATTCTTCAATTAAATCATCATGGAGCTCCTTGAACTTAGACATCGTCTTCAACATCAGCAAGGATTGTTCGATTACATGTGTTCTGCAACCGAGCACCATCAGATTCGGTGGTAGGAAGGAAGTGGAAGAAAGAGAACTTTTTTCTATGAAAGAATCGATGTTTGTTAGGAAAAGATGGATCTGGAGAAGACGAAAGAAAAAAACAAGTGTATGAGCTTCTTAATCACGTGGCATCTTATTCTATCTTGGGCCCAACAGGTGTTCGTTGCTATAATTTTTTTTAAAAGTGTTTTTAAGTAAATCCCTCAAAATCTTCTCTATTTATAAATTATTCCTACAAAGCTCCTGTATCTTGAATTAGTTCCCAAATGTTTGAGTGGTTTGAAATAGATCAACCAAATCTTCATATCTTTTAAATCTTACAAATATTTTAAAATTAGTCCTTTAAATCTCTCAACATGATCTTTGAGATTCAGATACTTATGAGAGTTGGGGGTCTTTGAGTAATTATAAATGATTATCCATGTAGGATAGTCATATGACAAAATTAAAATGTACATGCTCAAGAATAAGGCTCCCTTTGGACTTCAATCGTTCCTCTCTTTTGCTACTCCATTGATGTATGAATCAATTTTAAACTTTGATGCACTCCTTTAGACCAGTCATTTACTTTGTTATTCAACTTTATAAAGAACTTATCGTAACTTTTTAACAATAAAAATTTCCTTAATCCAAAGCAACATTTGATCAAATATAAAACAAGATTTTAAAAATTATTTCATAAAAATATTAGTGAATAATACCAAGCTGTGCTTTGCACGGGCCTAAATACTAGTAAAGGAGGGATGATAGCCTAATCCAACAATTAGTCCATCCATAAAAAAACAACCCATAGGTCATGGCCCATGAGATAGACTAACACGTAGTAATTCATACTTTTTAATCTAGATTTTTTATCTTTCCATAGTCTGATGTCCAAAAAAACTCTCCAAGAGATGCTATAGATGTATTATTGAGGTCACAATACCATAAGCAACTCAAACTCTATACGAAAATAGACTAATAATGTAATTCACAGTTCAAATAGACATTAACGTCTTTTTTAGATGTTTCGACATAATATGAGAAGCGCAATTGAAAATTACAACTTTCAGAGGTTTGAATTGTAATTTTAGTAGTAGTAAAGATTTTCTAAGCTATATTTAATATTTGATGAATATTTATAGTCATTTTTGTTGATGTATGAAATCACAGTCACTAAACTTCGCTGGAGTAGTTGTTGATTGAGTGGAGTCCACCTTTTCTTCTAATATCCGATGAGACTATCAAACCGAGAGTTTACCTACGCCAGAGGAAGAACCTGTGGAAGGGTGGAGTTGAGATCTCCGGTGGTCCCTCCGACGATCAAGCCAGTACGTGAGGAAATGCAAAAATTAACGGAGCAGCTATTAACTGAGAGAGATCACTTACTTGTTCCATTGAACAGTTCGCTATTTATATGAAGGGTTGAAGGGTATTTTCGCCTTTTCATTTGGTAAGAAAACTGGTAAACGAGTCAGCATCCCTCCTCCACGTGTAGACTAATGACTGGGTAAGTGTCTTTTATTGTCGGCCATGGCGGCCTGTCTTTACAGGTGTCAAGCTAAGCGTTGATCTAAGAGTTAGTGTTGTTCTCTGACCATTAATGAGATGGGAATGATGACGTCCGCAGCCGAATTAGTTTGAGGTGCCTTAATTACTATGAGAGATGGAGGAATTAAGGGGCTGACAGTGCATTTAATGCGATATAGACGTACCGTCAGGACCAAACTTCATGCAACTGTCGTTTAGGTTGAAGGAACCACTCTAGACGAGTGGGAAGAGTCGTGTGTCCAGGGGGACGACTCACACCGCCATTCGCGTCATTCACAAAGACAATTGGCTGAAAGGTCGACTAGTACCGCCTTTCGCGTCGTCCATAAAGACAATTGGTGAAAGGTCGACTAGTACCGCTTTCGCCGCCCATAAAGACAATTGGTGAAAGGTCGACTAGTACCGCTTTCGCCGCCCATAAAGACAATTGGTGAAAGGTCGACTAGTACCGCCCTTCAAGTCGTTCTTGAAGGCGTTTGATCAACTCGAATGGTGGACCAAGCAAAGAAGGTGACTTCGTCAATTGACTCATTGGCGAGTCAGTTACCTTTAAACAAATAGGTTAAAATAAAATGTAAATCTACCTGATGCATGGATTTCTTCCTTCTAATCATAAATTAGGGATTAAATAGGGTTCAGGACCATAACAGTTGGCCCCTTTTACTCAAAGTTGGTTGGAACCGAGTGCGAGCGAAAATAGAAATCATGGTTCTGGACGAACAGAGATGTATTCGAGAAGGATCGCGAAGGTTCTCATGATGAGACATGGTCGACGCCGCCAACGCCTTTTGGCCGTTGACGCCGCTTCCCGCCCGATGGTAGGCCTCTCAAAAAGTGAAGAGAGCAATTTCTCAGCCTTCGATGCAACGCTTAGGGTTCTGAGCTTTAATCCTGTTCGTTGATTACGGGCTGGCCCATTGCTTGTGGGACCCTTTATAAATATGAAGAAAGAAGAAGAGAGAATAAGCTTTTATTTTCTGCGTTTCTCTGAAAAAAGCTCCGGCGATCCTTCGGCAATTCTCACAAGTATCTTCCATGGGTTCCGATCATCGAAAGTTGTTGGATGAGTTCCATTCAAAGGTGACCGATGCACAGATGCGGCTTCTCCATTCGAAGTTTGATATTCTCAGGGAGTTCAAGCTGAGGGCACCAGCGATGTCAGCGCCGGTGTATTGCCACGGCGAGGGGAGAGCTCCCCTATATATCAAACACTTGGAGTGCGGTCTGCGATTGCCCATACATCCGTTCCTCCGCAAGGTATTTGAGGAATTGGGAGTGTCTCCGATACAAATGAAGCCCAACTCCATTGCTATATTGGTTGGCTTCACCGTCATCTATTACTGGTTGGGAATTCATCCTAAATTGAGCGTGCTGAGTCATTTGGTCAGCGTAACAATCAGAAAATACCCCACTATCACCTTCAGGCAACAGGAGAATTCAAGATCATTCTTGACATTCCCACGTCGAATAAGAGGTGGAAGGACAGGTTCGTCTGGGTAGAGGGAGACGACTCCAATCTAGGCTGCTCGGACTGGCCTGAAATAAGAAGAAAGGCTTTGGAGCCGAAACCTTTGTCGGCAGATGAACAACGGGAATTAGGGCAGATTCTTAAATACACGGGGCCGCGAACGATGTATGCTCTTCTTAATAAGTCGGTCTTGCGGCTTCATGGAATCTCGTCATTCCTCCCGGCACTCTGATCAAACGAGCCCACAATGTAACTTTCGGAGGCGTGGCTGGTGCAATGGCCACAGCGGCGTCGGCTTCGGATGAAGAGCTTTCGGAGGAACCTCATGAGGGAGTGATGACTCGACAGGCCAAGCGTCAGCGACAGGAGTCTGCCCCGAAAGGGGTAGTTCCTACTCAGGGTCGAGATGAGACAGCGGCCATGGGTTGTGAGGAAGCGACTACATGCGCCTTTCCGAGGGGCGCTTACGACTATCGAAGGTCATGGTAGAAGAAGACCAGTCATGGTCTGCGAGGAGCGAGACGACTGGGTGAAAGCGCACCGAACCCTATGGAGGCAGGGTCATCCGAGTCAGAAGAAGAGGTTGGTCCTCAATTAGCTAAAACTGAGCCCAAAGTTGACACACAGGAAGGGGTTGACCTTCAGCCGACCGAAACCACGATCCAAACTATTGCGGAGAAGGTTTTCGGCAGCGCCGAGGCCCGGTCAGGAGTGGGAGCTTCTGGTTCTCAAGCAGAGCAGCCACGCCGACAAGGCAAGGAGCCGGTTGGCGACAAGGAGACGGGTTTCACCATAGCGGGATGGCCCTCTCCATATTATATGGCCGAATCCGAAGTTGGGGTTTAGAATAAAGTGAGCGACTTGCTGATTGGGACACTCCCCCCTACCGGCCGCTATGAGCAAGAGCCCGACGCAGAATATCGATACAACCCGGTTAACCATTTGGATACCCATTCGTCGGTGCTCCAATCTTGATATATGTAGGCTAAGGCTGTAGAACAGTTCAGCCTTCCCGAAGATAAGGAGTTATTAAAGAAGATTCCTGATGTGGGTCTTCACATAATCCTTCGGAGTTATTTAACTCGAGGTTGCCTCGTGGGGGAGGAGATATATGGCCGGCTGGCTCAAGGCCATCATGCCTATGAGAAGCTTCGGAGGACACCTACATCCTAAGAAATCGGCGAAAGCGAAGAGTTTGACCGAGTCGTCAAGGAGCTTTCATCCAAACAAGCCGAGCTTGATGACTGACATCAAGAGATGGTCGTGAAGGAGCAAACTATAGGGGAACTTAAGGCGGCTAATGCAGAAATGTTAGACGAGATCCGACAGTTAAAGCAGAGGCCCCAGAACAGTGTTGGAGGAGACGGGTCCATCAACGAAGCATTAAGGGAGCGAGACTTGGCCGTAACGCAAGCAGTTCTGGAAAAGCAAATCGCGCAGCACGCCAAGGCTCGACTAGAAGAGGAGTTGGTGGCTAAGCAAAAGCTTTCGGACGAGTGTGCTCAGCTTAGGGAGTCATTACGTGAGGTAGAGAGCAAAATTGGATATTTGGAATCCAACAATTATCAGTCGGCTATCGTCACGAAGAATCGGCCTATTATCATTGAGGAGTTTCGCCAAGCTCGATGGGGAAGATCGAGGTGACGTTGGCTTGCAAGGCGGGAAGTGACTTTATTGTAAAGCAGCTTCTCGCTGAGTATCAAGATTTCCTAGGTCGACTCCAATATCCTCCAAGCGTAGCTAGCCATGTAAGCCTCCTCTTCAAATTAGAGGAAGCAGGAGCAGGTTATAATGTAGGTGGAGGTGAGGCCGAGGAGGATCTAGAGGAAGAGGTTGAGTTCTCGGCCGACGGCTCCTCTGGTGGAGCCGACCAAGTTGTTAGTGAGAGTTTAAGTGGGAAGAGGAGTGACGGGGTGGTGCATGACCTTCCTTCGACTCGTCCACCTTCCACGAGCGTCTCATTACCTCTTACCCCTGGAGCCGACATGGATCTCTCGTAGCTTAGGTTTAAAGCCCTATAATCTTATGTATTTTACACTTTTTCTTGAATATAGTTTAAGAAAGTATGAATAAAAGTACTTTTCACCACTTGAATCATTTTAAGATTTTTTGCCATATTCTGTGGTATGACAACATGTCACTCGACTCATTGAGTCGTCTAGACTTATCTTATTGAATTTCCAGCTTTTCTTGTTGAGATGAATTCGTAGAAGATAGTTGAACTGAAGTAGTGCCTTATTAATTTTGAGTCGGTTTTCCCATTTTTGCTATTTTTTCTTGGTCGTCCATTTGCAGGGTCAACCGACTAAGGTCTATTGGGTCCCCTGGGCGACAAGTGAATTCGAGTTCCAAGATAGGATTGGGAAAAGTCATCAGAGGATGGTATGACGCCACCGTATTTTAGCCGCCAACGCCGCTCGATTTGGCTAAGAGACGGGTATTAAAGGCGTTTTGGCGCTCGATTTTGAAGGCGCTTTGAATTCAAATCAATCTAGATCGCTGATCTCGAATAATGAGCCACCCAAAAGCCACGCCGCGTGTCCTTTGGGTGCATATATATATTCTTTTCCCCATTGGGGAGTTTTTCTTTATGCATTCTCGAAAATTCTATTTCCTCTTTCTCCATCTTTTTGAATTTCAAAGTTCTCTACCATGGCTGCTTCTTCTTCTGCTCCCGTTGATAGGGTCGATATCCTCGAAACTTTACATACGAAGATGAAGGAAGAAGAATTGGATGCCCTTCATGAGAGGTATGACCTTCCGCGAGAGTTTAAGCCGCCTTTGCCGGAAAGGAACACAGTAGGAGCACGACACGATAAGGCCATACATAGTCCACATGGAATATGGGCTACGTCTTCCCCTTCCCCAGTTTGTGAGAAGGGTTTGTGAGCGATTGGGAATTTTCCCAATGCAGTTTGCTCCCAACGCCATAGCAACAATTATGGCGTTCCTGGTGATATGCCACCGAATAGGAGTCGAGCCAAGTCTTCAACTATTCAGTCACTTAGTCAGTGTGAAGACCACCAAGAAGGACGCTCACTTCTTCGTCGGGTATGTGGGCGTCAAGCTGGTGAATATTCCTGATTCTAACAAAGACTGGAAGGAAAGGTTCATCTGGGTCTTTGGAGCCGACTCAATTCTGGCTTGTCGTTCATGGCCGGAAATCGAGAAGGATGCACTGAAGCCTCTCCTTCTCTCAGCCAAGGAGCGTCAGGATTTGGAGAAAATCCGATATTATTCTGGGTCCCGTGAAATCCACAATTTGTTTGACAACGCCTCACTGAGAATGGCGGGGTTGTCGTTTATTCGTCCAACACAGGCTGACTAAGAAGAGGAGGCGGAACTGCTTAAAGCCGTCCCAAAGCAGTCCAAAGACCCAAAAGGTGGGGCTTCCAGCATGGTGAAAGCCATTGCAGCTTCGAGCCCGACCAAGCCCCTACGGCCCCGCCGCTAAAGTTGTGGAGTCTCACCGCCTTAAGAGGGCAAGGGAGGATTGTCGACCAAGGAGGGCGACATGTGGGCGAAATTTCAACGGATGGCGGTATGTTGAAAGGGGTGGCTCCTGCCTCTCAAGCTGACAAGCTAGCGAAGAAGAAGAGGAGGAAGAAGTCGGCTCCCAAGAAGAAACCCGAGGGGGCCATTCCAGAGGTGGTTGGAGCGGCAGCGGGGATGGCTCCAGTGGCTGCCGAAAATTGGCTCCAAAGCTTACTTCTCCTCCATGTCAGCCATCAGAGGCCATCAACGATGAGCCTCCGGCACGCAAGCTTCAGCGGTGCAGAAGCTTCAGTTGCCGCCATGGAGACTTCCATCGAGCGTGCCGCTGTTGTGGCTTCCTCCAAGCCTACTCAAAGACCGGGAAAAGAGTCGATTATCTCGAATGAGTCAGCGCCGGGGTCAGTTCCTCTTGGTTCACTTGAGAGTTCAGGCATTCAGCTTCCTTTCTATCATCGGATTGTCGAGATTGGTCACCCAAAGTGGAAAGAACATCGAGCCCACCTCATCGGGGATTTATGGGAGGGGTATGCGTCTACGGAGGAACCTTCCGAGGGTGATAGGTTTATCCCCGACCGCTTTCTCCATAACAAAGATTCCGTGTTTCTATCGGGAAGGGCTCAACTTATCGCCGCCGACCGCCACTCGAGGACTTGGAGCTACTAAGGGAGGTGCCCTTGACCTGCTTGAGGTCGCCCTCCGAGTTATCAAATTCGAGGGGCTCTGATTGGGGAGGAGCTTTTTAACCGCCTTGCCCACTTGATGCAAGTTACTGACGAGTTGTCGAGGAAACTTGCTCAAGAGAAGGAAGGTCGAGAAGAAGCTGAGAAGAGGGCGCTCGAGGCGAGAAGGAAGGGGTAGACGCCAAGCGGCTGCAGCGTCGAGGCGGCAACCGCGATTGCTAATCTTCAGACTCATCATACCAAGCAGCTGGCCACAATAAAGAGTTTAAAAGATGAGGCGGCCAAACTTAAGGAGACGGTCGAGGGTTCTAAGAGGGAGATTGCTGAGTGGGGGAAACAGGTCGAGCTGTTGGAGAAGCAAGTTGAAGCCAAGAAGCGTGAGAAGCTGTCGACTCAAGAGAGTGTTCGCTCTGAACAACTTGCCCTCCAAAGTC
This sequence comes from Asparagus setaceus, assembly GCA_012295165.1. NCBI lineage: Eukaryota > Viridiplantae > Streptophyta > Magnoliopsida > Asparagales > Asparagaceae > Asparagus > Asparagus setaceus. The sequence goes on from CM022701.1 coordinate 30,110,150, forward strand.
TGAAGGTCAAGTTAGATGAGTCGAAGACGGCTCACCAGGTAGCCTTAGATGACGTTCGGTCTGTTGAGACTCGACTCAAATATGTGACGTCAAAGGAGGGGAAGAGGGAGATCATCAAGGCGTACCGGCATGAGCCAGTGGGGAAGGTCGAGTTGTCGCTGGCCGTCAAGGCTAGTTTTGATTACTTTAAGGCCCAGCTTCCTCCCGGTGTTCCCCCACCTCCAGGCCTCACCTACCCCCCTCGAGTACAGAACTGTCTACCTGTCCTGCAGGGCTTAGAGGAGAGGGGGCAGGAGTGTAGCTAGGCGCCGAGGATGGTGGCAACGGTGAGGACGAGGATGAGGACGGAGACGAGGGTGAGGGCGAAGATGAAGATGAGGACGGCGACGATGAAAATAGTGATGGTGGTGATCATAATTAAGATGTCACCTAACCAATTTTTAGTCGCCTAGTTTTTCACTGCTTTTGTCTAGTTTTCTCGACCATTGTACATTTATTGATTATGTTAAATTATAAATGAAAATTTGTTTTACATTTTTTTGTGTTGAATACTCCAAGCTTTATTTAGTTTGCTTTCTTGCATCTGATTGGCATGTAGTGTCAGTCGTGACTCAGACTTATATCTATAAGCCGGGTAAATAACGTAGTATTCACCATAACATGAGAAATAATAAACGATTTTATTTTTAACGAGTACCTGGACCCGTGTCAGCTGAAAGGTCGAATGAGTTGAGTCGGCCGATAGAGCAAAATGAGTATAATTTGTGTATGAATGAGCCGCAGCCGAGTGTCCTGGTCTTGAATTTGTGGATGTTAGGACAACTCATAGGTTGAGTGCCTAGGACTTACGTGGCGCCTAGGTCTTTTTCGGCATTGTCGATCTCTATTTTCAGGCAAAGAGAAAGTCTGTCTTTCGGAGTCGGCCCCAGTGAGAGCGGCGACTCGACAATTGACAACCTGTAGGTTGGGTGCCTAGGACTTACGTGGCGCCTAGGTCTTTTTGAGTTAGCCTAAATATGAGCGGCGACTCGATGATTGACAACCCGTAGGTTGGGTGCCTAGGACTTACGTGGCGCCTAGGTCTTTTTGAGTTGGCCCAAATGTGAGCGGCGACTCGGTGATTGACAACCCGTAGGTTGGGTGCCTAGGACTTACGTGAAGGCTAGGTCTTTTTGAGTCGGCCCAAATGTGAGCGGCGACTCGGCGATGTCGAAAGACGATCGACGCCTTGATGTTGTTCTGTCTTGGCAAGCAGATACGAGCATCTCAACTTGGATAACCCTGATTTGACTTAGCGTGTAGGGTGTGTCTTCTTAACTGAGCAAGTCAGATCACCTATCGCGGCTGGGTGAGAAGGGTTCCTTGACTCGTTCTGACAAGAAGGGTTCCTTGACTCGGCCTAGTCGGAAGGGTCTCCTGAACTCGGCTTCAACCAAGAGATTTCCCTGACTCGTCAAGTGAAATTGGGTTGTTACAGCTTATTTTTATCAAGAAGGACGCTTCGATCTGTTGCCGCGAATGGGGCGTTGCCTTTTAGCAAATAGGTTATTAAGACGTTCCTTGCACAATATAAAACAGGCAATAATAGTTAGGGGCAAAAGTCTATTTATATTGAAAGATCTTGAACAAGATTTACGATACAAAATTTATTGAAAAAACTTCCTAAGATGCTCGATGTTCCATGGATGCTGTAAGATCCTTCCATCGGGGCTTCTGAGTCAGTATGTGCTGGGTCGCAATTCTTGTAGGATGGTGTAAGGTCCTTCCCAGTTGGGTGCCAACTTGCCACGTTTGGTGTCCTTGTCGAACATTGCCTTCCTTAGTACAAGATCGCCAACACAAAATCTTCTCGGTCGGACTTTGCTATTGTAATATCGGGCGACTCGTTGTTGGTTGACAATTTGGTGGCGCAACGCTGTAGCCCGGACTTCATCCACGAGGTCTAGTTCTACCCGAAGCCGTGCAGAATTCACATCTTCGTCGAAGTGTTGTAGGCGGATGGTAGGCATGCCGACTTCTACTGGAGTTACCGCTTCCACCCCATAGGCCAACTTGAAGGGAGTTTTACCAGTAGAATTCTTGTGAGTCGTCCGGTACGACCACAAGATGCTTGGTAATTCTTCGACCCAATTTCCGACCGCATTGTCTACTTTCTTTTTGAGGGCCTAGAGTATGTATTTGTTAGCGGCTTCTGCTAGTCCATTGTATTTGGGATGAGCCACTGAGGTGAATTTGAGTTGAATACCCCATTATTCACAAAAATCTTGGAACTCTTTGATGCTGAATTGGGCGCCGTTGTCCGTGATGAATGAACGAGGGACACCAAATTGGCAAACGATGGACTTCCAAGCAAAGCTAGTGATGTTGCCCTCTCCAATCTTCGCCAATGGTTCAGCTTCAATCACTTGGTAAAGTAATCGATGACGACTATTAGGAATTTGCACTGTCTCGAAGCGAGAGGAAGAGGTCCCAATATATCCAGGCCCCACTGGGCAAAGGGAATGGGGCTCGAAATGGGAGTAAGCTCCGTGGCTGCAGCCCTTGGGATTTCTACAAACATCTGACATTTCTTGCATGCTGACACAAGCTTCTTGGAGTCGGCAATTTCTGTGGGCCAGTAATATCCTTGCCGGATGACTTCCTGGACGAGTGTTCTTGCTCCTTGGTGATTTCCGCAGACGCCTTCATGAATTTCTCTCAAAACATAATTTGCCCGGCCGGTACGAGCAGCCTGATAAGGTCCTACACCATCGCCATGATAGGACAATCGATAGAGCCGATTGTCAATCATGAGATAGAAGCGAGCATGCCTTTGTAGGCTTTTGCCTCAAGAAGATATGCGTGGGACTCCATTAGCTAAGAATTGGATGATAGGATCCATCCAAAGAAGGTCACTGGCCGCCGGCTTGCATGACATTCGTAGAAGCTTCATATGCCGACCGCCGAAATGATTCGGTAGATAGGTCCCGAGTCGTTCATGGAGCTGGTTGATGCGAGCTTCGACAAGGCGTTTGCTAGAGCATTGTACGCACGAGGAACTTGAGCAATCTTGAAGTTAGCCAATTGAGATAACAGTTCCTTGACTATCTTTAAGTATTGAATCATCCTCTTGTCTTTGGCCGCATATTTGCTGTTAACCTGATGGACTACAAGTTGGGAGTCGGCTAATATATATAAATTCTCGGCCTTGACTGCCAAAGGGTTTGAAGGCCGGCAATGAGTGCTTCGTACTCGTCTTCATTGTTTGAAGCTGGGAATTTGAAGGCAATGGATTGTTTGGTAACGGTGCCGTCTGGATTGCGCAAAACCACGCCGGCTCCGCTTTCGACTTCACTTGATGACCCGTCCACTTTTAAACGCCACCAGGAGGCAAATTCTGGTGAGTCGTTCTCAGGATTGGAGCACGTAGGGAGAGTCACCGTCTGTTTATCCTGCTTTTTTGTGGGTGTCGGTTGATCTGAGGGAGAAGGCTCTGTTGGTTCGCCATCTGGCAAGGTTGACTCTATGAGGAAGTCAGCTAAGGCTTGAGCCTTGATTGTGGTTTGGGGCTCAAACTGCACATCATACTCGTTGAGCTCAATTGACCAAGCAACCATTCTTCTAGAGGTGGTTGGACTTCCCAAAGCTTTCTTCAGTGGTAGGCTTGTCCACACAATAACAGAGTGTGCTTGAAAATAAGGACGAAGTCTACGCGCGGTTGTGATGAGGGCAAAGGACGCCTTCTCGATCAGAGGATAATTTAACTCTCCTGCTCTAAGTATCCGGCTGACATAATACACCGGCTTCTGAATATGGTCCTCTTCTCGAACTAGGACCGAGCTGACCGCCTCGGGGGAGACGGCTAAGTAGAGATATAAGGTCTCTCCTTCAACTGGTTGACTCAACAGCGGCTTGGTGCTCAAATACGCTTTGAGTTCTCTCAGCGAAAAGCAAAGATTCTCCTGTCCATTCCATCTTCTTCTTGGGATCTTTTGTTCCTCTGAGTATCTTAAAGAAAGGGAGGCTTCTCTAGGCTGACTTAGAAAGGAAGCGTCCCAAAGCGGCTATCTTGCCATTGAGCTTCTGGATGTCCTTCATGGTGCGCGGCTCGGGTAGTCACTCAATGGCGGCTATTTTTTCTGGGTTGATTTCAATACCTCTCTGGGTGATCATGAAACCCAAAAACTTTCCCGACTGCACTCCAAAAGCACATTTAGCTGGATTAAGCTTCATGCGGTAATGCCAGATGATAGAGAAGGTTTCCTCAAGATCAGCTATGTGTGCAGAAGCTTGCTTCGATTTTACCAAGATGTCGTCCACATAAGCTTCTTCATTGTGGCCGATTTGAGATTTGAAGATCTTGTTGACCAATCTATGATAAGTTGCACCGGCATTCTTGAGACCGAAGGGCATTACATTGTAGCAGAATGTGCCCTGGTCAGTAATGAAGGATGTCTTCTCTCGATCTTGTACTGCCATGTGAATCTGATTGTAACCAGAAAAAGCGTCCATGAAACTTAGTAACTCATGTCCTGCACTCTTGTCCACCAATTGATCTATACGTGGGAGAGGGTAGCTGTCTTTGGGACAGGCCTTGTTGAGGTCGGTGAAGTCCACACACATTCTCCATTTGCCATTGGCTTTCTTTACCAACACTATATTGGCTAGCCACTCTGGGTATTGGACTTCCCGAATGAAACTGGCTTTCAAAAGTCGGTCGACTTCTTTCGCCGCAGCCTTCTATCGCTCCGGGCCCAAATGTCTTTTCTTCTATCGAACCGGCTTGCTGTGTCGGTCGATGGAGAGTTCATGGTTGATGACATCAGGGGAAATGCCCGGCATGTCTTCCGGCCCCCAAGCAAACACATCAAGGTTTGCCAAGAGGAAAGAATTTAATGCTCCCCGCAGCGGCTCCAGGAGGTTTGATCCGATCCTGAGTGTCTTCTTGCCTTCATTGTCGACTGGAATTTCATGCAAATCTTCAATCGGTGTTGTCCTCTCTCGCTCTATCTTCTTTTCAAACTGAAGGCTCGTCTTCTCATTGGGCATGGCCATGGCTACTCCCTTCCCCTTAGTAGAGAGCACATAACAGGCTCTGGCTTCTCTTTGGTCACTCTTGACCACCCCAACTCCAGCCGGCGTTGGGAATTTGATCATCTGGTGATAAGTGGATGGGATAGCTCGTAAGAAATGAAGGGATGTCCAGCCCAGAATGATGTTGTGTACTGACTTGATGTCCATTACTACAAATTGGACACTAACAGTCGATTGGTAGGGGGGACGACCAACAGTGAGGGGGAGGATGATCAATCCCTCAGGCAGTTGAGAGTGTACAGTGAACCCAATGAGGGGACCCAAAGACGGCTGCAATCTCGCCTTGTCAATGCCCATGCGGTTGAAAGCATCTATCAATGCCCATGCGGTTGAAAGCATCTAAAAACAAGATGTCAACGGAGCTCCCTATGTCTATCATGATCCTCTTCACCTCGAAGCCATCAATGTCGGCTGAGATGATAATGGGGTCGCCATGGGGTGTCTCGACTCCTTCCAAGTCAGCATCACTGAAAGAAATAGGCATATCCAGCCGCAGCTTCTTGTCACAACTGTTCACTCGTAGAGAATGCTTGGCATATCTCTTGCGAGCATTATTAGATTCTCCTCCGAGAGTAGGACCGCCACTGATGGTGTTAATGACGCCTCGGCTGCCTTGTCCGACTTCTTGGTGGTTCGAGTCGGGTAGCGGTTGAGGTGATCGGGAGCGAGACCTTCGGTCATCTCTCTTGGGAGGTGGGTCCCTCCTGACTAAGTTCTTCAAAAATCCCCTCTGGATGAGATTTTCAATGTCTCTTTAGAGGACACGGCAATCTCCAGTGTTGTGACCATGGTCCCTGTGATATCGACAAAACTGCCGCTCATCCCTCTTCCGGGGGTCTGACCTCATATGTGGTGGGGGTGTAGTAAGGAGCCCCTCCTTCTGGGCTTTATCAAGGGCCCCAGAGAGGGATGTGTTGAGGACTGTGAAAACTAGGGGAGGAGCACCTACTCTTCTGTCTTCTCTCCTGTCGAACCGACCATTACGGTTGTTGTTCTTTGGGGGCGGGTTCCTTGGAACATCTCTGGGCTCTTCTCTTCGAGGTGGATTTTGAGTCTGGCTGGACTGATGAGACAGCCGGAATCGTAGCTGGGGCTGCAAATGGAGCCGGTTTGGTAGGTTAGGGGGTCACTGGAGTTGCGTATGGGGCGGCTATCAAGGTAGGAACTGTCGTCTGGCTGGGTCCTAATACTTCTGCTGCCATCTTGTACACTTCGGCTTCTTCCATGTTCATGTAGGCATGAGCCTTGGCCATCAAATGCTCATAACTCCTGATCGGTTTCTTGGCGAGAGCCTTGGACAGATCACCGGGCCGTAAACCCGCTACTAGGGTCGCCATGACGACTCGACTCCCTGGGTCTTCAACTTCTAGCCTCTTTGCCTGGAATCTTTTTATGTATGCTCTGAGGTCTTTAGTAGGCTCTTGCTTGGTTTGTATGAGCACATGGGGTGGCAGTTTGGGCTTGGAGTCGGCCAGAAAGCGGTGGATGAATTTCCGGCTGAGCTCTTCAAAGCTGCCATGGACTTCTTCTTCAAGGCATTCCACCAAACTTTAGCGCTCCCCGTCAAGGTAACTGGGAAGCAGCGGTAAATGGTCTCCTCTGGTGCATGCATCATGATCATAGTGTCGTAGTTATTCTGAACATGTTCTGCCGGATCTCTATCACCACCATACTTGTCTATAGTTGGCATCTTGAATTTCTCAACAGGTGCCCTCATAATGGAGTCGGTGAAGGGAGTATTTCCTCGATGGCGTCGGCGATGGGTTGATATGCTCGATCATAACCGCCTGTGGGTTGATGGGTGGAGGGAGCCGCATGTCCTGTATGGGGTCTTGGAGCTGCAACTGCTAGCTCCTTTGCACCTTGGCTGGGGCTAGGGCTCTCATCAGTAACATCAAAGATTTGAGGACGGTGTTTCGGGACGGCACGAGGAATCGGCTGCGTCTGCAGCGGTTGAGATGCTTGCTCCTGGCGGTCCCTCCTTGGTTTGGCAATAAGAGGAGTCTCTGGGAGCGGTACTTGCTGCATGGCGAGTTGGTGAACACCATGGACAGAGAATGGACTACCGGGCTCACCCACGCCAAAGTGGTTTGTCGTCGATGAGCGAAGGGTTGAAGAGCTCGCTTCAAAGGCTTTGAGCTGGGCTTGCATAGTCTGTGTGATCTTCTCAGTGGATTCCTGGAGTTGGGCTTGAGTAACATAGCCCACTGGTAGGTTCTCCAATCTGGTAAGATCATCGCCTCCAGACATGGTTGCTAGAGGAAGAAAACAGGCCCCACGTTGGGCGCCAAACTGTTGATGTATGAAATCACAGTCACTAAACTTCGCTGGATTAGTTATTGATTGAGTGGAGTCCGCCTTTTCTTCTAATATCCGATGAGGCTATCAAACCGAGAGTTTACCTACACCAGAGGAAGAACCTGTGGAAGGACGGAGTTGGGATCTCCGGTGGTCCCTCCGACGGTCAATTCAGTACGTGAGGAAATGCAAAAATTAACGGAGCAGCTATTAACTGAGAGAGATCACTTACTTGTTCCATTGAACAGTTCGCTATTTATATGAAGGGTATTTTCGCCTTTTCATTTGGTAAGAAAGCTGGTAAACGAGTCAGCATCCCTCCTCCACGTGTAGACTAATGACTAGGTAAGTGTCTTTCGTTGTCGGCCATGGCGGCCTGTCTTTACAGGTGTCAAGCTAAGAGTTGATCTAAGAGTTAGTGTTGTTCCCTGACCATTAATGAGATGGGATTGACGACGTCCGCAGCCGAATTAGTTTGAGGTGCCTTAATTACTGTGAGAGATGGAGGAATTAAGGGGCTGACAATGCATTTAATGCGATATAGACGTACTGTCGGGACCAAACTTCATGCAACTGTCATTTAGGTTGAAGGAACCACTCTGGACGAGTGGGAAGAGTCGCGTGTCCAGGGGGACGACTCACACCGCCATTCGCGTCATCCACAAAGACAATTGGCTGAAAGGTCGACTAGTACCGTCTTTCGCGTCGTCCACAAAGACAATTGGTCGGTGGTCGATCAAGCACCGCCAAGGCTGCTTCATGAACTTAGTCGCCGGGGATCGACTAACACCGCCTTTCGAGTCGTCCATAAAGATAATCGGCCGAGGGACCGACTAGTACCACCCTTCAAGTCGTTCTTGAAGGCGTTTGATCAACTCGAATGGCTGGACCAAGCAAAGAAGGCAACTCGTCCAATTGACTCGGCTGGCGAGTCCAGATTGCCTTTAAACAAATAGGTTAAAATGTATATCTACCTGATGCATGGATTTCTTCCTTCTAATCATAAATTAGGGATTAAATAGGGTTCAGCACCATAACAATTTTGATTTACTAAAAGCGCTCAAATTATTGTGAATTTTTTGTCATTTGAGATAAATCCATCACTAATTGTAAGATTATATGATTTAGACTTTGCAGCAAGATGAAATACAAGTTTCACTCTTTAACTATACATACATACTAATCTAACAAAACATTTAAAAAGAAAAAAAATGAAAAGAAAAAAAATCTGAACTGAGAAAAAGAATGTGAGCCAAAGCCACCCGAACCCCCGTGGGCGAGTCTGACCCGGCCCAGCCATATGCGGATCGTGGGCCGGGCTGCATTCAGTCCCATACCTGGGACAAAGTTCACGATCCGGTCGGTTGATGGGTTAGACCATGCCCGCCCACGTCCAACCCTTTTGATCCTCAAGTCCATCGGGTTTGAATCCAAGTTCGATACTACAAACCCGCAAAGGATCCACAACATTCTTTAGGATCCGACCCTTCGCCATCCCTACCGCCCAAAGGCGGTGGTTCTCTACCCTCTGCTCAATCGTCCTTTCCTCCGGAGACCCAATTAAAACTCGTCCTCGACGCCTTCTTCCTCTTCAATGGCGGGTGCCACGTCTCTCAAAGAGTATCTCAAAAAGTACCAATCTGGATCCGACGACCAAACAAAGAAAAAGAAGAAGAAGAAGAAAGATAAGAATCCCAGACCTAATCCCGCCGCCGCCGGCGTCCTCGTCGTCGACGAGGATCCCGTGTGGCAAAAGCCCGTAATCGATGAAGAAGAAGAATCCGCCGGTAATTTCCCCAAACCCTAACCCTAACCCTAGTTTTAAGTTCCGTTACTTTTCCTAATTTCGTGTTCTCTGATTCCTATTTTGTTGTTGCAGACGACGAAGTGCCTCTAGTAGATGAAGATGTTGAGGTGAAGCGTCTGAAGAGGCTTGAAGCGATTCGTTCTCGGAAACCCTATGGCGGTATTTCGGAAGATGGAAGCGGTTGGGTTTCGATCTCGAATTCAGATCTCTCTCCGCCTCGTCAGCGACGGTCGAGATTGGACACGCCACCATCGGATAGGGAACCGAATGCAGACGACGTTAAGGACGGTGATCTCTCACCGCCACGTCAGCGGCGGCGGCGGTTGGACACGCCGTCGCCGGAGCGAAGACCTAGGGCTAAGGATTCGGATGAGGCTGATGAGGATCCACCTCAGAGGAATAGGAATCGATCACCGGAAGCAGATGCTGATCTCTCTCCACCAAGGAGGAGGAATGGGTCCGTTGATGACCTTTCTCCTCCTCGAAGGAATCGGAATCGATTGGCTGAAGTAGATGCTGGTCTCTCCGCCAAGGAGAAGGACGGGGGTTGTAGATGACCTTTCTCCTCCACGGAGGAATCGGAGTCGATCTCCCAAAGTCAATGCTGATCTCTCTCCACCAAGGAGAAATAGGAAGGAGCCTGTAGATGACCTTTCTCCTCCTCGAAGAAATAGAAATCAATCTCCTGAAGTTGGTGATGATCTTTCTCCTCCAAGGAGAAGCAGGCAGCGGTTGGCTGAGGGTTCGAGAAGAGGAGGATCTCCTTCCATTGACCTTTCACCTCCGAGAAGGCGAAAAGAACCATATTTGTCTAAGGATGAAGATCTTTCACCTCCGAGAAAGAGAAAGGAACCATCTGTAGCAAAAGAATCAAGAAGGACTGGGTTGTTATCAGCTGAGGAGATTAAAAAGGAGAATGACAAGAAGAGGAAGGAGGAAATATCAAGGTGTCATGCTTAATTTCTTTCATGTATTACAAAAATTATGGTTGTTGTTTTTGTTATTTGATCTACGCATAAAGCTGATAGCTGACTGCATTTTTATGATTATGTAGGTTTGCTGCTATGGATCCATCTGTGAGTGGGAGAGGAGCACAACCAGTTTTTCGTGATAAAGAAGGTTTGGTTGATGAAAATTCCCTTAACTATCTGTATATTTGCCTATTGAATTTTGAGAGCTGATTGTATATTGTTACTTATTGCTTAAAATGATGTTGTTATAGGTAGGCGCATTAATACAGAAGAGCTTGCGAGAGCACAAGAGGAAGAGAAACCAAAGGTATGTCATATCTCTGCATGTTATTCGGAATAAATTGTCACTGCTTGTCCTATAAAATCCTCTTAAGAACCACACAGTTTCGCAATTGTTGTTGCTTGTTAATTCAGAAGAAATTGTTAGCTCTTATTCTATAAAATCCTCTTAAGAACCATACAGTTTCATAACTGTTGTTGCAAGGGCATTATTTTGGAATATGAAAAAAATGAGAAAACCTGAACTTAAGCTTATTTTTCTTTCTGTTATTAGTTTAGGACAGTTGTGGATAGTACTCCATAAGCCAGAACAATTTGTACATGGTAGTGAATAATGCACAATAACTAGCCAATTAGTTTTACTTTTTCTTGCCCTAGCATTTCCTGTGGCACAAAAGGCAAGGTACAACTAGTATAATCAGATTAGTGCTCAGTACTGTGAAATAAGATCTAATATGTAAGCACCATATGACTAAAACAAGGTTTATTTTGAACCCTGTCACTTTTTTGCTTTAGCAGCTGATACATTGTCTCGTATACTGTTACATATCATCTTAGGAGTTAATGTGTTGTCTAGTATATTCTCTTTGAGTTAGACATGATATTTTCTATTCTTAAAAAACTCAGGAAAACATTTGTATTTAGTGTAGGTCTGTACCATCACACTGGTCAATTTTTTTTGGTCATCCTAGCAATATACCAGTAATATGAACTGATGCATTGATATCTAATCCCCCATATTTGTTGAATATTGGAGCACACGAAACAATATGCTTGCTGCTACAAAACCCCATTCTTTGAACACATGAAACAATATGCACTGGATTTTATATGCTGGATGAGAAGATTTATTGGGTGCACCTTGTAGCCAACTTAATTAAGTTGCACTTAAATGCAATGACATAGTTGAGACTAGAAGTGTTGCTTATGATATTGTAGGACTTAAATGCAGATATTATTGTGATTGGAGTGCTTGCTCTTGAGAAGTAGGAAACTAAATGAAGGACAGGCAAAAGGTGAATATTGGAACACCCCTGTTTGTGATATTATGAGGTCTCAATAGATTTACAGTATATAGCTTGGGATTTTTCTATGCTACAGGAGAATTGAATTAGAGGGCTTAAGGAAATATCAAAAATTTAAGACCCTATTGATTGATGGCCAAGTCTATTTCAGTGTCGAAACCACTAACAATATTCTAGATGGCTCTGCTCTTCGAGAAAGAAAATCTCAAGAATTTGGAAGAGGACAAAAAAGTAAAGTATATATGTGCTGAGATAAAATCCCATGATGGGTTAAGCCCTGCACCTTACTTCATATCTTCTTCCCAGGTGCAATAGGGATATACCTAGGTAATCATTTGAAAAGATGTTAAGTCAGGACTGTCTTTGATTAGAAGAGGACTGATATATCTTATGGAGATATCTTTCATGTATAATTTGACCTACTATTGTTCTGTAGTAGATTGTCTGACTAACCTACCGTAGTAATCTATGAATTGTCCTTGGCAACACTGAACCTCCTGTTTTAAAGGGCAAATTTCACGGAATTATTATGAGCTATTAAGTGTTTTACAAAAAATTCCGTACACTATTTTTATTGGAAAAAATGCCAGACTTAAATCTATAGAAAATACCGCATACTGTCGAAAATTATCCTAATGCCGTTAATAGTGTTATTTCAATAAATACCCCTAGCAGTTAAGAAGGGGAGATGGTGAGAGTAGTTATATAAAGTAAATAAGGTTAATATATCACATGCGTATCACTTGCCAGCTTACACCTACGTCTGTTGATCATGCAAATTTAGTGATTTTTTGTATTCTTCTCTAATAAAAATATTTTTATATGAAACCTCTAATAGTTCATGGTAGTTTGTGATATTGACCATCTTTTAAATCTTCATGGCATATCAGCTTATTATATAAAAAAGTAGGATGCTCGGTAACCTCTCTCTAATAGTTCGTAGTCGTCTGTGAAATTGACCATATTTGAAATCTTCATGGAATACCATTTATTATATAAAAAAGTAGGACTCCCTCCCTCAGATTATTGTCATTTTGTTCAGAGGTTAATTCTGCTAATGTTTTTTTATTTTATTGACTTACATCTTTATGTCCTATTCATGCTTTTGTTCAGGAAAAGAAGTTGGAATGGGGTAAAGGGTTGGCACAAAAAAGAGAAGTGGAAGCTAGGATTAAGGACTTGGAACTGGAGAAGGATAAACCTTTTGCACGCACTAGGTAATATTCTAATGGTACTGCATTGTAGAATAAATGTATATGGAGCATTTGTTTTTTAAATAACTTAAAACTTAATATTTCTATTTGCTAATATTGGTCCATGTATGCCAGATGAACTTGCATGAATTAATGAGTTCATTGAGAAGTTATTTTTCCTGCTAGGATTTATGTACTAAAAGATGTAATTATACATGGACATCAAGGACCTCCATCACCTACACTATTCATATGATATATTGATCTACCAACTTCAGTTATAATATTACATATTCTGTTGTTTAACTCTGTGGGTGAAAACTTGTAATAGTTATTGGAGAGGAGGTGAAAAATGGGAGCTCTTCTGATTTCATTAAAAGTAATCAATATATTTTCTCGAAAACTTGATTATAGTATTACAAATTATGTTGTTTAAACCTTGTGAGTGAAAACTTGAAATAGTTAAGAGAGGAGGGTGAAAAATGGAACCTCTTCTGATATGTCATTAAAAATAATTAATAAAATTTCCAGAAACCTTGGTTCACTCTTTTGATTACCTCGTTACTTTGTGATTTCTTCTCTGTAGTATATGGGCTGCTACCAAGTATTGTCAGAGATGTGTCTCCTTTTGAACAATTATTAGAGGTCATGGCTGGAAGTTTGACAGCCCTTTGGCCTTAATGTAAGAAAATAGTTATATTGACTTCTAAAAAGCTTGGTTAAATGATTTCATAGTTTTGGTTAAATGATTTCATAATTTTGGTTATATGAAAGTTGCGTATTTCTTGGATCGTGAAAACTGTACCTAAACGCGTGTCATCCTTAAATGATGTGCTGGCATGCATCTAACTTCTTTATGTTGTGAATAAATGGGCAATTTACATGAGTATTTTGAGGAAATGTATGAGGTCTTAACCCTTGTATGATGGAGCTGGTCAGGTAACCTTGCTGTAGTTTTTTGAATCAAACAATAAATAACTATTCAATTCTACATCTGGAGGAAATATAAAACATTTGTTTTTCCAGCAGTGGTGTGGTATTCAAGTAGGATGTGCTGAGGTTAGGATGTGAATCATTGTTGTTTTACTCCGCCATCATGACTGTTAATTTGCAGCCCTTGTGATCTCTCTTCTTTTGGCATTGAGATTTTGCAACTTGAGCATACCAGAATTCTGTTAGTGCCGAAGTTATGGATGATATTTTAGAAAAATTCTGATCCTTGCCTTGCACTTGAATACTTGCATGTAAAGCCAAAGCCACTTGTAATTTGCACTTAGTAGAACCATCTTTCATTAAAAATGGGAAGAAAGAAACCCATAAGGATTGACATATATGGCTCTAATGTTAAACAAAATGAAGATACTCAAAAGCTCAACCCGTTGCCTGATTGAATACAGGTCCTTGTTCCCTATATGATTGGAAGTTTTAGGTCCTGTCATAATAGTATCTAATCTTTGTCTTTTTTTCTTTTGAAAATCTTTATGCCATGTGTCTATTCTACAGTGTTCCCCCCAAGAGCTTACATGTGCTGATAGATAGGGGTGGGCGTGGGCCGGTTCAAACTTTGGGTCGAACCTGCCCAGTCCGCCATGGTTCAAGACCCGCCCCCAGCAAGCGGGCGGGCCTTCGACCCAAGCGGGCTGGGCACAACCTGGCCCAAAATTCAACCGGGCCATGGGCCGGGTTGGGTTTTCCTTTAGACCCGAGGTCAGAGAAGTAGGTCCGAGCCACTATTGGCCCGGTCCATCCCTGACTGGACCTGGCCTGATCTGCCCCGGCCCGTCTCATTTATGTTTTATTTTTTTATTTCAGCCACCCTAGATAATTAAAAAAGCATCCCAGATTCTATATTAAAAATAATTATCGCATATGCTATAAATCGCCACTAGTTACTTTTCCTTACATTTATTAATTGTCTCTGAATACATAAACCTAAATTAAAATGACCGTAGGGAATTATCATGTTACTATTACATAAAGTACATATATAAATGCAATATTCAGCTAGTTATACAAATTATTGGATTAACAAATCAATTGTAGTTGTATTATAAAACTATTTACAGTTAGTTAATTGAAATCTATTAACTTAATGATATTATATTATTAATTTTTAATCATATTTCAAGAAATTACTATAATTCTATTCAACAAAGCATTAAAAGTATAAATCTTGATTGCATTCTTTGTTACTAACTCTAATTACACTAATCCAAAATATAAATTTGAAAGTGGTGTCCGTTTAAAAATTAAATCAAACAAGTCGCACCATTTTCCGACACGTGTTAAGATCGTGAAATTGCAAATGTTGCGGTTTTATCGACCGTCCGTAGCGGAGGGTCAAATAAGACTATAGATAAAAAGAAAAATAATGAAAAAATAAAAATTGTTAAGAATGGGTCGACCCATGACCTAACTTCGCCATGGGTGGGTTTGGCGACCCGACCTAAGCGGGCCATGGGCGGGTTGGGTCTAGTCCTAGACCGGGATCGATCCATAGGCGGCCCGTTAGTCCTTGGGCTGGAAGGCCGACCGATCCACCCACCCTACCCACCACGATCTTTCATTACTTTAAGAATGACATAACTGATGTATTTTGATACAAATCGGCATATTAACGTCTTAAGTGATGACATGGGAATTTGTTACAAACAAATGGGGGTTCACTTTAGAGTGTGCATGCTAACTCTTGGGTTTACACAGAACCGTGTGCCTTGGTGATGGGAATGGAGCTAGAACAATGATTTGCCCCTTTTATGGAAACCCACTTCCATTAAGGGTCTGTTTGGTTGGAGCAAAAAACAATGAAAAGTGGTTTCACTCTTTTATGCAAACCTATTTTCGATCTTTATTTCTGTTTTCATTGTTTGGTTGGCAACAAAAAAGAGGAAATCTACTCTCTAAAGTGGAGAAAAGGGTCCCTAAAAGAGTAAATCCATTTCAGAGATATTTGAGCCGAAATGGGGAGAAACGTGACAAGTTAACGTGGGTTGGGGTTTTCTTTGTTGGAAATCAAACATTTACCCTTTTTTAGGAAATCAACCAACAGCCCCTAATCCGTACTACATTTTCGTTTCTGTTGTTTGCTTGCCAACATAAAATAGGAAACTTCATCTCGAAAGTGGACAAAGGGTTGTACGAAATGGGAATTTGGGTGAATTGGGCAGAAATCTGTACTCGGTCACATGGATTTGGGGCATTTTAGCTGGAATTCAATTTCCCCCTTTCTCAGAAATCAAGCAAACAGCCCCTTATTGGATAGTAGGCTTATCTGAGATATATTTGACTGTTAGTTGAATTTTTAGGAAAGAAACCTTTAGTGTTTTAAGAAAAAGACAAGTCTAGTAAAATCATTCTCTTTTTAGTTTCTACATACTTGGGAACGTCGGGCAGTCATATACTCTAGCATTAGAATAATCATGCATAGCATCTTCTTGCTTGTAAAAGATGCAACAGGAGAAGAGGATGAGGTGTGCGTTATAACAAGTTATATTCATGACTATTAGTCTATTACTATATAAACAAACTGAAATATGCTATCTCTTAAAACAGTAGAAAGCGGTAGGGAATCACAAGAAAAAGGCGCAGTAAAAATACTAGATGAATACCAGTATCTATTGGATGGTTTTAATTGTTTTAATTAAAGAAAGAGGGTCAAGGTTATAATATGTAAGATAATCTGAGGAAATGTATGAGGTCTTAACCCTTGTATGATGGAGCTGGTCAGGTAACCTTGCTGTAGTTTTTGAATCAAACAATAAATAACTATTCAATTCTACATCTGGAGGAAATATAAAACATTTGTTTTTCCAGCAGTGGTGTGGTATTCAAGTAGGATGTGCTGAGGTTAGGATGTGAATCATTGTTGTTTTACTCCGCCATCATGACTGTTAATTTGCAGCCCTTGTGATCTCTCTTCTTTTGGCATTGAGATTTTGCAACTTGAGCATACCAGAATTCTGTTAGTGCCGAAGTTATGGATGATATTTTAGAAAAATTCTGATCCTTGCCTTGCACTTGAATACTTGCATGTAAAGCCAAAGCCACTTGTAATTTGCACTTAGTAGAACCATCTTTCATTAAAAATGGGAAGAAAGAAACCCATAAGGATTGATATATATGGCTCTAATGTTAAACAAAATGAAGATACTCAAAAGCTCAACCTGTTGCCTGATTGAATACAGGTCCTTGTTCCCTATATGATTGGAAGTTTTAGGTCCTGTCATAATAGTATCTAATCTTTGTCTTTTTTTCTTTTGAAAATCTTTATGCCATGTGTCTATTCTACAGTGTTCCCCCCCAAGAGCTTACATGTGCTGACAGATAGGGGTGGGCGTGGGCCGGTTCAAACTGTGGGTCGAACCTGCCCAGCCCGCCATGGTTCAAGACCCGGCCCGGCCAGCAACCGGCCGGGCCCAACTTGGACCGCAACGGGCTGGGCACAACCTGGCCCAAAATTCAACCGGGCCATGGGCCGGGCTGGGTTTTTCTTTAGACCCGGGTCAGAGAAGTAGGCCCGAGCCACTATTGGCCCGGTCCATCCCCGACTGGACCTGGCCTGATCTGCCCCGGCCCGTCTCATTTATGTTTTATTTTTTATTTCAGCCACCCTAGATAATTAAAAAAGCATCCCAGATTCTATATTAAAAACAATTATCGCATATGCTATAAATCGCCACTAGTTACTTTTCCTTACATTTATTAATTGTCTCTGAATACATAAACCTAAATTAAAATGACCGTAGGGAATTATCATGTTACTATTACACATAAAGTACATATATAAATGCAATATTCAGCTAGTTATACAAATTATTGGATTAACAAATCAATTGTAGTTGTATTATAAAACTATTTACAGTTAGTTAATTGAAATCTATTAACTTAATGATATTATATTATTAATTTTTAATCATATTTCAAGAAATTACTATAATTCTATTCAACAAAGCATTAAAAGTATAAATCTTGATTGCATTCTTTGTTACTAACTCTAATTACACTAATCCAAAATATAAATTTGAAAGTGGTGTCCGTTTTAAAAATTAAATCAAACAAGTCGTCCCATTTTCCCGACACGTGTTGAGATCGTGAAATTGCAAATGTTGCAGGTTTTATCGACTGGTCTGGTAGCGGAGGGTCAAATAAGACTATAGATAAAAAAGAAAAATAATGAAAAAATAAAAATTGTTAAGAATGGGTCGACCCATGACCTAACTTGCCATGGGCCGGGTTTGGCCCGGCTCGGCCCTAAGCGGGCCATAGGCCAAGTTGGGTCTAGTCCTAGACCCGGGATCAGATCCATAGGCCCGGCCCGTTCAGGTCCGCTTGGGCCTGGACAGGCCTGACCCGACACACGCCCACCCCCGACACCGCCCACCCCTACTGACACACGATCTTTCATTACTTTAAGAATGACATAACTGATGTATTTTGATACAAATCAGGCATATTAACGTCTTAAGTGATGACATTGGAATTTGTTACAAACAAATGGGGGTTCACTTTAGAGTGTGCATGCTAACTCTTAGGTTTACACAGAACCGTGTGCCTTGGTGATGGGAATGGAGCTAGAACAGTGATTTGCCCCTTTTATGGAAACCCACTTCCATTAAGGGTCTGTTTGGTTGGAGCAAAAAACAATGAAAAGTGGTTTCACTCTTTTATGCAAACCTATTTTCGATCTTTATTTTTGTTTTCATTGTTTGGTTGGCAACAAAAAAGAGGAAATCTCCTCTCTAAAGTGGAGAAAAGGGTCCCTAAAAGAGTAAATCCATTTCAGAGATATTTGAGCCGAAATGGGGAGAAACGTGACAAGTTAACGTGGGTTGGGGTTTTCTTTGTTGGAAATCAAACATTTACCCTTTTTTAGGAAATCAACCAACAGCCCCTAATCTGTACTACATTTTCGTTTCTGTTGTTTGCTTGGCAACATAAAATAGGAAACTTCATCTCGAAAGTGGACAAAGGGTTGTACGAAATGGGAATTTGGGAGAATTGGGCAGAAATCTGTACTCGGTCACATGGATTTGGGGCATTTTAGCTGGAATTCAATTTTCCCCTTTCTCGGAAATCAAGCAAACAGCCCCTTATTGGATAGTAGGCTTATCTGAGATATATTTGACTGTTAGTTGAATTTTTAGGAAAGAAACCTTTAGTGTTTTAAGAAAAAGACAAGTCTAGTAAAATCATTCTCTTTTTAGTTTCTACATACTTGGGAACGTCGGGCAGTCATATACTCTAGCATCAGAATAATCATGCATAGCATCTTCTTGCTTGTAAAAGATGCAACAGGAGAAGAGGATGAGGTGTGCGTTATAACAAGTTATATTCATGACTATTAGTCTATTACTATATAAACAAACTGAAATATGCTATCTCTTAAAACAGTAGAAAGCGGTAGGGAATCACAAGAAAAAAGGCGCAGTAAAAATACTAGATGAATACCAGTATCTATTGGATGGTTTTAATTGTTTTAATTAAAGAAAGAGGGTCAAGGTTATAATATGTAAGATAATCTGAGGGAGGGTTAATTTAAGAGGAAGGGCTTGTACAGATACAGTACTCGATGATTTTGCTTCTGACAGAAGAAAGGATATGAAAATCTAATAAAAATAAATGTCGGATGGGCGAGGATGAGAAGAAAGAGGTTAGATGGTTCTAGATACTGTGCCAGGCAGGATAAGTCTACAGACTGAAAAAGGTTTCATGAATTTTGGCTATGAATTACAGCAATGCATTACTTAATGGTCTATTTCCCTGATGAGAAAGTGGAAAATCACAAGGAAAAAAGGTTTAGGTAAAACTATAAGATCAAGCTAGCATTCATATGATGGTTTTAAGTTTTAGTAGTTTTAATTGAAAAGGAAATTTTTTATGGATGATATTTGATGGCTTTGCTTCCAGGCAGAAGAAATGATGCTGAAAGCAAAGGTACCAACTATGGTTGTTGATGAGTATACTACAAGTGTAGATTCCTTGGGCAGAAATGTCGAGGTGGCAATGTGAAAGGAAGCAAGACTTGATTATTGTGGATGAATTTTCAAGAAGGCGTGTGAGAAGATGGTGGAATATACACATACTTTACATAGGAACTAAATGATTAAAAGGCCAAGCATCAATAATGAAGTCGATGAATACAATGGAGATCGTAGGAACATGGATGATGCAATTTATACACTCACCTGAATTAGCCAATTGATTTGTATTCTTTCATTATATTTACATGTATCCCTGATTGTGTTCTGGCATTGCAATAAGGAAGATTGAAGCCCGGCTCCCCATCAACATGTATCATAGATTTTTAGAATATGCTATATCTACATACCTATAGCATATCATATCCGTACTAGTGCAACCTAACCATTGTTCTTTACTTGTTTCTTTTATTTCCCGCTAGAAACATTTTAGAAGAGATATGGTAGTATCCTCTCCTTCCTCATCTTCAGGACAATAAAAGAGAGAACAAAAATACTATTTGAGGTATTTCTACCTTTCTTTCAGGGCCAACTTCTGATTCCCCCAGAATGTTACGCTGCAGAAGCCTTATCGCATAGGAGTTACATAGGCACCCTTGAATAACTTTAAAGTTTACTCCTGCTGAAGTTAAACCACTTCTGTTACTTCAATACATGGTGACAATTTTATAAACGAACAATCAGTTGAAGGAACTTCAATCATTCTGCTATGATAAAGAAGATTATGAAGGATTGCCCTTTGACTTCTTTGGTGGATTCATAGGCTACTTTGGGTACAATCTGAAAGTTGAATGTGGCGCATCATCTAACAGATACAGCTCGAAAGCTCCTGGTGCATGTTTCTTCTTTGCAGATAACCTTGTTGTAGTTTATCACAGCAATGGTGATGTGTATATCCTTTCCATACATGACATTTATCATCGAGACACTGAAAAGGGATCAGAAGAAATCAAAAGAGAGCATCAGTGGTTGGATGAAACTGAGAAAAGGCTTCTCAGGTTAAAAGCTACAGCTTCCCGAAGGCTGAATAAGAAAACATCACAAAGAGGATCACATATTTCATTTAAGAAAAGCTTTGTTGTTGAGAAATCAAGGCAACAATAGATCAAAGATGTCCAGAAGTGTCTGAAGTTAATTAGAGATGGAGAGAGCTATGAGCTTTGTCTTACAACACAGATGAGAAAGATAATCAAAGACATAAATTATCTGCAACTCTATCTTAACTTAAGAGAACGGAATCCAGCCCCTTATGCAGCCTGGCTAAATTTTTCGAAGGAAAACTTATGTATTTGTTGTTCCTCACCTGAAAGGTTTCTAAGGTTGGATGGGAATGGTAAACTTGAAGCAAAACCTATAAAGGGAACTGTTGCTCGTGGAAGAACACTCGAGGAAGATGAACATCTTAGACTTCAGCTGAAATGCAGCAAGAAGGACCGAGCTGAAAATCTTATGATAGTGGACCTTCTGAGAAATGACCTTGGCCGAGTTTGTGAACCTGGTAGTGTCTCTGTGCCTCACCTTATGGAGATAGAATCATATGCAACTGTTCACACAATGGTTAGTACAATCCAAGGACAGAAGTCATCAAACATAAGTCCAGTCGACTGTATAAGAGCTGCATTTCCTGGAGGTTCAATGACAGGGGCACCGAAGCTAAGATCAATGGAACTTCTTGATTCACTTGAGAACTCTCGTGGTATCTACTCAGGCTCTATTGGATTCTTGTCATATAATCAGACTGAAATATGCTATCTCTTAAAACAGTAGAAAGCGGTAGGGAATCACAAGAAAAAAGGCAGTAAAAATACTAGATGAATACCAGTATCTATTGGATGGTTTTAATTGTTTTAATTAAAGAAAGAGGGTCAAGGTTATAATATGTAAGATAATCTGAGGAGGGTTAATTTAAGAGGAAGGGCTTGTACAGATACAGTACTCGATGATTTTGCTTCTGACAGAAGAAAGGATATGAAAATGTAATAAAAAATAAGTAATCGGATGGGCGAGGATGAGAAGAAAGAGGTTAGTAGACGGTTCTAGATACTGTGCCAGGCAGGATAAGTCTACAGACTGAAAAAGGTTTCATGAATTTTGGCTATGAATTACAGCAATGCATTACTTAATGGTCTATTTCCCTGATGAGAAAGTGGAAAATCACAAGGAAAAAAAGGTTTAGGTAAAACTATAAGATCAAGCTAGCATTCATATGATGGTTTTAAGTTTTAGTAGTTTTAATTGAAAATGGAAATTTTTTTATGGATGGTATTTGATGGCTTTGCTTCCAGGCAGAAGAAATGATGAATAGATAACAAGTAAAAGTATGGATGGGGATAGGAAGTAAGAGGTTCCATAGACGACTCTAATATTGTGTCCAGCAAAGTCTACGTACTGAAAAATTTCATGAATGTTAGCAATGAATTAATAGGAAGATGATAAAGTAGTTTAAAATATATGCGAGCATAGTTCTTAGATCGGTTCTGGAGACTGTCAGATCGGTTCTGGAGACTGTCAGATCGGTTCTGGAGACTGTCAGATCGGTTCTGGAGACTGTCATTCATGCATTCATACAAATTGCATTGCATCTGATCATCTGAAAGTTCTGTAGCATGAACACAAAAATAGAGACAAGAAAAGTAAAGAATGAAAAATATAGGAAAATTTTCAATGTTGGGTTTGCTTCTGCACCACCTTTTCTTGTTGCCAACTGCATCCGGCTATGCTGCCTCTGCCCCATTTCTTATTAAGGAGACATGATTAGGCCTTCAAGCTTTTACATCCTTCCCTTGGTTGCCAACCGTGGTGAGTCTGGTCATTAACAATCTGGGATGATAGACAGCAGGAATGCCGATATGTGTCCTTTTCATTCTTTTCTATTTTATTTCTTCTCTTCCTCTGTCCTTCCCCTTTCTAGTTGCTGTAAATTGCATATTTTGTGCATACAATGCATCGTGTTCCCCTACATTGTCAGGGAGTTTCATGACTATGGTGAAAGAAGATATACCAACAAATTGACAATAACAACCGATGTCTTTATTTGAAAGTTTGGGCACAATTATATTAATCCCTCTGATTTTGTTAGGGACTACCTTCTCTGTTAAATTAGGAGTCACGATCTTTGTTACTTTCACAATCCATCTTTTACTCAGTCTATCTAGTTCTAGCTGGTGCTCAAACTACTGTCCTGTCATTCTTTATTTTGGGATATTTAACGAACTTAAAAGATCTGCAATTGAGGATTGTAATGAAAATTCGCTTTTAATAGATACTAACTTATCTCCTATTCAGTGGGAAATTGGTTCATAATGTTACCAGAAGTATAATTCTTTTCAATAGGCACTTTTGATTAACAAAGAATGTCTATTCCGCTTTAATACGGCTATTGACTGTTTGTTTATATTAGGCCATCAAAGTTGTTGTGGGAGATGGTATGCAGGGGACACCTATATGCATTCCATTTAAATTTTCCTTGGTTAATAATTCTTAAATATATTTCGTTTGATTGTAAAAGATAGCAGTTAGTAACAATATAGTGGGCTTTACAAGGCTCTTAACAGTAGATAGGATGGGAACTGCCTAGCATCTAGCTATTGGATGTGCATATGGAGGAAGGAGGAAAAAAGGTTTAGGTAAAACTATAAGATCAAGCTAGCATTCATATGATGGTTTTAAGTTTTAGTAGTTTTAATTGAAAATGGAAATTTTTTATGGATGGTATTTGATGGCTTTGCTTCCAGGCAGAAGAAATGATGAATAGATAACAAGTAAAAGTATGGATGGGGATAGGAAGTAAGAGGTTCCATAGAGCGACTCTAATATTGTGTCCAGCAAAGTCTACGTACTGAAAAATTTCATGAATGTTAGCAATGAATTAATAGGAAGATGATAAAGTAGTTTAAAATATATGCGAGCATAGTTCTTAGATCGGTTCTGGAGACTGTCAGATCGGTTCTGGAGACTGTCAGATCGGTTCTGGAGACTGTCAGATCGGTTCTGGAGACTGTCATTCATGCATTCATACAAATTGCATTGCATCTGATCATCTGAAAGTTCTGTAGCATGAACACAAAAAATAGAGACAAGAAAAGTAAAGAATGAAAAATATAGGAAAATTTTCAATGTTGGGTTTGCTTCTGCACCACCTTTTCTTGTTGCCAACTGCATCCGGCTATGCTGCCTCTGCCCCATTTCTTATTAAGGAGACATGATTAGGCCTTCAAGCTTTTACATCCTTCCCTTGGTTGCCAACCGTGGTGAGTCTGGTCATTAACAATCTGGGATGATAGACAGCAGGAATGCCGATATGTGTCCTTTTCATTCTTTTCTATTTTATTTCTTCTCTTCCTCTGTCCTTCCCCTTTCTAGTTGCTGTAAATTGCATATTTTGTGCATACAATGCATCGTGTTCCCCTACATTGTCAGGGAGTTTCATGACTATGGTGAAAGAAGATATACCAACAAATTGACAATAACAACCGATGTCTTTATTTGAAAGTTTGGGCACAATTATATTAATCCCTCTGATTTTGTTAGGGACTACCTTCTCTGTTAAATTAGGAGTCACGATCTTTGTTACTTTCACAATCCATCTTTTACTCAGTCTATCTAGTTCTAGCTGGTGCTCAAACTACTGTCCTGTCATTCTTTATTTTGGGATATTTACGAACTTAAAAGATCTGCAATTGAGGATTGTAATGAAAATTCGCTTTTAATAGATACTAACTTATCTCCTATTCAGTGGGAAATTGGTTCATAATGTTACCAGAAGTATAATTCTTTTCAATAGGCACTTTTGATTAACAAAGAATTCTATTCTCTAATACGGCTATTGACTGTTTGTTTATATTAGGCCATCAAAAGTTGTTGTGGGAGATGGTATGCAGGGGACACCTATATGCATTCCATTTAAATTTTCCTTGGTTAATAATTCTTAAATATATTTCGTTTGATTGTAAAAGATAGCAGTTAGTAACAATATAGTGGGCTTTACAAGGCTCTTAACAGTAGATAGGATGGGAACTGCCTAGCATCTAGCTATTGGATGTGCATATGGAGGAAGGAGGAAAAAAGGTTTAGGTAAAACTATAAGATCAAGCTAGCATTCATATGATGGTTTTAAGTTTTAGTAGTTTTAATTGAAAATGGAAATTTTTTATGGATGGTATTTGATGGCTTTGCTTCCAGGCAGAAGAAATGATGAATAGATAACAAGTAAAAGTATGGATGGGGATAGGAAGTAAGAGGTTCCATAGACGACTCTAATATTGTGTCCAGCAAAGTCTACGTACTGAAAAATTTCATGAATGTTAGCAATGAATTAATAGGAAGATGATAAAGTAGTTTAAAATATATGCGAGCATAGTTCTTAGATCGGTTCTGGAGACTGTCAGATCGGTTCTGGAGACTGTCATTCATGCATTCATACAAATTGCATTGCATCTGATCATACGAAAGTTCTGTAGCATGAACACAAAAAATAGAGACAAGAAAAGTAAAGAATGAAAAATATAGGAAAATTTTCAATGTTGGGTTTGCTTCTGCACCACCTTTTCTTGTTGCCAACTGCATCCGGCTATGCTGCCTCTGCCCCATTTCTTATTAAGGAGACATGATTAGGCCTTCAAGCTTTTACATCCTTCCCTTGGTTGCCAACCGTGGTGAGTCTGGTCATTAACAATCTGGGATGATAGAGAGCAGGAATGCCGATATGTGTCCTTTTCATTCTTTTCTATTTTATTTCTTCTCTTCCTCTGTCCTTTTCCCTCCCCTTTCTAGTTGCTGTAAATTGCATATTTTGTGCATACAATGCACCGTGTTCCCCTATACATTGTTAGGGAGTTTCATGACTATGGTGAAAGAAGATAAACCAACAAATTGACAATAACAACCGATGTCTTTATTTGAAAGTTTGGCACAATTATATTAATCCCTCTGATTTTGTTAGGGACTACCTTCTCTGTTAAATTAGGGGTTACCTTCGCTGTTAAATTAGGAGTCACGATCTTTGTTACTTTCACAATCCATCTTTTACTCAGTCTATCTAGTTCTAGCTGGTGCTCAAACTACTGTCCTGTCATTCTTTATTTTGGGATATTTAACGAACTTAAAAGATCTGCAATTGAGGATTGTAATGAAAATTCCGCTTTTAATAGATACTAACTTATCTCCTATTCAGTGGGAAATTGGTTCATAATGTTACCAGAAGTATAATTCTTTTCAATAGGCACTTTTGATTAACAAAGAATGTCTATTCCCGCTCTATTACGGCTATTGACTGTTTGTTTATATTAGGCCATCAAAAGTTGTTGTGGGAGATGGTATGCAGGGGACACCTATATGCATTCCATTTAAATTTTCCTTGGTTAATAATTCTTAAATATATTTCGTTTGATTGTAAAAAGATAGCAGTTAGTAACAATATAGTGGGCTTTACAAGGCTCTTAACAGTAGATAGGATGGGAACTGCCTAGCATCTAGCTATTGGATGTGCATATGGAGGAAGGAGGAAGAAAAAAGCGGTGACAAAGAGAACAGAAGAAAATGATGAGCAGAAGATGAGGAGGAAGGTGGAAGCTTAAGAAGGAAAGATCTCCCCATTGATTTACCTGTATATTAAAAAATGAGGAGGAAGGTAGAAGATTTAGAAGGAAAAAAGAGTTCCCCATCGATTACCAATTAACTGCAATATTTGATTTTGACGACTTCGGTAACCCTGTGATGTCACACCACACAGTACCCCCCCAAAACAAAGCCCAAAAAAAAAAAAAACCCCTATTTATGTCCTTTGTAGATTCTTGCCTGGAAGACAGTGCTGCTTACACTCAGCAGTTAAGCTACCAAGGGTTCATCGCCACCTATGAAGGTGGTTTTAGCTCAACCAAGAATATGAAAACTATTACCATGTAACTCCATTATTTAGGAATTATAACAAATCACCCTGAATAACTGATGAATGTTCAGCCTGTCCCTAGACACTTAATGGAATGGACTATCAAGTATAAAAATATTTGCAGCTATTTTATTTACTACTAAATGATGACAACAACAATAGATATCTGCCAATATCTATTCCTACTATTCTGTATATTTATAACCTCATTGTTGGTATTTTAAGTATTGGGTTCCATATTGTTTTACAAAGTATGGCCATTTAATAGTATAGCACTCCATAATAGATGGCACGAAAGCACTTTTGTTGGAACCTGAAGATTTGCATTTTGAATTGTTAATGAAAGATTCACCTAAAGATGGCAGGGAATCTTTAAACCTGTGAAGTTGGTATTGTGCCTCATGATGCTATCCTCTACTTTTACATTTATAATATGATAAAAGAGTGTTTGTTGTGAAATCCAGTCCTTTCTATTATATTATACAACAAAATTTGGTCTTCAGAAGCTGATGTGCAGTATTGGATTTTTTGGCTTGTTTGGAATATGTACTGTTTGGCCAACACTTTTCATGTTCCCTTTTTTCATTACATAGATTGTTATTTTCCTTGGGAGAAATGATTGTCATATATCTATATTATATATATTGTTATTTTCCTTTTTGCATTATGCAAGATAAATAGTTATGTTATTTGTATTAGTTGAATTCTAGCATCAACTTTTGACTCTGTTTCCTGCTTGTAGAGATGATCCAGAACTCGATAAAATGTTAAAAGAGAGGATCAGATGGGGTGATCCTATGGTGCATTTGGTCAAGGTATTTTATGAAAAAGCTGTTTGTACTCTTTGTATTGGTTGGCATCTTCAGTTGCTAATGTATTTATTTTAAATCAATGTAACAGAAGAACTCAGAGCTTGTCTTGGAAGATCTTGGTACTGATGAGAAGATGAAAGAATCCGGTTTTATAGTTCCTCAAAGTATTCCTAGTCATAGTTGGATAAAGAGGGGAATTGATTTTCCTCCAAATCGATATGGTATAAGGCCAGGGCGGCACTGGGATGGAGTTGACCGTAGTAATGGTTAGTCTTACTACTGTTCCTTTATCAAATATGATGGTCATATTGTTGTTATTACAGACAGTAACATAGGTATTTGCATGGAGTCATATTGTTTTTGCTTACTGTTGTTGTTTTTATGCAATAATTCACTCTAAGCTTAAGATAATCTTTTGGATGGAGTCACATAGGTACTGTCCATGCTTAATTCACTTTAATTCATTTTCCTTATTTTCCCTCTAAGCTTAAGATAACCTTGGAATTCAATTGATCTGACTCCTTAGTGCATATAAATACGGTATGACTGCAAGTTTGATATTATTTATTCATAGGTAATGATTTCCTAAACTCTTCCACACCATCAATTTTCATGCTGTGTATATCTATTTCTTTGTCGATTACCGCTCTTTTGAGCTTCAAGAATCTAGCTGTTGAGTTTTTCTCTCTCTCTAAAACCTTGGTGGAGGCATCTCCTGGTTGATTGTGCATTCGTGTCTAATGTACTGAATATATGAAATTGTAAGGAATATGATAGACCATTAAAGTGGTCATTGTTAGCTTATATGAACCTCGCAACTTTTTTGCTAATTATCTTGCTTTCCTGCTTTTTACACAGGATATGAGAAAGAACTATTCAAGAGGCAGAATGAGAAGCGAGCTACAGAAACAGAAGCTTATCTGTGGTCTGTGTCTGACATGTGAGCCTTCAGGAAAAAGTTTCATCAGGTGTAGGTTGCTTCAGTAAGATGGAAAGTTACGAATTGTTCTTTGGACAGAAAGCTTTTGGGTTAAAACTTGCTCATATTTGACTCTGACGCAAAAGGAGTCATACCCTTCACCACGGAATTGAAGTAAGGCTGTGAATTTGCTTATCTTACCATGTGCCTAAGGATTTAATGTGCTGTATTGCAAGAGTTGGTCTAATTCTTAGTGATAAAACCGTTGGTTTCCAGTTTTCTTCTGTGCTTCCAAAAGTGGGAAGGGCAATAGCTGAAGGATAGTTTAAGATCAGCAATAAGGTTCATTTTATGTTGAGTGGAATCCTGCAGTGTCAGCATCGTTTTAAGGCATTAGGTTTATGAGAGACAGGTGAACTTCTTTCTCATAGTAGCCGCCACGGTTTGAAGACCCCTTGAGTTCGTTGGTTACTGCATACCATTGCACCTGGGACTAATGCTTAAGATTCTTGGTAATTGATATTTGTAACTGCAATGCAGATAGTTGAAATCTCCTACTATATGCATTGTTTTACTTCGGTGTGTCGGTCAACATGTTTATACCCTATATGCATCCTTAGTAAGGACCTAAGGTCGTGTCAAATTTGCAAGTCCAGGCTGAGATCCTTTGATAGATGTGAGTCTGGCTATATTTTTTCTGTATCTTCATGATAATTCAATTTTAGCTATAATTGTTGCTTCGGTACGGATCCAAGAAATGTGTAATTAGACTACATCCTAACCTTTTCATGAGACGTAGACCGACGCGAGGGTTGGTGGCGGTGCCCTGACCCTCTTTTAATTGTGCGGGACTTATTCAAAAATTGCATCTTTTATAATTATTGCCACTACTCCATTAAAAAAAAAGTTATTGCCACTGCAAATTTTCTAAGTTTTTAGCTGCCCTATTGCAGGATTAGCACAGGATAGTACTATTAAGAGTAAATATTATAAAGAGTTGCAACACCAAGTCGATGTGTAATAAATAATGCTGCATCTGCCATTCAATAAATTTGGACCAGTTTGCTTATTTATTTCGGGTAACCGAAATGTGTGACATGGTTACATCAGCAGCAGTTTTCTTCTTCCAGGAATTAAAGATAGCACTACGAGTGCATTAAATAAGGAAAGAGACTGGACAAAAAAGAAATTAGAAATGTACAAGGTCTCTTTCGTAAAAGCCGGGCCCGCGAGTCGAAGTGAATGTTTCCGCGGAGATCCATTTGTGGTGAGCGAGAAAACTTCGAAGTCAGACGATTTGACCGTGGAAAAGTAAACAAAAGCTCTCTCTCATTCTTGTCCTCTCGATCTCGGTTCTTGTCCTGTTCGTGGATCCGGCTAAGCTAAATTGCTCCACCATAACAGCTCGCCTAAATCTGAAATAAAAACTCCAAACAGCTCGACGAACAACTGACAGGGGAGAAAAAGAAAGAAAATTTACTAAAATTATTTCTCGATCTGCGTCCGAATTTGAATCAAATTCTTCTCCTCTAATGGCGGAAGAGATCAGAAGCGAGCAATGAAGTGTAAAAGGCATCCGTACGAGCTCGGCGTCGGCGTCTGCGCCTCGTGCCTCCGGGAGCGCCTCCTCGCCGTGATCGCCGCCCGCGAAGGGAGATCTCCGGAGCTCCGCCGGCATCTCGACCCTCCGCCGCTCGCCTTCCCCCGAACGGCCTCCCCCTACGTCAGCCACCGGCGATCCGTCGGATCCGGGCCCTCGCCGTCCTCCTCCTACACCCGCCGGTTCTTCAGCACTCCTCAGGTGGGCCCCACCTTCAGATCCGAGACCACCACGGACAACAGTTACAGCTTCAGCAGCTACAAGAAGAGCAGGAGCAAAAAGTTCTCTCTTTTCTCCACTCTCTTTGGCCTCCCTAGATCCGACGAGGCCAAGTCGTCCAAATCCAGTTCTTGGATCTCCGGCCTCATCCCCGGCCGCAGGAAAAAGAATCCGAAGCCGTCGAGATCGAAGTCCTTTAAAGAGCGAGGAATGTCGCCGGCGAGAGACGACGAGGACAACGACTCGGTCTGCTCGAGCGGGTACTCGACCGAGTCGTCGACCGGCTGGCGGCGTCCCGAACCGACACCTGTCCGTAAGTTTCCATCTTCGTCGTCTGCGGCGGCGAGGCACTGGCGCGGGGTGTCGGGATTCGCGGTGTGCCTCAGCCCGCTGGTGAGGCCGAGCTCGAAGACGGCTGCGGACTCCGGGATCTCCGGCGACATGCGTGGAGCCCTTGGTGCTGGACCCCACAACCATCGGAGACACGTGTCGGCGGGAGCGGGGTCGCTCCTCCCGTGTAGATCGAGGAAGCTGGCGGACTTTGGTCGGTTCAGATGACGGTTTTGCCCCTGATTGACCTCGATTTTCGAATGGGTTCTTGTTACCGTTTGGGGGGTGTGTTGGTAATTAAGTTGGATCTGGATAATGTTACCCTCGGTTTTTTGATAATCCACTCCCACTGGTGCGCAAGTGGATAGTGGGACGGGATTATTAAAATGAAGGGTGACGATAAAAGTTGTCTTTTTTTCTTATTTATTTATTTATTTATTTTGTTTTCGCTCCGTGTTGTATAGGACATAATGAGGGGTGGGTGAACTACAAATGATACACAATTTCAGCCCTTTTACTACGAAAAATTTCGGCTACTTTTGTTGACAAAAGATTTTGAAAAAAAAAAAAAACTCTATAGAGAATGGAAATAGAATGATAGTTGTTTGCTGTTAATTTTAATTAATGCAATCAATCAATAATGTCAATGCCAGCAAGTTAAAACGTCATTGTATTAAAAACATTTTTATCAGTCCATTGACTCTACTTTAAATTGTTTGGAATATTTCTCCTTGCGCTCTCTGTAGGATTTTCTTTCGAAGACTCTGTATAGGTACAGATTATTATTATTATTATTATTATTATTATTATTGGTTTTAGAGAATTTCTGACAAGACGCTAGAAGTTACTATAAGAAATTAAAAAAAGTCCTACCAAGTGTCAGAGCTACAACTGTAATTTCCTTCTTCAGGAATGTCAATACTAACTTGGCAATTGTTGCTTTTCTTAAACTATTCAAGCACGCTTCCTCGTCCCGCTGCATTCTCTCGTAAGAAGAAATAAGTAAGTCCGTAGATTATAAAAGAGGATTTTGATGAGGTTTCTCATTTTTATCAATGAAGGGTAATAATATTATCGCAGAACCGTCAAATATAAAGGAATGCTTGATCGAGAAAAGCAAGCAAAGAAACTGGAGGATACGGAATATGAAGTGGCTGGAGTTCGAGCCAACGACCAATTGAAGAGTTACAGAAAAAAGTATAAAACTCATCAGAAAGTATCTTATTTGATTCCAGAATTCAATTGTTTTAACTATGGGATCCTTTGTGGGTGCAAAATTAGTTTAAGATTTATGATTTTCTAATCTGAAACATTTAAAATATATAAATTTACACGCCGAATAAATATTTGAGAATCGAACAAATCAAATATGAATTGTCATATTCAATCATTTTGGAGATGAATATTTAACTAAATAATATCACATTGTTTGATAATTATTAGACAACTTTCTCCAATGGAGTATATTGTCTAATGTTGACGTACCAAAAGTTTGGGTTGCTGCTGTCACAACTACTCGGATTATCTTGTGTGGCTTTATTCTGAATTCTCATGGAAATTTTAACGTCAGTCTTCTGACAGATTTCTATATTTGGGTTTTGTTCGACCTCAAATGCAAGTCTAGAGGGGTGAATAGGGTTGCAACTATTTTTGCTAAAAACACAAAATATGCAGTGAAATAGATAAAATAAAAGCGAAAAATAACCAATCAAGGACACGCAAGATTTTACAATGGTTCGGATAACAATTCTACGTCCACTCTTCCTTCTCACGAAGGGGCTTCTTCACTATACCAAGAGTTCTCCTAAATCACAACCCGATTCAGTAGACTTACAAAGACCGCATCCTAAAATCTACCCGAAACCAGTCGTCTAATCTAATTCTTTATAATGAATAACACCTAGCCTTAGCTAGTCCCAACCATCAATTATCCTGACTTGAATACGCCGTAAAAATAAGTTTGAAACAAACTAACAAACACGGTTTAAGTATAGAAAATAAGAAAGATCTTTCAGCCTTTTTTATTAACAAACCGTCCTTCAATGGATCAAAGTGAAGCTTGAAGAAAAATGGTGTAGATGATGAAATTAAGGACAATTCTCCTCGCTGAGACAATCCAAAGAAGTTGAGCGCGACAAGAAAGAATTTGTTGAGGCTCCGGGAGTCAAAATTTTCAATCCAATATCTTCTCGAATCAAAACCCTAAAGTTATAATCAAAACACTATAACTCTCTCCTCTCTCTATAGTTTTCAATCATTTATAGCCTTTTAATCAATCAAGAAAGAGATATCCTAAACGTGTAGAAGGTAGAGATCAAAAGGAATGGTGAATGGCTGTGATTAAATTCTCAAATCTGCAATCAACCAACTTTACCATCGATGGTTGCTCATGACGATCGATGGGTCCCTGAGCACTATCGATTGGTTCATGTAATCCATCGATGAGCTAAAATCCTGTCTCTGGAATTCTGCAATTTTAGACTATCAATGACCTCCTAACCATCAATGGGTTCATGACGACCGTCGATGGTACAAAGGTTGAAATTAGCGTTTGTGCTGATTTTTGTATTGTTTCGCCTCGTACATGTCTTATGTCTGCATTCACCTGTACTATATCATCTCAAATAAATATTAGTACCAAATAATAATTTATTATTACTCAAACAAGAGCCCTTGTACGGACTACGTTCTAACAATCTCCCCCTTTTAATAATAACAAACTTAAAATTTAAAATACCTGAATATATGCATATTTAAGATATATAAACAACAACAATGAGCACAAATACACTCTCTTGCAAAAGGAAAAGATAGGCAATGCTCCCTCTACATTCGTGCATTCATGAAAATTGTAATCAAACATAGATATTGTAAAACTCCCTAATGCATTGAGTATTTCAAAAATTTTTTAAAAAAAGTATGAAACCACTCAAACAAAACTCCACTCATGCAAATATCATCAAAATTTTAAATTTCACATAAAAATCTCCCCTTTTGTTATTAGCAAAGATGATATACACCAATAGTTATACTTCATACTAGAAATCGGATAAAAATCATCCAAATGTGCAAAAAAAGAAATACCTGCTGGTTCACACACATTAAAAAATTTATAGAAAAATAGCACAAGGGATTAAAATCTAATCACAAAACACTTAAATCTGAGAGAAATCATGTAAAAATCACACACAAAATGATTAAATATCATTGTAAAGTATATGAAACAACTAGTAAAAGAGTTATACTAGTTCATTGGATAAATTCATTATATATCAAAGATAATATTGAGCAATAAGACTTGAACTATCTCAACCTTTGAAACTAAGAACCAAAGTGTCGCCCTATCACCACAACCATATAGGATTTAGGAGGAAGAGCGATAGTCTTTGGCTAGCGATTCACACCATCTCTAAATAAAAAATTGATCTGGGATGACTACCCTTTGAGATATGCACAAACATAATCCACGAGTCGGGTCTTTGACCATCTTTTAATGAATACACTCAATTTTTCATGGATTTCATAAGAGTGTGGATCTTTAATCATCTTTTAATGAATGCACTCTTACGCTTGATATATTTTTAGCATAAATGCACATTTATACATATAAAGAATAAGTGTGTGCATTATTCAAGTCAAAACAAACTAAAAACTCTTGATATATTCCAAAATATCTCATAAATAAAATATAAAAGCTCTTTACCATTATTTCACATTACAAAACATGATAAATATAAAACTAGGTGTGTGAAAATCTAACATGAAATATCTCGTAAAACAATGTGCCAAGTAATCATATTTTTATTATTGTGTCTTGAGAAATCTAACACACACACACACATTTTTATCATATTTTTACTATTGTGTGCAGAATATATATATATATATATATTGTTCACGAGGAAAATTGAAGCTGTAAAACAAATGTTATCCCTTCTAATTGACTTTAAAGAAAGAATAAATACAACTCTCTCGAATGCAACCTCTCTCTCTAACTGACTTAGATAAAAAAGAAATTACAAATTCCTCGATCGGTTGCCCGATTTACAAAAGAAGGAAGGGTCAACGGAGATCCTTCCTTTTGTTTAAAACTGGGTTCTTCACGGTGGCGATAGGAGCTTGAGCCTTGTATCCCGTGGACGATCCGACCGTCTTGTTGCTCGTAGAATCACGTTGAAAAGGACTTGCAAGGCAAGTTTAAGAACTCGCAAAGCAAGTTTCTAACTCTAACGAGTTTGATAACCCGAAGAACGAGTTTTGTAACTCTGCACGAGTTTGGAAACCAAGCCAAATTGAAGAAAAGCTGATGTTGAAACAGCTCAAGCTCTCTCTCAAGTCGATTCACTCCTCAAGTGCTCAACTCTCCAATCTTCTTCCCACACTTAGCTCTCCAATCGAATTCAATTCTCCTCTTTTTTATTTAATCTTTCCTCTGCCTTTTATAGGTATTTTAGGGGTGTAACTGACCCCTTAGAATCAGGATTTGTGGCCCTCAAATCGTAGAAAACGGTTTTGGAGCCGTTTAAGTCGTGTTTAAAGAGCAAAAAACGCGAAAGACCAGCGTTTTAAATGACCCTCAGCCTCGGCTTAGGACTAGGGCGGGGTTGAGATCCGCGTTTTGGTCTCGAGCATGGCCATGGCGCTCCGCATTTTGAACTTGGGCGGTAGAAAACTCCGCGTTTGAGCTTGGGCGGTGAAAACTCCGCGTTTGAGCTTGGGCGGTGAAAACTCCGCGTTTGAGCTTGGGCGGTGAAAACTCCGCGTTTGAGCTTGGGCGGTGAAAACTCCGCGTTTGAGCTTGGGCGGTGAAAACTCCGCGTTTGAGCTTGGGCGGTGAAAACTCCGCGTTTGAGCTTGGGCGGTGAAAACTCCGCGTTTGAGCTTGGGCGGTGAAAACTCCGCGTTTGAGCTTGGGCGGTGAAAACTCCGCGTTTGAGCTTGGGCGGTGAAAACTCCGCGTTTGAGCTTGGGCGGTGAAAACTCCGCGTTTGAGCTTGGGCGGTGAAAACTCCGCGTTTGAGCTTGGGCGGTGAAAACTCCGCGTTTGAGCTTGGGCGGTGAAAACTCCGCGTTTGAGCTTGGGCGGTGAAAACTCCGCGTTTGAGCTTGGGCGGTGAAAACTCCGCGTTTGAGCTTGGGCGGTGAAAACTCCGCGTTTGAGCTTGGGCGGTGAAAACTCCGCGTTTGAGCTTGGGCGGTGAAAACTCCGCGTTTGAGCTTGGGCGGTGAAAACTCCGCGTTTGAGCTTGGGCGGTGAAAACTCCGCGTTTGAGCTTGGGCGGTGAAAACTCCGCGTTTGAGCTTGGGCGGTGAAAACTCCGCGTTTGAGCTTGGGCGGTGAAAACTCCGCGTTTGAGCTTGGGCGGTGAAAACTCCGCGTTTGAGCTTGGGCGGTGAAAACTCCGCGTTTGAGCTTGGGCGGTGAAAACTCCGCGTTTGAGCTTGGGCGGTGAAAACTCCGCGTTTGAGCTTGGGCGGTGAAAACTCCGCGTTTGAGCTTGGGCGGTGAAAACTCCGCGTTTGAGCTTGGGCGGTGAAAACTCCGCGTTTGAGCTTGGGCGGTGAAAACTCCGCGTTTGAGCTTGGGCGGTGAAAACTCCGCGTTTGAGCTTGGGCGGTGAAAACTCCGCGTTTGAGCTTGGGCGGTGAAAACTCCGCGTTTGAGCTTGGGCGGTGAAAACTCCGCGTTTGAGCTTGGGCGGTGAAAACTCCGCGTTTGAGCTTGGGCGGTGAAAACTCCGCGTTTGAGCTTGGGCGGTGAAAACTCCGCGTTTGAGCTTGGGCGGTGAAAACTCCGTAGTAAAATAAGTTTGAAACAAACTAACAAACCGTTTAAGTATAGAAAATAAGAAAGATCTTGGCCTTTTTATTAACAAACAGTCCTTCAATGGATCAAAGTAAAGCTTGAAGAAAAATGGTGTAGATGATGAAATTAAGGACAATTCTCCTCAGAGACAATCCAAAGAAGTTGGTAGAGAAAGAATTTGTTGAGGCTCAGGAGTCAAAATTTTCAATCAATATCTTCTCGAATCAAAACCCTAAAGTTATAATCAAAACACTATAACTCTCTCCTCTCTCTATAGTTTTCAATCATTTATAGCCTTTTAATCAACCAAGAAAGAGATATCCTAAACGTGTAGAAGGTAGAGATCAAAAGGAATGGTGAATGGTAGATTAAATTCTCAAATGCAATCAACCAACTTTACCATCGATGGTTGCTCATGACGATCGATGGGTCCACGAGCTTACTATCGATTGGTTCATGTAATCCATCGATGAGCTAAAATCTGTCTCGGGATGCAATTTTAGACTATCAATGACCTCCTAACCATCAATGGGTTCATGGCGACCGTCGATGGTACAAAGGTTGAAATTAAGCGTTTGTCTTTGATTTTTGTATTGTTTAGCCTTACATGTCTTATGCGCATTCACAGTACTATATCATCTCAAATAAATATTAGTACCAAATAATAATTTATTATTACTCAAACAAGAGCCCTTGTGGGACTACGTTCTAACAATCTCCCCTTTAATAATAACAAACTTAAAATTTAAAATACTGAATATATGCATATTTAAGATATATAAACAACAACAATGAGCACAAATACACTCTCTTGCAAAAGGAAAAGATAGGCAATGCTCCTCTACATTCGTGCATTCATGAAAATTGTAATCAAACATAGATATTGTAAAACTCCCTATGCATTGAGTATTTCAAAAATTTTTTAAAAAAAGTATGAAACCACTCAACAAAAAACTCCACTCATGCAAATATCATCAAAATTTTAAATTTCACATAAAAATCTCCCCTTTTGTTATTAGCAAAGATGATATACACACCAATAGTTATACTTCATACTAGAAATCAGATAAAAATCATCCAAATGTGCAAAAAAGAAATACACACCGGTTCACACACATTAAAAAATTTATAGAAAAATAGCACAAGGGATTAAAATCTAATCACAAAACACTTAAATCTGAGAGAAATCATGTAAAAATCACACACAAAATGATTAAATATCATTGTAAAGTATATGAAACAACTAGTAAAAGAGTTATACTAGTTCATTGGATAAATTAGTATATCAAAGATAATATTGAGCAATAAGACTTGAACTATCTCAACCTTTGAAACTAAGAACCAAAGTGTAAGCTATCACCACAACCATATAGGATTTAGGAGGAAGAGCGATAGTCTTTGGCTAGCGATTCACACCATCTCTAAATAAAAAATTGTCTGGGATGACTACCCTTTGAGATATGCACAAACATAATCCACGAGTCTTGGACCTTTGACCATCTTTTAATGAATACACTCAATTTTTCATGGATTTCATAAGAGTGTGGATCTTTAATCATCTTTTAATGAATGCACTCTTATTGATATATTTTAGCATAAATGCACATTTATACATATAAAGAATAAGTGTGTGCATTATTCAAGTCAAAACAAACTAAAAACTCTTGATATATTCCAAAATATCTCATAAATAAAATATAAAAGCTCTTTACCGTATTTCACATTACAAAACATGATAAATATAAAACTAGGTGTGTGAAAATCTAACATGAAATATCTCGTAAAACAATGTGCCAAGTAATCATATTTTTATTATTGTGCAGAAATCTGAGATAACACACACACACACATTATTTTATATATTTTACTATTATTAATGCAGAATATATATATATATATATATATTGTTAAGGAAAATTGGTAATAAAACAAATGTTATCCCTTCTAATTGACTTTAAAGAAAGAATAAATACAACTCTCTCGAATGCAACCTCTACTCTATGACTTAGATAAAAAGAAATTACAAATTCCTCGATCGGTTGCGATTTACAAAGAAGGAAGGGTCAAGGAGATCCTTCCTTTTGTTTAATGGGTTCTTCACGGTGGCGAGGAGCTTGAGCCTTGTATCCGGGTGGGCGATCCGCCGTCTTGTTGCTCGTAGAATCCGTTGAAAAGGACTTGCAAGGCAAGTTTAAGCTATCGCAAAATTTCAAGTTTCTAACTTGAGTTTGATAACTTAAGAACGAGTTTTGCTCGCGTTTGGAAACCAAGCCAAATTGAAGAAAAGGCGATGTTGAAGCGGCTCAAGCTCTCTCAAGTCGATTCACTCCTCAAGTGCTCAACTCAATCTTCTTCCCCACTTAGCTCTCCATCAATTCAATTCTCCTCTTTATTTAATCTTTCCTCGCCTTTTATAGGTATTTTAGGGTCATGGCCCTTAGAATCGAGATTTGTGGCCCTCAAATCGTGGAAAACGGTTTTGAGCCGTTTAAATGTTAAAGAAACCGCGAAAGACGTTTTAAAGACCCTCAGCGCTTCGGCTTAGGACTAGGGCGGGGTTGAGATCCGTTTTCGGTTCGAGCATGGCCATGGCGCTCCGCATTTTGAACTTGGGCGGTAGAGCTCAGCGTTTTGAGCTGGGCCGCTTGCTTCGCGTTTCCGACTTGGCGCGGTTGAGAGCTTCGCATTTTGAGCTTGACTGGTGAAGGCTTCAGCGTTTTGAGCTTGACTGGTGAAAACTCCGTTTCGAGCTTTGGCCAATTTGAAACTCCAGCGTTTTGAGCTTGGGCGTAACTAAAAGCGTTTGAGCCTTGAGCGGTTTGAAGGCTCAGCGTTTTGCTTTTAAGCGGTGAGAGCTCCGCGTTTTGAGCTGGGCCGATGCTAAACCTCTTGGTTGAATCTTATCCTTGTGTTTGTGACTCTATTCTATTTCTTTAGAAGCCTTCAAGCTGTGACCTCGCTCAAATAAATATTAGTACCAAATAATAATTTATTATTACTCAAACAAGAGCTCTTGTACGGACTACGCTCTAACAATCTCCCTTTAATAATAACAAACTTAAAATTTAAAATACGAATATATGCATATTTAAGATATATAAACAACAACAATGAGCACAAATACACTCTCTTGCAAAAGGAAAAGATAGGCAATGCTCCTCTACATTCGTGCATTCATGAAAATTGTAATCAAACATAGATATTGTAAAACTCCCTAATGCATTGAGTATTTCAAAAATTTCAAAAAAAAGTATGAAACCACTCAAACAAAAACTCCACTCATGCAAATATCATCAAAATTTTAAATTTCACATAAAAAATCTCCCCCTTTTGTTATTAGCAAAAGATGATATACACACCAATAGTTATACTTCATACTAGAGAAATCCGGATAAAAATCATCTAAATGTGCAAAAAAAAAGAAATACACACCGGTTCACACACATTAAAAAATTTATAGAAAAATAGCACAAGGGATTAAAATCTAATCACAAAACACTTAAATACGAGAGAAATCATGTAAAAATCACACAAAAATAATTAAATATCATTGTAAAGTATATGAAACAAATAGTAAAAGAGTTATACTAGTTCATTGGATAAATTCAGATATATCAAAGATAATATTGAGCAATAAGACTTGAACTATCTCAACCTTTGAAACTAAGAACCAAAGTGTCGCCCTATCACCACAACCATATAGGATTTAGGAGGAAGAACGATAGTCTTTGGCTAGCGATTCACACCATCTCTAAATAAAAAATTCAAGACAGATGACTACCCTTTGAGATATGCACAAACATAATCCACGAGTCTTGGGTCTTTGACCATCTTTTAATGAATACACTCAATTTTTCATGGATTTCATAAGAGTGTGGATCTTTAATCATCTTTTAATGAATGCACTCTTCGCTTGATATATTTTAGCATAAATGCACATTTATACATATAAAGAATAAGTGTGTGCATTATTCAAGTCAAAAACAAACTAAAAACTCTTGATATATTCCAAAATATCTCATAAATAAAATATAAAAGCTCTTTACCAAGATTTCACATTACAAAACATGATAAGTATAAAACTAGGTGTGTGAAAATCTAACATGAAATATCTCAGAAAACAATGTGCCAAGTAATCATATTTTATTATTGTGTGCAAATGGATCACACACACACATTTTTATCATATTTTTACTATTGTGTCTTGAGAATATATATATATATATATATATATATATATATATATATATATATATATATATATATATATATATCAAATCTCCTATAAACTTAAGTTTATAGGGAATAGTATACACCAAATTTTTTATCCATTGATGTTGCCTTTAGATTTGTGCCATCAAGAGATGCACAAATCTCAAAATGGGCTTCATATCTTTCATGGATCCCAATGCAATATCAATGGATAGAAAAGTTGGTGTATGACTATTCCCTATAAACTTAAGTTTATAGAGATTTGCTCTCTCTCTCTCTATATATATATATATATATATATATATATATATATATATATATATATATATATATATATATGTGGATCAAGAGAACTTTGAAAATTTATTTTCTACTATAAGCTAAACATGCAAAATTTCATTACTTCAATTAAAAGTCTAAGTTAGTGTAGGCATCAAAATTCTTGAAGAACCCCAAATATGACTTAATCATGAGAAGATCGAAGGATGGCGTCGTCAAAGTCTCGAAGTCAATCACGTGGTGAAACCAATGCTCGAGACACCTATAGTGTCTCGCCATTATGCGACACCTTGTTGTGTCTGCGCCATTGGCGAACACTTTCTTGTGTCGCGCTATTGGCGCGACACCTTGTTGTGTCTCATCATTGGCGAGACACTTACTTGTGTCGCGTCAAAGGTGAGACACCACGAATGTCTAGTATGTGCTCTTGAAGTGTTCAAATTAATGCTTGTGGGGCCCACTTGATTTTTTCAGCGCAAAGAGACGTTCAGCCACGTTAGTGGGCGGTTACATGCTGAAAATACGCCCACTAAGCGTGAAATTAGGGCATTTAATCGTGCCTAAAATGGAAAAAGTCGTTACAACAGCGGGAGACATCTCCTCTTTGGTAGCTGACGATCAACAACTGTCGGCGCCCGGCATCTGTGATAGTTCGGTCTTGTGGCGGCCAACCTGTCAGCCCACTCTGATTTTGGACACTTGATGACTTGTGTTCTTTTCAGATGTGACGCCTCCCAAAGGCTATAAATATCCCCCTACGTCCACTTGGGTGGGGGATCGGAGATCAGAGTTTTAGAGATCAAAAATTTCATAAGCTAAGAGCCTTGCGTAGAGAGAGAGAAGGAGATTTTGAGCTTCAGCCAAGAAGACTTCAAGAACTTCATTCACGTGGAGATCCTCGAGTTTAAACTTAGACTTATTCTTGGGAAGAGTAGATATCTTACTTTGCTAAGATATTTGCTTTAGTTCTTGTTTCCTTAGCGAAGCATTAACTCAACCCCGTCGATTCGACGATCGTTGCTTAGGTGGTCCACGGACGACGCGTCCCCGGCACAGGCCAAGAATCCACGCAAGTAGGAGATCTACACGTGTAGTACCTTCTGTTGGTGTTTGTGAGAAAACAACTTAAATTCCTTTGTAATAGAGAGTTACACGTGTAATTTTCTCTTGTTTTCATTGTCAAAATATTTTGTAATGAAAATAACAAAGAAACCCGCTTTCGACCGAAACACGATGGCGACCACAGTGGGAGCCAATAGTCTCAACGTTGAGACTATCGTGTCGCAGCCCTGCAGCGATCAAGCCGACCTCATGGTCGATGGCTTGGACTACGTCTTCGATCAAGCCAAGTTTGAAGAGTATCTCTCCTCCTCTTCATCGAAATCCTCCTCTTCCTGTAAGCATCAGAGGATCTCATCTCCAAAGAGGGAGGTCCGTTCTGTCGTTGTGCGCAACGAGTCTCGCACACTCACAACGGAGGTTTCCCCTCGCAATAATACCTCGGCAAACTGTAAAGCCGGGAGCTCGGTTCATGGTGGCTCTATTCAGAAGGAGTCATCTCACAAAGTCTCCACCGCTCTGACGGAGAGGGCTCATCAGAGACAGCGTCAGAAGTTGGTCCGTCAATTCGCCAAGGCTCTGGAGTCGACGGACGGAGTTCACAATCATACGAACTCGCGTAATCAGAAGCGTCAACAAACTACGGCGGCTCAGTCTCAACCCGTCAGCTCTCCTGCCAAGGAAGAATGGGTCCTCATCAAAAGGACCCGTTT
Source organism: Asparagus setaceus (assembly GCA_012295165.1). Lineage (NCBI taxonomy): Eukaryota > Viridiplantae > Streptophyta > Magnoliopsida > Asparagales > Asparagaceae > Asparagus > Asparagus setaceus. The sequence continues at coordinate 30,152,608 of CM022701.1, forward strand.
GATGAAGAAAGAGCGTTCACCACGTTAGTGGGCGGTTACATGCTGAAAATACGCCCACTAAGCGTGAAATTAGGGCATTTAATCGTGCCTAAAATGGAAAAAGTCGTTACAACAAATAGAGACATCTCTTTGGGCGCCGACAAATAACACCGCCGCTACCACTACGGATTTTAGACACTTGATGACTTGTGTTCTTTTCAGATGTGACGCCTCTGAAAGGCTATAAATACCCCCCCTACGTCTACTTGGGTGGGGGATCGGAGATCAGAGTTTTAGAGATCAAAAATTTCATAAGCTAAGAGCCTTGCGTAGAGAGAGAGAAGGAGATTTTGAGCTTCAGCCAAGAAGACTTCAAGAACTTCATTCACGTGGAGATCCTCGAGTTTAAACTTAGACTTATTCTTGGGAAGAGTAGATATCTTACTTTGCTAAGATATTTGCTTTAGTTCTTGTTTCCTTAGCGAAGCATTAACTCAACCCCGTCGATTCGACGATCGTTGCTAGGTGGTCCACGGGCTGGCGTCCGACGCGGGCCAAGAATCCGCATAGCGGGGAGATCTACACGTGTAGTACCTTGTTGGTGTTTGTGGCGACTTAAATTCCTTTGTAATAGAGAGTTACCGTGTAATTTTCTCTTGTTTTCATTGTCAAAATATTTTGTAATGAAAATAACAAAGAAACCCGCTTCGACCGAGAAACGATGGCGACCACGGTGGGAGCCAATAGTCTCAACGTTGAGACTATGTGTACGACTGGCGATCAAGCCGACCTCATGGTCGATGGCTTGAACTCGTCTTCGATCAAGCCAAGTTTGAAGAGTATCTCTCCTCCTCTTCATGAAATCCTCCTCTTCTGTAAGCATCGAGGATCTCATCTCCAAAGAGGGAGGTCCGTTACGTGGTGTCTTAGCGAGTCTGCACACCTCTAGCGGAGGTTTCCCTCAATAATACCTCGGCGTGCAGCGGGAGCTTCGGTTCATGGTGGCTCTATTGAGAAGGAGTCATCTCACAAAGTCTCCACCGCTCGGCGGAGAGGGCTCATCGAGGCAGTCGAAATTGGCCCGTCAATTCGCCAAGGCTTACGATCGGCGGAGTTCACAATCATCTGAACTTCAGCGTGTCGAAGCGTCAACAAACTACGGCGGCTCAGTCTCAACCCGTCAGCTCTCCTGCCAAGGAAGAATGGGTCCTCATCAAAAGGACCCGTTTGATGAAGAAAGAGCGTGCCCAAAAGCGTCGTGCGCGTGTCGCTCGAGCACGTGCCATCATACACAAGGCACAAGAGTCGAAATCAACCAAGGGGTCGACTCAAAATTGCCAAGTCTGGGGCTCGAAATCTGCATGCGGCAGTGCAAATTATCTCGGCCAGTAGCGTCCGGGCTGCGCGGCTGCGAACCCGATCTAGCCTCAGCGCCAGCCGTCGCGGCGGTAAGGCTGTCAGCCCAAAGCTCCGGGACGAGACACTCCCAACTGTCTCGGCCAAGGGGGTTCTTCTCCGCCTCCTCCGTCCACTTCTCCTGTTGATGTACCAATGGCGAATCCTCCAACTTCGGTTTTCAGTCGCCTTGGTCCAAAGCCGGGAACCAAAGACAAGGCACCGGTGATGGAACATTTGGGTCATCCAATCTGCACACAACAACGAACTGGGGGTCGTACCCAGACTCTAACTGTAGCTCAACGGTATCCCGAACAAACTGGGACATCTCAAGATTCAAGAGTTCCTATAGCTTCTCATTTGAGCACCCCTCAGGGGGTCTGCGAGACTGCTGAGAGGAAGAAATTGAGGCCTGTGACTCGCAGAGTCACGAGAGATGACAACACGCTGGTGATTCATGCAGAGACAACTTTAGGCGACGAATCCAAACGACCGAAGCTGTCTCCCAAGTCAAATAGCCAACACCCCCAAAAGAAGACGTGTCCTCCAGTTAAGAAAAATGTTACACTTGGGGGTGGAAGTGCAATCTATGACTAACCACACCAACCACACCATCAGGCTGGGGGTGGCAACACACGAAAAAGGACAATCGACGAAATAGGTTGTTCTTGCTCGTGTGCGCAGCTGATTAAGACGTTGCTATCGGGATGTGCTGCTCGAGTCGAACCTTTCGATCACAAAAAGCCGGTATTCGAGACCTTTGACAATGGAAGATTCGAAGCCGAATTCAAGACGCTTCCGAAGAAGAAGAAGATCCGCCATTCGGCATGATGAATTCCCCGAAGTCACCATTAATATGGTGAGCAAAGGAAAAGGGCCAGCAACGGACGCGGACCCTGACTTCACTCCTGCAGGAAAAGTCAGCACCCGGGTTTCCCAGAAGATGTCTCGATTGCAATTGCGAACTACGAAACACATAGATTATAGAAGGATGCATGAAGGAGACTCATCTGAAGATGAGACCTCCGATGCTTGCTCAGCAGTGGCGTCCGATGACACAATATCGAGTGTGGGTCATCATTTTAGGGAAACGTTTACCATCACTCCTGAGACCTTGGCCCAAATGCTACAAGAAGCCTTAGCTAAGCAGAGAAAAGAGCTTAAGGCTGAGATGAAAATGGAGATGGAGCTAGCTATGCAGCAGATGAGGGAGTTACAAACCCAGAAAGCTGCACAGCCCGAATCCAGTCAATAAGGTGGATCCAATCACCGTATCGCACATGCTATAGAAGACAGCGATACGGAAGTGGATGAACACATCCTCGCCGATCAACCTCCGAAGAAAACTATATCCGGTGCTCAAAGTGGAGATGGCCCAGCCCCTCCTACTGGGAGTAATCCAAAGCAAGGGGAGGACGACGGCGAAAAAATGAAGGAGCTTGAAGGCAAGATCAATGCTCTAATGTTCGCACAGAAAGTCAAGAAGACCGGCATCCCGTGTCCATACCCGAGAGAGTGGGACTCAATTCCCTACCCGCCGAAATTCAATTTGATTAACTTCATGCCATTCGACGGAAGAGGCTCACCCACTCAACACTTGATCTACTTCAAGTCGCACTTGGGGGTGATCTCGGGGAACGAGCCTTTGATGGTTCGGTCATTCGTCGGCACCCTTCGCGGGGCTGCCTTCGATTGGTATCGAAGACTCAAGGCTGGGAGTATTAACTGCTGGGATGATAGAGAGTTTCTTTCTTAATAACTTTTTCGATGATGATACAGAGGTTTCGATAAGAACCCTCTTAGACGAGAAACAGAAGAACGGAGAGACGGTGGACGCCTTCGTCAAGCGCTTCCTTAACAAAATGAAGCTACGAGGATCAGTCAGAAGAATTCATATTGCAAATATGCCACTTCAATCTTTCTCTGGACTTGCTGGAAGTCATGGGGGTTGTAGCACCGACTACATGGAAGGATTTGAAGATCCATGGAGAACAAGCTGAGCGGTTCCTCAAGAGGAAGAAGAGCGAGAGAGGTGAGCCAACGGCGGCTCCTGCAAAGTCAAACTTTGTGCCCCGTGGCAAAGGAAGGCGCCAGCTACTGCTGTTAATGCGAACCAGACATTCCAGCAGCAACACCAGCAATCGCCACAGCAGCAACAACCGCAATTGAGGTTTCAACAAAAACCTCAAGAATCACAGAAGGCTCCGGATGCTAGGTTCCTGAGAACATACGCCTTCAAGGAAGATGAAGTTCCGGTCCTCTTCAAATACCTCTTGGATAACAACAAGATCAAGTTACCTCCAATCACAAATCAAGAGGAGGCTAACAAGACTTCGGACCCCAAGTATTGTGCATATCACAGGAGGGTCCATCATCCTACCAAGAACTGCTTTGTACTTAAGGACAAGATCCAGGCTTTGATCGATGCCGGCATCATCACAGCGAAGAAAGAGAAGAAAGTCAGCTCGAACATGGTGGCTATCAACTTCGGGTCCATGCCACCCATGCCATACCAGCAGAAGATTGTTCCAGAGGTTGAAGTCAAGACAGTCAACGATGATCCACATGGGCAACGCCAGAAGGGGTTAATATCATATACAGCCCCTAATGGCGAAGTACTTTGGGTTCATCCAGACCTTCTTCAAGACGAGCAGTGGACCGGGTCATTCTCAGCACGAAGATCCAGGCGCAAAGGCAAGTCGTGCGGTTACATTTTAGCAATTTCGGAGGAAGGTGACGAAAAGGTTCCAACTCTTTCGTCGTCCGAAAATGAACATGAAGTTCTTGCGATGGAAGGAAACCCAGCTTATGCCACTAGGAGCGGGCACGAGTTCAGTTACAAGTATCCTGAAGCCTCCGATCCGAACGCTAAAATACTAACGGAGCTGGGGGTGACGATAACTCCACCTGCGCGACCCGAAAAGTCACAGCAGCAGGAAGTAGCCAAAGAGGATATGACCAAGCGAAAGGACAAGCAACCCCAAGAGGTTCAAGCCCCAAGACAGTCCCGATTCAATCGTCCGATTGTAAGGGATAAATCGGGAAGTTCAGGCTACTCGTACCGCTTCGATGTCATGGCTCAGTTGGCCAACATCCCTGTGAGAATAACTCTTTACGAGTTGCTACGTTTCTCTATGGAAATCAGAGAGGCTCTACAGGAAGCTTTGGCTGACTCGGAAGCTTTCATCACACAAGTCAGCGGTTCGAGAGGCCGAACAACGCAACTTGGCGTGACGCAATTCCCTTGCATAACCTTCACGAGATGATATGCAAGTGAAATTCGAAGCACGACATGCCTTTGTACTTTACTGGGTATATTGGCTCGGTTGCTGTCAACCGAATTCAAGTTGATCCGGGTGCGCGTCGACATCATGCCACTCCGATTGATGTATCATCTCGGAATTCCGACAAGCAAATTGGCTTTTACAGGCACTGTCATTTACGGGTTCAATACCAGCGGATCCAGACCTTTGGGTAAAATCCGAATAAAGTGCCAGCTCGGAGACCTCAAGTCCGAAGTCACGTGTTATGTCATCGACGCGGAGACTTCGTACAACCTAGTATTGGGTCGACCTTGGATCCATGGCAGCCTTATAGTCCCATCCACGTTACATCAGTGTTTGAAGTATGTCGACACTGATAATGTGGTCAAGACGGTGGTCGCGGATAAGCAGCCATTCAAGGGGTTAGAAAATTATTTCTTGACTCTCTTTTTGTGGCCGAATTGATCTTGAACCATCGGTCGAGTGCAACAGCGAAAATGAATCTGATACCGAGGCCGGGCTTGATTACGATGGAAACTTTGTACTTAATGACATTGAACCTCTTGTAATTGATCTTGACGGATCTGAATCGTCAGGAGGAAGTTGTAACTGGCAGCTTGCCGATGAGCATATAATAAATGGCGATTTAGAGTATGTACCTAGTGTTGATACTCTAATGCAGGTGCTGTATAGGGACCATGGTGCCCACGTACCACTCCTATCATCAAGCCAGGTGAAGAAATGCCTTCAAAGTTCGATTGGATCAACTTTCATCCTCCCTTCAAAATACGCAAAGTAAATAATCTTTGGGAAAGGGGGAGTATCCCCACCACGAGACGCTTGTTGGGAATCTGATGATAGCAATGAAGGCCCTTGCAAATATATTTCCAACTATAGTCCGCAAGTGTACTATTACATGGAGAAATGGGGATACGATCTCGCGCACGGACCAGGTCTTTGTTTCGGACGCGGGGTTCGGGTTCCACCTAGACCTTCTCACGTCCTGAAGAGAAAACCCGATCGCTATTATGAACACAAGAGAGGTCTGGGTTACGCCTCTTCATCTTCCGACGAGTGCTGTTGGCAAATCGATGATCATGACGATTCGTTAGATTCTTCAACATGGGATTCGGCCATTAGTCTCGGTGAATTGTTCAAAGGACTAATGTCTAATATGACCACAATAAGCCTGGTAGAACCCGAAGAGGATGGTCACTCACCAACTTGGAAAGACCCATGGACTTTCCATTTGAACATTCAATACGGTGATAAGTTTGAGCAGAGAGAACCGCCGACTGAAGATGTAGTGGTTCAAGTCAATATGGGCGACGAAGCTAGTCCGAAACCCATATTCATGAGGTCTTCCTCAGGAGAAAGTGGTTGCTCACAGTGCAGGAATATATCGATGTTTTCACTTAGAATTACGAAGATATGCTAGGACTTGACCCAGATGTGACGGTACACCGTCTTAATATTAAATCGGAAGCCAAACCCGTAAAACAACAACAGCGACGGTTTCGTCCACAAATTATGGAAGCAATTGTAGCTGAAGTAAAGAAACTTATACAATCGGGTTTTATCAGAGAAGAACAACATCCAGATTGGGTGGCAAATATTGTCTCTGTTCTAAAAAAAGAATGGAACAATTAGAATCTGCATTGACTTCAGGGATCTGAACCTTGCATGCCCAAAGGATGATTTTCCACTACCCATCACAGATGTTATAGACAACACTTGTGGGTTTGAAAGAATATCGTTTATGGACGGATTCTCCGGATATAATCAAATCAAGATGCATCCCGACGATGAGAAGCACACCTCATTTCGGACACCTCTAGGCATCTACAGTCCATGCCGGCTTGAAAAGCAGCGCGCTTACGTATCAACGATATGACGAAAATCTTTCAAGATCATCTCCGAAAGACTGTTGAGTGTTATGTTGATGACTTAGTGGTGAAAAGCCACAATAAAAGTGATCACATCAAAGATCTCAAGACGGTATTTGACCTCATGCGGAGTCATCAATTGAAGATGAATCCAACTAAATCCTTCCTAGGAATAGCCAGTTGTAAATTCCTTGGTTTCGTCGTCACATCAAAGGGAATCCATATCGATCCTGACAAAGTGAAGGCAATCAATGAATTACAACCCCCGAATAATCTCAAAGAGCTCAGGGGGTTGCAAGGAAGATTGGCTTATATCAGATGGTTCATTTCAAACCTTGCAGGCAAATGTCAATCGTTCTCCAAGCTCGTAAAAAAGGGCGTCTCATTCGTATGGGACGACGCTTGCCAAAAGGCTTTTGATGATATCAAAGCATATTTATCAAATCCTCCTGTTCTCGTTGCACCGAAATCAGGGAAGCCGTTCTTGATTTATGTCAGAGCGACCAACCATTCATTAAGTGCATTGTTGGCACAAGATGATGATAACAGTCACGAACATGCAATCTATTATCTGAGTCGGACAATGGTGGGTGCTGAGTCCCGATATCCAGATATTGAAAAAGAATGCCTGGCCTTGGTATTCGCGGTTCAGAAAATGCGCCATTATCTAGTTAGACAAACAATACATGTCATCTCGGATGTTAACCCAATTCGAGTATTTATGACGCAACCGGCCTCTTTGAACTGGCGACTAGCGAGGTGGGCATTGCTCCTTTCGCAATACGACATCCACTTCAAACAACAGAAGTCGGTGAAAGGACAGGCAATCTGTGATCTTCTCGCAGTCCGACCTAGCAAGGACAAAGCTACACTTTATGAAGGCTTACCCGATGAAACTCGCGAGGTCAACTATACTTCCCACGAGCGCGTGTGGCAATTATATTTTGATGGCGCTTCTCGCGCAACCAATGTGACAAGTGCTCCTGGATGTTCTAAGATTTCTGCCGGAGTCGGAGTTGTCTTAGTTTCCCCAGAGAAGCATATGATGCCTCGGGCTTATTCGCTGACCGAACCGTGCTCTAATAATGTGGCCGAATACAACGCGCTACTTATTGGGATTATTTTTGCCAAAGAGCTGGGGGTCGAATATCTCGAAGCCTTCGGAGACTCCCAACTCATAGTCAGACAGATCCGCGGAGACTACGAAGTCAGAAATCCGGATTTGGTCCCATATCATGAAGCGGCAATAGAGATGGCGGAATCATTTAAAAGTTTCTTCATCGAATATATCTGCGTCTCGAACGCCTATCTTGAATCTTGGCGGCGTTATCTGTTTATTTGGCGCAACCAGCGAACGATTCATCACTGTGAGGACTCATCACTCTTTAGGAATGCGTGGACATCAAAGAAGCGCATGCCATGTAACTAGACTTCGAGCCGAGATTGGCTTTCCCATCATAGATTACGAATTTAATAATGTATATTATTTAATCATTTTTATATATTTAATACATTTATTATTTAGTATATCTTTAAAATATTAAATTATTTAAATATTTAATATTAATATAAATATATATTAATTTTATTTTAACATTAAATAAGAAATATAGTAAATATATAAATATTAAATGAAAGTAATATTAAATGGCTTAAATATTTATTTTTAGTTATTTAATATATTTCATATTAAATATATTTAATCATTTAATATTTCTTATTTAATAAATTTAAAATGAAATATTAAATATTTTTAGTAATTTTAAATATTTTTAAATAATATTTCTTATTTAATAAATTTAAAATGAAATATTCTTTAATATTTAATAGTCTAATGTATTTGATATTTAATGTCTTAATTATTTATCATATTTTAAATATATAAAATAATTTATTAAATATTAAATATATATATTTAATATTTCCTCAACCTGTATTTGGTATTTACATATTTAATATTTATTTAAAAATTTGATTAAAAATATCGCAAATAGGTAATATTAAACATAATTAATATTTAATATGTTAAATAATAAAAATATTAAATATTTAATAATTTAATATTTATACTGAACATTTGACAAAATTTTCTATTATATTCAATGTTTATAGATTGAAATATACAAATTAGTAGTAAAAATTTAATCTTCAATCGTGATCCAAAAATTTGTTAATTAAATAATAATTATATATTTCTATAAAAGACTAGTTATACTTGTTAATAGTTATTTAACACCCAGTCTAAAAATCCATTCAACCATTCATAAGTTTTAAAATCCTTCAAAAAGTCTTGGAATCTAACCAAAATATTGTAGTCCTAATCTGAATCCTTGAATGTTGGCTTCTTGAATAACAATCCTAGTCTTGCCAAACAATTCAGAGTGAATAACGCCCAATTCAACTTCTCCTATGTTACATCACGTGATTTAAGCATAAAGCCTAAAAATTTAGCCATACTAGATTCCAATCTCCCATTATCATTAAACCTATAGATCACTATATTGTAGTTGGTCAATTAAAAAATTATATTGTTTTGGTTCGTCCTTATCCTTTCTAATTCTTTCTATTTGTTATTTTTAGTGTTTGAACAAAAATATGATATAATTTATATCCATCTAAATTGTTTTGTTAATACCTTGACTCTAATTTTGGACAATACCAAGCATTAATTCTCATGCGCCATTATGCTGACCTTTTATAAACTGCCAAAAAAAACTAACTTTTAATTGCAATAAAAATTAAAATTTTCTGTTCCCTGCAATCCGTTGCTGACAATTTTTAGTATGGAATTAAATTAGGTCCTATACCTATTAATTGTTAGTATAGAATTGTTGCCTCGGGGCATAACATTGAAATTTCTACTAAAGATTCCGCTCGATAATTAAACACACAAACTAAAATATTAAGATTCTGCTTCAAATTGGAGAAAATTCCGCTTTTTCCGGCAGCAGATTTGTGCTTCGACAAAGTTGACTTTGTTGTGGAGTTAAGGTATTAAACGATTTTCCGAGCTAGGGATGGAACAAATCAAATGAAATTTATTGAATATAATAATTGTCTAGAATTTGGATGTTCTTCTTTCATTAGGAATCCTAATTCGATTAAACATAAACAGAAAGCCGCTATTCATAGTCTGGTTAGCATGGAAGAACTCTATTTTAATATAGACAATATCCTAATTCGGGAAAGAGTAAAATATGTTAATAGATGGACCCAACATATTATTGGATTAATACTTAATACATTTCTATGAATAGAATATCCCCGAATTCATAGAATATATCATTTTCCTATTTGACGGCATGACCGCTAATTGGATAAAATTATTAGAAATTAATAAGGGACAAAATAAAGAAAAATTAAAACTCATGACACCAGAAGAATCAAATGAAATTTATTGAATATAATAATTGTCTAGAATTTGGATGTTCTTCTTTCAATATGAATCCTAATTCGGCTGATTCGACTTTTAAAATTTTAATTATAATGTCCACTGGTTAAATGGAAGGTGTAGTTCATTGACATGATTGTGATATTAAGGTCAAGTTGATTCTGGCCCCTTTTGGGAAAAAATGTGGTTGAGCAAACTAACATTTGTCCACTTTTTTTAAGATCAAACTTGGCATTTAAATTAGTTTTATTCTTTTTTTTCACTTTTCTCCTGGACCAAATTAAACCAAGTTTAAATATTTGGCAATCAGTCTTGGCTAAGTTTTATAAATTTAAAAACAAAACAGTTTATATCACTTTTTCCTTAAAGAAAAGTGTACTAATACTTTCTCAGTTTTTTCAAATATATTTTTTTTAATCCAAAATGTGATTAGGATCCATTCTAGTCTCATTTGAAGGAGTTACCAAATAAGCCCTGAAATTGGATCAATATCAATCATGGCTCAGTTTTAAGGTGGTTTCAGAACGTTATATCTTAATGTTAAACACCAAATTAGTACAAACAATAGAAAACTAGCATACATAATTACAAATTTTGTACAAAGAGAACATTAGATCAACATAAGGGTAAATTTATAATTTCTGCTGGAATACTTGTACACATCTTCTATCTCTAACAAGATTTTCTATGGAGAGCTCTCTATCTGACTTTTTCTTGTAAGTAGACTAAGCCTCTGGTTTGCACTTCCACATTCATCCCAATTTCCACCTTTTGTTTCTCTATTATATTTATTAGACAAAATATAACTTACTGTTTGAAAGTCACATTTTTCACGAAAATTAAGTTCTTAAACTACTTTACCTAAAAATACCTGTAATAGGTCGAAAGGATTTAATTATTAATGGAATATCAAGTAAATATCTTTTGTTAGAGAAAAGCTTACAGTATTTTTCACTAGTATTCTAGTGTTGCGATGCGTTCCTGACAAAGAAATGAGTAATTTGACTAAAACTTGCTAAGGGAGTTGTGGAATTTGAAACGCGGGGAGGATGGGGAAATATCAAAAGTATTTGTTGGGATTTTTATTCGTCTTTTTCATGTTTTCCCTTCACATTAATTTTGAAGCATTATAACTTTTTTTTGAGGAAATTTTTTGGATTTTAAGAATGACGCGCACCTCTTAGATTTTTTGAACGAAAGTGAAATCAATTTTAGTTTCGCAACAGGCCCTAAAACGGCCCATAGCTATGGGCCACATCCAATATGTGTTAAGAACTTGATAGGCCTGCTTCAATTTGCAGGACCTTAAAAGCATCCAACTTCTGTTACAATTGATACATGGGCCAATGCAATTTGCAGGACCTATTCCATGATTATATAACGACTATCAACTTAGCCAGTTATAGGGAGAACCTTTTTTATACTCTATATATCCCCAAGCTTAACGTTTTGTATTAAATTGTTGAGGAAATCTAAATGGGACCCTTGTCAAAGATTTTACAGTGTAAATTTCGAAATGGGCCAAAGTTCAATTGTTGTGTGAGGGCCACTATATTGTCATTTTGCAGAAAGCACGACAACTGCATACACAATTATTGCCTAACTTATTATTGTGTATATTGTATGAATGCTGAAAATCTCACTATCTTGTTGCATCATTTCAAGGCACTCAAGGGAGTAGTTGCCCTTGGGTGAAAAGGACAGGGACAGTGTTGTTGAAAGCGATGTACATTACATTATGTTGTCACCAAACTTTATAGAAGTCTATTTAATTTTTTTTTACCAACTAATGATTTTTCATTACAGTGTATGCAGCTTCAGTCCCTGCTTACCCACCTTCCCCATGTTTTTATCATGACTCCACCATATTCTATTTAACTGCAACTACAGAAAGCTATATATGACCAGGTTTAGGCCTAGGGTTGACAACAAACTTTTCTTCTTCTTGTGCATATAAAGAAACTTTTTTTATCGTTTTATTTTCTTTTTTTTTTCACTTTTCTCCTGGACCAAATTAAACCAAGTTTAAATATTTGGCAATCAGTCTTGGCTAAGTTTTATAAATTTAAAAACAAAACAGTTTATATCACTTTTTCCTTAAAGAAAAGTGTACTAATACTTTCTCAGTTTTTCAAATATATTTTTTAATCCAAAATGTGATTAGGATCCATTCTAGTCTCATTTGAAGGAGTTACCAAATAAGCCCTGAAATTGGATCAATATCAATCATGGCTCAGTTTTAAGGTGGTTTCAGAACGTTATATCTTAATGTTAAACACCAAATTAGTACAAACAATAGAAAACTAGCATACATAATTACAAATTTTGTACAAAGAGAACATTAGATCAACATAAGGGTAAATTTATAATTTCTGCTGGAATACTTGTACACATCTTCTATCTCTAACAAGATTTTCTATGGAGAGCTCTCTATCTGACTTTTTCTTGTAAGTAGACTAAGCCTCTGGTTTGCACTTCCACATTCATCCCAATTTCCACCTTTTGTTTCTCTATTATATTTATTAGACAAAATATAACTTACTGTTTGAAAGTCACATTTTTCACGAAAATTAAGTTCTTAAACTACTTTACCTAAAAATACCTGTAATAGGTCGAAAGGATTTAATTATTAATGGAATATCAAGTAAATATCTTTTGTTAGAGAAAAGCTTACAGTTTAAATTATTTTTCACTAGTATTCTAGTGTTGCGATGCGTTCCTGACAAAGAAATGAGTAATTTAACTAAAAATTGCTAAGGGAGTTGTGGAATTTGAAACGCGGGGAGGATGAGGAAATATCAAAAGTATTTGTTGGGATTTTTATTCGTCTTTTTCATGTTTTCCCTTCACATTAATTTTGAAGCATTATAACTTTTTTTTGAGGAAATTTTTTGGATTTTAAGAATGACGCGCACCTCTTAGATTTTTTGAGCGAAAGTGAAATCAATTTTCAGTTTCGCAACAGGCCCTAAAACAGCCCGTAGCTATGGGCCACATCCAATATGTGCTAAGAACTTGATAGGCCTGCTTCAATTTGCAGGACCTTAAAAGCATCCAACTTCTGTTACAATTGATACATGGGCCAATGCAATTTGCAGGACCTATTCCATGATTATATAACGACTATCAACTTAGCCAGTTATAGGGAGAACCTTTTTTATACTCTATATATCCCCAAGCTTAACGTTTTGTATTAAATTGTTGAGGAAATCTAAATGGGACCCTTGTCAAAGATTTTACAGTGTAAATTTCGAAATGGGCCAAAGTTCAATTGCTGTGTGAGGGCCACTATATTGTCATTTTGCAGAAAGCACGACAACTGCATACACAATTATTGCCTAACTTATTATTGTGTATATTGTATGAATGCTGAAAATCTCACTATCTTGTTGCATCATTTCAAGGCACTCAAGGGAGTAGTTGCCCTTGGGTGAAAAGGACAGGGACAGTGTTGTTGAAAGCGATGTACATTACATTATGTTGTCACCAAACTTTATAGAAGTCTATTTAATTTTTTTTACCAACTAATGATTTTTCATTACAGTGTATGCAGCTTCAGTCCCTGCTTACCCACCTTCCCCCATGTTTTTATCATGACTCCACCATATTCTATTTAACTGCAACTACAGAAAGCTATATATGACCAGGTTTAGGCCTAGGGTTGACAACAAACTTTTTCTTCTTCTTGTGCATATAAAGAAACTTTTTTTTATCGTTTTATTTTCTTTTTTTTATTTTTATTTTTATTTTTTTTGGAAGGAACCTTGTTCTGGAATGCTTCTTTCCTGAGTGAGAAGAGGACTAGATTTGTTAGGACATGTCTCAGGTTCGACTCCAAGGATGAACCTGCTAAAGTTCAAGAAACCAAGCTTTCAATAACTTTAGTGGAGTATTTTTTTATCTTTGATTTTCTTAATTCCCTGGAATAGGGCTGGCCATGTTTCTTTGATACTCAAGGATCAAATTCATAGATTGAGAAGCCATGTATCTGAACAATAGATTTATTTGTTTTTAATAGCTACGTGTTAGTTATAAATGATTTTTAAAGTGAATAGGAGAATTCCATCTTAAGAAAATTAGCGAGTCCATAAATTTTAGAGTTTAAAAAAAGCAGTACATTTTTCTAAAATATATCTTGTCGTAATTAATGGAAGAAAAAAGAACCATTTTAAGCAAGTTGGTAATAAAAATATGTATAAGTCATCCAGTAACTTGGAGGTTCATGTGGCGAGATCTATGCAGCAAAACATGGACAAATATTAACGTAGAAATTAAGCATTGGTATTGTGAGAGTCGGGAGCACAATACCTAGAAGGATTGCAACTGCTCCTCTCTCTTCATATATATTTTGCTTATTTCACCATAAAGTTAAAGCTTTTTGCAGAATCCTAAAAAAGTTAACGTCTTTGTTCGGGATATAAAATCGATTAGATTCCCAACAAATGGTATCAGAGCTGAGGTCATGGTCCAATTAATTTACAAAAGAAAAAAAATAAAGTCCAATGTGAAGCCCGAAGGTATCGAAAGAAACCACGGATGCCCGTAAGAGTGATATAGTCCGGTTAGCCATTATGAGTGAAGTGGTGGAAGATCGTACGAATGTTTGATAGTCATATGCTGAGTGCATAGTCTAGTTAGCTCACGAGTGAAGTGAAGCAAGAATTAGTGAATTTGTTAGCCCACAAGTGAAGTGGTGTAAAAATTAGTGAATCCCATGGAAGATTGAGCATTGTAGTTGAAGATTGAACTATACTAACAAATTAAGGGGGAGTTGTTGAGGTTATTAATATGTGAGTACATCGGATAGGATGACAAAGAGTGATAAATTTAAACTACTAATTGGGCCAATATTTATTAGCTACATTTTTTGTGTTAAAATTGATCAGGAGGTCTAAGCCACATGAAAGACACTTAATTAAAACAAAATATTAAAATTTCATATTTACATTTTTTACTAGGATTTAACAGGATTGATTTGTTTAGATGGATTTGGAAAAAAAAATGATTTCCACGTGAGAAAATAAATTTTGTGAATTTTTAGATAGAAAATAAACTCAAAATCTAACATGATCATACGAGTCTAAAGTTCTTTTTTATTTTTACTTTTATTGGAATTGAACTTTTCCCTTTTCTGAGAAATTAACCAAACAAACCCCTCTATCTAAAACTCATGGATATGAACCTTCATATTCCAGACAAAACTTGTTCCCGTCCTTCTCCATACACACACATGATACACACACACCATAGAATACAACCTCATCCACCGGCCACCATTCCGCCACGTCACCATCCAAAGGGAACGCAGCCAACGAGAACCATGTGCGTCGAATCAAATATCAGCCACACCCCTCACCCTCCGATCCCCATGGTGCCAAGTGTCGTTGTCCACTAGCCTGGCATCTTGGCCATCGTTAGCAGCCCTGTGCCCCTCACTCGACACGTTTCTTCTCTCTCTCTTCTTTGCGTTACCCCCTTCTACATGCTATGCACGTGATAGTCGAGATTTGAGGGGCAAGGCTTTTTGTTCACTTAATCTTGATCTGAGACTGGTGACAACTGTCGCTCAACGGTTTCAAGGTTAACGAACCCAAATTGGGAATTTCGGTCAAAACTTCACTTTTCCTTTTATATATACAGTCCAGAAATAGGGTGCTATTGCATAACCAGTAAGGGTGTTAAACCGTATCCGTATCAGTATCCGTATCCGTATCCGTATCCGTATCCGTATCCGTATCCGTATCCGTATCCAAAATATCCAAATACATATTAGTCATACTCTTACGATAGTTTTAATTCTTAGATTATGGATTTGTGGTTAATTTTGATGATCAAGATGTCTAATCTTAGCTTTTAGTTATAATGAGCATATTAACAAACTCTTTTTATCACACGAACTATATTTTTCTCAATATTATCTAGTTTTCTCATATCCGTTTTGTATCGCGTCATTATCCGCTTATATATCCATGTATATCGTAGCAGTATCCGATTTTAGCGGATATGGTTATAATCTCCTAGAGGTATATTAGTATCCGTATCCGTATCCGTATCCGTATCCGTATCCGTATCCGTATCCGTATCCGTATCCGTATCCGTATCCGTATCCGTATCCGTATCCGTATCCAAAATATCCAAATACATATTAGTCATACTCTTACGATAGTTTTAATTCTTAGATTATGGATTTGTGGTTAATTTTGATGATCAAGATGTCTAATCTTAGCTTTTAGTTATAATGAGCATATTAACAAACTCTTTTTATCACACGAACTATATTTTTCTCAATATTATCTAGTTTTCTCATATCCGTTTTGTATCGCGTCATTATCCGCTTATATATCCGCATGTATATCGTAGCAGTATCCGATTTTAGCGGATATGGTTATAATCTCCTAGAGGTATATTAGTATCCGTATCCGTATCCGTATCCGTATCCGTATCCGTATCCAAAATATCCAGAATCAGATCCGATTTTAGCGGATATGGTTATGAATTCTCCTTACCGAGGTATATTCAGATCCGTATCCGTATCCAAAATATCCAAATACATATTAGTCATACTCTTACGATAGTTTTAATTCTTAGATTATGGATTTGTGGTTAATTTTGATGATCAAGATGTCTAATCTTAGCTTTTAGTTATAATGAGCATATTAACAAACTCTTTTTATCACACGAACTATATTTTTCTCAATATTATCTAGTTTTCTCATATCCGTTTTGTATCGCGTCATTATCCGCTTATATATCCATGTATATCGTAGCAGTATCCGATTTTAGCGGATATGGTTATGAATTCTCCTTACCGAGGTATATTAGTATCCGTATCCGTATCCAAAATATCCAAATACATATTAGTCATACTTTTACGATAGTTTTAATTCTTAGATTATGGATTTGTGGTTAATTTTGATGATCAAGATGTCTAATCTTAGCTTTTAGTTATAATGAGCATATTAACAAACTCATTTTATCACACGAACTATATTTTCTCAATATTATCTAGTTTTCTCATATCCGTTTTGTATCGCGTCATTATCCGCTATATATCCAAGATGTATATCCAGAATCGTATCCGATTTTAGCGGATATGGTTATGAATTCTCCTTACCGAGGTATATTCAGATCCGTATCCGTATCCGAGATGGGTAGCGGATATAGATATGGTAGCATCATTCGTTCGTGATCCGCCCGAATGCACCCTAATAACCAGTCGTGGCTAACTAGTTTCAGAGCAAACACGAAAAAAAAAACATAATGAATGTAGCAGCAGCATGGGATATTTTCAACACTAAGAAAACAAACCCTATGCAAGAGATGAAGAATATCTGAAGATTTGCTTCTCATATTTTACTCAATTAATCTGCAAGACTCAAAATTGTGTAAATTCTATTTAATATTTGGAAATCCATCATATCTCTATAAACTATAACTAAACTGCTCATCTTATTACCGACGTGACGTTCACGTCTAGTTTAAATGGTACTTGATGCTTCAAGGATAGTTCTTAACTTCTTATAAACTATTAAGCTCTTTCTGTACTCGTAACGATTCGACTTGCTTTATATAATCAATCAATTAATATAATGAATCTGCCAGTGTTCTTGCTCTCTCAAAAATACAAAATAATAATAACAAAAAGAACCCTTCTCAAAGAATCAACCAGTAGTAGGCTGAATTTTTCTGTCAGCAGATTGTGTTGGATCTAAATTTCATAAATACTACGTCTTTGAGATTTTGGCTCTAAATTCAGCATTTGTATACTCCCTTGACACAGTGGAGAAACATATATCTCTATTCGTAAATTGGATGGAATCAAAATTTTTTACTTAGACTCACACTCTTCTAAGAATGCGGTAACTTAATAAAATGAAGTAGCAAACAAAAGTCCAATTTTACACCAAGGGGACATTTTCAATCACGTTTAAAAACATTCAGAAAAGAACAGCATAAGAATTTAGCTGACCCAAGTCCAGATCAAGAACTAAGCAAAAACTAATAAACGTAGCAGCGAATGCAATTAATACTAAACGCTAATCAAGATCGCATTGTTGAAGATGGCTAACAGAAGCTCACTGCAATTATGCAAAGCATTGGCTATACAAATTTACAAGATTATGATCACTACCGAAAACACAATCTAACACTCTTCAGACAACCCAAAATCTAAACACAACCAATAGAGATAGTTCATATAAATATCTTCAAAAGTCTTACATTACAGAATACGACCAAAATCTCAAGCTTTATTACTACCGTAATCGAACTACCTACTGCTGCTGCTGTTGCTAAGACCTCCGGCGAGCCGAGAATACAGAGCAGCGGTGAGCTGCTCTTGCGTGTAACTCCGATTCGTCATCTTCACCGTCGCCTGCTGCAACATCAAATCCTTCACCACTGAAACACTGGCGTAGTGAACTTCGAGATCAAGATCCTTCAATGCATTCATCAGCCTTGCTGCCGGGTGATTCCTCTTTACACTCTGCACTCGAATCATCGCCTCCATTGTTATCAACTTGACCTCGATTTCCAATCCGTGGCATCTTCCGTTGCCGCCGTTGATCATCTTCATATCGGGTTCCGGGTGCTGAGGGAGACGGGCCGGACCCGAATCCTTATCCGTCTGAAAAGCTTCGACTTGGGTTCTCAACCCCTCGTTGTCGGACTCGACGGATTGGATCTTGGACCGGAGCTCGTTAATGTAGGAGATTGCGTCTCCGAGGAGAGAAGCTTTGTCCATTTTGAGACATTGGGGACAACTGCTCGCAGGGCGTAGAATCTCTGGTTCAGCTTCTCTCGCCGCTGACGCTCTGCTTCGACGTGATTCAAGGGCTCCTCACGGCCGTTTGCCGGCTTCCGCCCTCGCTTCCTCGGTCTCTTCTCGGGCTCGGGCTCCACGACTCTGCTGCTCTCCACTTCTCGAATCGATGCCTCGAGATCTGAATGGTCGGAATCGGCGCCGCCGGTGACGGCAGCGGCGGTGAGGACCCCGCTGGATTTTGGTTGGGTTGGGGCGGAGGAGAAAGAGAGCATCCCCTCGTCGTTATTGCTTCCTCTCGAAGTCGCGGTCGTGGGCCTCTTGTTGGTCCTCTTGTCGTCGGATGAGATCTGATGATGATGATGCTGGGAGAAAATGCTAGGGTTTGGGGCCGGAGAAGAGGAATTCCTCTTGCTCTCGCTGAAATGGAGGATATCCACAGATTCAGGCTTGAACAATTGAGGACCGGCGGGGTTGTTCAGGGCGTAATTGGAGAAATTAAGCTCCTTTGTGAAGAACGACTGCGCCGGCGGCGGCGCATTAGTAGAAGAAACCCCACCGTTTTGATTCTGCGGCTGCTGCTGCTGTTGATGTCGGTGGTTGCTGCTGTTGAACTGGTGGTGTTGAAACTGAGGAATCGAGCTTCCCGAGCTCGTATTATGATGATGGTGATGATCGAATTGAACCGCCGGCGGCGGTTTCGAGACGGAGATGTCGCCGCCGCCGCCATTAACTGTAACAGAGGTAACAGTCGCCGATGCAGGCGACACCGAATCCTTGATCTCGATCACGGACGGATCCGTGATCCACATCACCGCCGGATCGGTCTCCCCGTGATCCACCGCCGCCTGCGGCTGGATCCAAGAGGATCCGCCGCCGCCGCCAACAGCGGAACTAGGATCAAATCCGTTAAAATTGAACAGATGCTTGATCCTACTCAAGATCACGTGGCTCTGAAAGATGAGATCCGTAGATCCGAGCTCAAGAAGGCCGCTGCCAACAGGAACGCAGACCAGGGTCTGCATCCCGAACTGCTGGGCCTGCTGGGCCCGGACGCAGTCGGTGACCGCCAGCTTGTCTCGGCCGTCGATCCACTGGGCGAGGCCGGAGCAGAAGGCCCGGCCGGGGACGCCCTCGCCGTTGCGGATGGACTGGGTCATGGAGACGAGGAAGAACCACTCGGTGTCGGTGACCTCCTCGTCGGGGTCGTCGGATCCGGCGTCGGCGGGGCCGGTGATGAGGGAGTTGAGCTCGCGGAGGATGCGCTTGCGGTGCTCCTGCTCGGCGGCGGTGGAGGCGGAGGACTTGCCCTTGCCGTCGCCCTTGTAGTAGCCGTCGCCCCAGATGAGGTTGGAGGCGCCGGTGCCGACGTCGACGGAGGACTGCCAGAAGATGGCGTAGGTCCAGCTCTCGGGCGACCCCTCGATCAGGGTCTGGAGGCGGCTCTGGATCGTTTCTTGGTTGAGGTAGGCGGTGGAGGCGGTGGTGGTGGGGGCGGGGGATGGGGCCCAGGAGGAGGGGAAGGCGCAGTGGAGGTCGGAGGAGGCCATGAAGGCCTCCATCATGGATGCGTTGTCATCAGTCCACAGATTCATGGCATATAAAGAGAGAGAGAGAGAGAGAGAGAGAGAGCGAGCTAGGGTTAGGGTTCTGGGGGCGGGGGGGAGTTGAGAGCGGTTTTGGGGACAATTTCTAGAAATTGAAAGGAGAGAGCGAGGAAGGAGGCGGGGAAAGAGGGGGGGAGATCGGGCTCGAGAGAGAGAGAGAGAGAAAGAGGGTAACACACGGAAAAGTTTAGAGACAGAGAGAGAGAGTGAGGAGTTGTGGATTAGGATGCGCGAGGGGTGCGCATTATTTTGGGTGCTGGGTGTAATTTTGGACCCTTACATCTTCGAAATTAGTCACTCCAAACCATTGCATCCATCGAAATTTGATATTAAGTCCCTCAAATATATTATTTAGTTGTTAAAATTAGTTCCTTCACTAGCTATTCCTCCTGAATTGCTTGCTCAGATTAGACCGGATTTTAATCTTACGCGCTGAACTATATTTCTACACTCAACCACTGTTTTCACTTCTTAAATTTTGAAAATATTTAAAGAAGTGAGTGTGAGCAGGTTTAAATCGGTCTTGGAATTCTCATGTGTGGAGTTTAAACGTGTTTACAAAAATAAGTTTGGATTTGGAGTAAATTAAATAAAGCGGTATAATTGAATATCCATGAAAAAATGTTATTAAACGGCGTATTCCTCATATATCAAACGATAGCTGACCATAGAGACTAATTTGACATAGCTAGTAGAATTTGAGAAACTAAAATAGAAATTTCAATGATTTGAGAGACTATATCTAAAACATTAAAGATGCAAAGGAACCAATACCCAAAAGCTCTCAGGCATTGTTTGGCAAGGGGTTAAGGGAGAAGGGTTAATGAGAAGAACTAAATTAGTTAACCCATCACGAGAGGGTAAAAATAATTTATTTCCGTTTGGATGACGGAGGGTTATTTTTTTTGTGTTTGGCAAATAAAGAAGGGTTAAAGAGGTTAGTTGCCATAAATATCCTAAACTATATTCTTTTTAGAAGTTTTCAGAGGGAGTAACTCTTATTCCTCCTCTTTTGACGGATTTGTTAACCCCTCTAAATGAGGGGTTAACTAACTTTAACCCTTATAAAGGGCTTGTTAACCCTTTGACCAAATTAACCCGTTTGGATGGTTAAGAAGGGGTTTAACCCCTTTAACCCTTCTCTTAACCCCTTGCCAAACGGGGCCTTAATTATTATTTATTTTAGTATTTTCGCAAATGGAAATTAGCGTCAAATTTTGTGCTGGCTGAAAAGATTCGCTTTTCCTTCATACGTGGATCGTTGGTTTTGCAACGGATCCCTGTTAAAATGATTTATTGCAGCTCAGGAGTTGTATAAATTTGAGCTAAGTTGTGTAATTAGTTAAAATTGATTGGTTTTTAAAAGAAAACTCAGCAGCTAACCAAACCAATCAGCGCCCTAAGAATGGAAGTTGGACTTGCTAGTGTTATTTTGTCACGTGTATTATTGTAACTGCAGTGGTTGCAAAATTTTAGCGGATTCTTTTTTTTTTTTTTCCTTATATAAGTTATTTTCTAACTTTGGTGTCGTTTGACAAAGGGATAAGTGAGAGGTTAAGGAGACTTAACCCCTTCTTAACCCACCAAACACAAAAAATCTATACAATGGTTAAAGTGAGTTAACTCTCTATAATTTGCCAAACGCAAAAAATATAGAAGGGTTAAGCTAACCCCTCTAGAGGGATTAAAATAAGTTAACCCCTCAAAATGAAAGGTTTACTAATACACCTATTTAGAAGGATTAAAAATTAACCCCTCTAATTATAAAGAAAATACCCAAAATTCTTATTATTCCCAAACACTAAAAATGATCAAAAGAGCTAAAATAAAACTTATATAACGAGTTAATAGTTTAGTCTTTCGGGTTATCGAATGGACTAACTATGTTAATACTTCTCATTAATCTTTCTTCCTTAACCCTTTGCCAAAGAGGGCCATAGTAATTTTTTTAGATACTCTTATACTCATAATCCTAAATCTGTTTTCAATTACGCGCCGGATTTTTTGCCGGTTGGACCATCTTTTTTGCACGTGGATATAAATTTTGCATCAATTCATTCTCATAATTAATCTTTTATTCCAGCTTCTATGATGCGGCGTCAAAATGTGGTCACTGATTTATCGCCTTAGTTATGGAGCAACTAACTGTTATAATTATAACTAGGAGTATACAGACAGGGCCCAATTTGTTAGTTGAAAATTATTTATTCAAGGAATGAGTAATTTTATTTTGGTTCAACTCTTAATTTAAAGCGGTACGTTAAGAACTAGCTAGAAAACTTATGAAGGATTCTCTTCTAATCATGTTGGAATAAATTTGGTCCAGTTTAAGTAATCAATCATCTTGTATTCATGGTCAGTTAAGTAAAGAGAATATTCAAATATATGGATCCTATATATTACAAAATAATCGGATAATTTCTCTACTTAATGTGAGATGGATTCAATGTAATTTAATACTTTGTAATTTAATGTTTTGTGGATCTTTCACAATTTTAGTAGATTAATTAATCTTTCCTTTATTTCATAATACTTCCTTATATAACTACAAATATGTTATTGGGATTCTGCTCGGAGCTCTATGTCATATAATTTTACATATGATTATAAGCACGTACTTTTTGCCTTTGAGATAAACGGAGGATTTGATTTGATTTAATTTGATTTTTTTTAAGAATATGGTCTACAAGTTCATTGTATCATATCACAGATAACATCCACACAAGGTGGATTTAATTTGTTAGCCGTTATAATTGGTAAATTTGCAATTATATTTGCGGATGTGATAATTTCTCGAAATATTTTGTAACTCTTTTGGGGTGACACAATAGTTTTTCTTTTCTTTTTTTTCTTGACACAACAAATTTGAGTTGAATTGATAATATAAACTATTGTTGTATTTCTTATATATACCTTCTAAAAGAAAATATATTATATAACATACCGCATTTCGTATCATGACATCACTTTAAATACATTAAAAAATCAAGAAACTGATGCTGCATAGAGCATAGTAAGTTGTAAGAAATCAACATCAACTTAGATCTTTAGGACATTATGTTTTAAAATCTAATATTCCTAAATCTCTTAAATTTACGATCAAACCTGTAAAATGCCTAATCATGTTTTGTTCGATTTGGATGTATTCATTCAGAATGTAATTATCATCAACCTACTCTTCATGACCAAAATATATTTACTCCCTCTTTTACTTTCCCCTTCTTTTTGTTCAAGTGATATTCTTAATTGTTGCTCGTAATAATGATAAATTATTACAGTTAGACCATCTACTAATTAGTAGTGATGATGGTCGACAAGAAAGGAAGAGGGAAAATTTGAAAACATGTTACTTGAATATTTAGATATCTCGCATTGTATCTCCACTTAAAGATAATTGTCGAATACTTTAGAGGTTTTCTTAGAATTGAGATGGATTTGAGGTAGGTCTCAATTCTTGGGGGTTTTACTGAAAGAATTGAGCCATCCTGCTGGTATGCGGGCTTGAACTCGTTCTCCCTCAGGAGTGGGAGTCCCCCAACTAAATTTCCCTCATCTATATCTATCTATAATCTATATTAAGAAAACCCCATTTTTGGTCATTGTGAGCCATACTTTTAGAATTTTGAAAATGTCCTTACATATGAAAAAATAAGTTCTAATATATCCTCACACTTTAAAAAAAATCCACGAAAATACTGTTGCACTTAACAAAATCAAAAAACATGTCTACCCACTTGGGAAAAAACACGAAAATAGCCTTAATCTATACTATATATTAAGAAAACCCCCGTTTTTTGTCATTGTGAGCCACACTTTTAGAATTTTGAAAATGTCCTTACATCAAAAAAAAAAAAAATCTAAATATCCTCACACTTAAAAAAATCAACGAAAATGCTCTTGCACGTAACAAAATAAAAAAGAATGTCTACCCACTTGGGGAAAAAACACAAAAATGCCCTTAAACTTGGAGAACTCCTGAAAAAGAAAAAACAACAAAAATACGGTCAAAATAATATCTATCCATTCCGGTGACAATTTGATTACCATACTTCCTCTCACGTTTTCTGTCAAAATACTAGTTGCCAATAAACAAAAGTATACGGCCTCAAGCTTTCTCGTAGAGATTACATCAAATTAAGAAACTGTTTTAGTTGGTTGCGCAGTCATAATTTGCAAGAGATTGAGAGGTCAAAGAAAAACATCTAGTAAGATAAAAATATCACTTAACATATGGTATATTATGTATGAACATATATATAGTTTTAGTTTAGTTTATATTTCCAGGGTACTCAAATTCTATTTGTGTCAATGATATTAATCCTACTTTACTCGGGATACACATAACAAAGATAAGCTTAAAGAGCTCCATTTGAGTATATAATCTGCCTTTATTATGAGCAGACTACAAGGTAATTATATACTGTTTTAGTCAGTCTTCAGCATTTTATAGCTGCTGGGGTTCCATCAATTTTTGCTTTTCAAACAATTTATGTTTACAATCTTGTGACACTGAGGAGGGTGTGAAGGGAAAGCATATAAATATACACATGCAAAACATGAGATCATTTCGTACCTTATACGAATATACATATTTGGCTTGTTAAGAATACTTTCTCGTTTATGCACATCCTACATGTGTTAATTATGCTATAATATTCATGTGCTCATGTAAGATGTTACGTACATAAATAAACTATCATTATGCATCAAATTGACCCAATCTATTATCCTAATTGTTATACTGTTTCAGTTATTATTATAGAGAGAATAAAAGAAATATACACTAGAGAGAAACTCTTAGGATCTTGTCTCTTATCCTAAACTTTTCAAATTTCATGGTGGAACTTATGAATTTTGTTACATGTGGACATATGCATATGATACAGGGTTGACCGTGGATGCACCCCCATGAAGTATCACTGTTTTGAACCTGGTGTCCCTCTAGTTTTCACTGTTGCAAATAGACCCCTGAGTGATTTTTTTGACTATTTTACTCTTAAACGATTTTTTTTTTTTTTGGGCAAATAGACGCCCCCTGTAAGGGTAAAAGAGTCTTTTTTGTTGTTGACGACTTGAGTTGAGGCTAATCTGCAAGCAAAAGTAGAATGATAGTAAGTTCAAAATAGCAATACTAACAACGTATTTTCTTAGTGTGTATGTTTTTCTTTCTTATTCCTGACTTCTTGTACTGTTCAGTATAGAAATGGCATCGTGCAGTTCATTTTACAAATTTACAAATCCTTTCACTTACATAATTTAACTTCTACTATAATTTCCTCTAATAAGGATAAAGTTATCGTATTCTATTGATGCAAGATTAGCCACTCGAGGAAAACAAATTGCGTCCTCTTTTTTCTGACTGAGAAGAAAAAACGCGCAATTTGTGATGAAGACAATTCATAGGAACAGATAATTTTGAAATTCATGGTCATGGATGGAGTCATCCACAGAAGCCTAAAATGTCATTTCTCTATACATATTTGGACAGTCCACCAACTTTTTCAAACAAACTTTATTACTTTTTCCTTCAGTCTTATAATAACTTCCTGAGAAAAGAATTTTCTACTTTTCTTTTAAGTTTAGATCATCTTCATTTCTTATTTAACAAAACAAGACCATCTTTTAAAGGATGATCATCTGTTTCTATGTATAACGGTTATGGGTTACTCTCCTTCTAAATAGTAATAATATATTTCAACTGAGTTGCAATAATCCATAATTTTTATTTTAAAATAAATCATAACCATCTATTTAATGATAATGTATAATTATCTTTAAAGGATATTTTCCCAATCTAAACATTTTCCTTCTCGCTCATTTTCCTTTTTATCATAATATTTTGGAGTTCAAAGATGAATTTCACAAAACTTTGGTTAAGAGAAAGGTTCTACAAAAAAAAATTATTTTGAGAAAAGTTCTCAAATTCCTCTAAGTTATATCAAAGAGAAATTAATTTGGATTGAAAATTATGTGACCAACTATAAGACAGGTGATGTGTCTCTACAGTAGATATTGATATTAGTTGAAACCCCAAGAAAGAGGCACGTTTCACCTTGTCTCTTAATTGGTCCCATCAATTTTAGATCCAAAAAAAAAAAACTCTATATCAAATAGGTCTCTTGATCGAGTTAAAATACGAGAGAGAGGGAGAGAGAGAGAGGTTTCACCAAGTTGGTCCTTTCAATTTTGGATCCAGAAAGAAATATTTTATATCAAATAGATCTCTCTAGATAAAATGAGAGAGAGAGAGATCCAATTCCAAAAGAGTGATATGTCTCATATTGTGGTCCCATCAATTTTGGATCTAGAAGAAATACTCTACATCAAATAGGTCTCTCTAGTTAGAGAGAGAGAGAGAGAGAGAGAGAGAGATTTCAACAGAACTTTCTATTGAATGTTTGGCAAAATTTCCTATTATATTTATATATTGAAATATACGAATTAGTTGTAAAAATTAATCTTAAATTGTTATCATAAAAATATTAATTAAATAATAATTTTTTAATAAAAGAATACTTATACTTGCTAATAGTTATTTAACACTCACCAAGAATCCAGTCAAAAGTTTAAAAATCCTTTCAAAAGATCGAACTCAAACCGAAATATTCTAGTCCTAATTTGAATCCTAAAACACAAGGTTCTTGGACAACAATCCTAGTCTTGATTACCGAACAATCCCAAGTGAATAACACCCCAAGTCTTTAGTTTACATATCAAGTCTTTAGTTTTCAGTATATCATCATCTATAAGTCACTGACTTGAGTGTTTTAGAGAATTTGGCCAAAATTAAATCCCAACTTCTGAATACACCATGGTATAAATTGTCTGTCGCCAAAGATTTGAGACTCATGAGAGAGCTAAGCCGATTCCTCGCATCACCACTTCTCATTCTCAACCTCAATGTTAATTTAACGTTCATCATTAAACAAATAAATTATTAAAATTTTGTTGCCTGGATCAATGTCATATAATTCCGCAAATAAAATATAGCAACCTCTTTATTTCTTGCACCAAGAGGAACTAAAGCCTTTTTTTAAGGACTAAGAGCTATATCTTTAAAAAAACCTTTTTTTAAGAGAAAAAAAACCCTCCCTGCTCGTTCTTTCAGCCGTCTAGGTTAAGGGATTTTCTCCGTTTTATCCCGAAACGGGATGGCCGTTTTCTTTGACCACTTCTTCTTCTTGCATCACGTGCTTAATGCGCTTTGAGATAAGGGCCGCCGACGCAAACAAACAAATAATCATGAACGAGAAAATAAATATTAAAAAAAAAAAATAATATCCTCACAGCTCATTCCCATTTTAGTCCCAACGAAATAATTCGACTAATAAAAAAATTAAAATTGGGTTGGCAGCACGTTTTGCTCGCCGTGTCAAGGCGAAAACAACGTTTTATTGTGTATTAGCGTGTCACGTTGGTAAAGCCCATTAGCATGTGATAAAGTTTAATATTATTAAACTTTTGTATGATTATGTAGTAGGGGTCCAGTTAAAAAGAACCATGGAAAAAGATTAGTGAAGGACCAATGGGTAAGCCGCCAGCACAACGAGATGCAACACGCTTTGGCTTTGTGGCCTTTAATTTTTGTCCACTTTAAATGGGTTCAATGTATCAAATTTTTTGACGAAGTTAGTTCCCGTGATGGTCAAATCATGAACAGTTTACATATAAGTCCGGTGGATATTTTATATTTAGAGTTATGAAGCAGTAAATCTCAGCAAAGTTTATGAAAATATTGATTTACTAAGGGGGTTATTGGTTGGTGTAATTTTGGGATAAGTGAGATGATTTTTGGGACTTTACTTTATGGTGTTATTTATTGGGACAATGGGATTGAGATTTCACTTTGAAGTATTATTCATTAGGACAATGAGATTGGGACAATGGAATTGAGATTTCACTTTGAAGTGTTATTCATTAGGACAATGAGATTGGGACAATTACCCCCACTTTTCCCAAAATTATCCCACTTCTATACAAACTCTTTCTCCCAACCTCCAAAAATTACCATATTCTTATCTTTGGGACAATCATGAAAAAGTGGGATAATTTTGAAGCATTAATTTATTAAATATCTAATATATATTAATTGTATTATAATATATAATATATCTTAATTATATTATAATATAATATAATATATTAATTATATTATAATATAATATATTAATTAATAACATTTTTATTAATAATATTGAACATATTAATAGTATATTACGGTTATTATAAATATTATATTTTAATAAGGACCCATGTCATCAATTATCCCATTTAAATTATAGTAATTATCATAAAATAAAATATAATAATAATAATATAATATTTTGAATAATGTTATATTGTATAAATAAATATTATAATATTTATATTATATTAAATTAAATATTATATTATTAAATATATTGTTGGTATATTATATCAATTATTATATAATATATCTTAATTATATTATATTATAAAATTCTGCTATAACGTAAGATAATAAAATATTATATAATACTATCTAATATTATATATTATTATTACATATTAGTTAATAATATTTCAAATATTATAATATTTATATTATATTAAATTAAATATTATATTATTAAAATATTATATTAAATATATTGTTTGTATATTATATCAATTATTATATGATATATCATATTATTATAATATAATATAATATAATATAATATAATATAATATAATATATTAATTATATTATAATATAATATAATATAATATATTAATTAATAACATTAAATATAGTTATAGTTAATTAGTAATTATAATATAACATATTATATTTTAGTATAAAGTAAAATAATATATTATATTATAATATAATATAATATATTAATTATATTATAATATAATATAATATATTAATTATATTATAATATAATATAATATATTAATTATATTATAATATAATATATTAATTATATTATAATATAATATAATATATTAATTATATTATAATATAATTTAATATGATAATATATTCTATTATATAGAATATTTTAATTTATATGATAATTTACTATTTTCTATTACACTTTATTATATTAATTAATAGTATAAATATATCGTTAATATTGCGGTAGTTATAATATTAAATAATATTTTATTGCTACAATAAAAATAGTAAAAATCTACTATATATTAAAGTATGATATATATGTAATATTATATATAAAATTAATATAATATAATATATTAATTAATAACATTTTTGATTAATAATATTGAACATATTAATAGTATATTACGGTTATTATAAATATTATATTTTAATAAGGACCCATGTCATCAATTATCCCATTTAAATTATAGTAATTATCATAAAATAAAATAAAATATAATAATAATAATATAATATTTTGAATAATGTTATATTGTATAAATAAATATTATAATATTTATATTTATATTAAATTAAATATTATATTATTAAAATATTATATTAAATATATTGTTTGTATATTATATCAATTATTATATGATATATCATATTATTATAATATAATATAATATAATATATTAATTAATAACATTAAATATAGTTATAGTTAATTAGTAATTATAATATAACATATTATATTTTAGTATAAAGTAAAATAATATATTATATTATAATCACATATTAAATAATATACTAAACCAATTGGATAAATTAATTTAGACTTAATTGATAAATAAATATTATATTTTAATAAAGTGTCACATCATCAATCACACTATATGAATTGTCAAATCAAAGCTTCAAATTATCCCATTATCCCAACTTGTCCCACTTTACCCCACTCAAAATATCTCAAAATGATAAAATTATTCCGTTGGAACAGTTATTCTACTTGGCCCCAACTTGTCCCAACCAATAACCCCCCTAAGCAAAGATGAATCAAACGACAAACATTACTACTAAAATCCATCTACCAGGATCCACCAAGATGGTTAAGTGATTATGCTCCATGCTCAATAGTGCTAGGTCCAAAATTTAACACCTTTCTTTGAATTGTGATGAATTCAGGATGACCCCAAGTTCCCATGGTTTTAT
Source organism: Asparagus setaceus (assembly GCA_012295165.1). NCBI lineage: Eukaryota > Viridiplantae > Streptophyta > Magnoliopsida > Asparagales > Asparagaceae > Asparagus > Asparagus setaceus. The sequence goes on from CM022701.1 coordinate 30,182,938, forward strand.
TGAAAAGGGTTGAGTCCGCCCTGATAGATTTGGTGAGATCTAGAAATCGAGCTCTCTCTCAAGAGTATACTCTCCTCCCCAAGTTTCCTGATTGCCAAACAAAGTACTACTTAACTCCTATTAGTAAAAAATCTAATTTAGAATCATAATTATCATTATTATTGTTTGGCACACGGAAATGGAAAGCAAATTGAAACAAAACAAACTTCTATACATTCGGATCGTCGTCATGTTTAGATGATAAAATGCTCTTTTTAATCATAATTGTCGATTATATTTCGACTTAGTAACCGAAAACCAAAATGACTATAAATTATAAAGAATATGATCTGTTAGGTTTAAGATCATAGTCGCCCAAAACATTTACAGATGTTGATTATCTTTTGAAGGAATTTACAGATGTTGGTTATTAAAAGAAATAGATTTTTCACCATCAACAAGTAACGGGAAAATCCATATTAAAATGCTAGAGAGTTTTATCATCATTCAGTGATAAAATCATAATATAATCAATGAGATAAAATCACTATATAATCAATGTGATGCGACATGGACCACCAACCGGAATCAATTGTTTTTAGGTCTTTATTCCAGAATATATCAAGCAACAATTAGAAAATTAACTTTACTTCTATTTATTTATTTATGTTCCAACCCTAATTTCTATTGTTTATCCCATTCCCAACTTTCTTATAAAGAACTTATAAATTAATATTGAATCATTTGACCACTCTAGATTTGTTTTAAATAAACTTTTATCTTTATTGGAAGATCTCATACTATATGTTGTTGTTGATGCTGCAGCTTCTGATGATGGTGCAGGTTCAGCCATTGACAAGGGCATGACTTTTTTTTTGGTGGTCGGGGGTGGTGGTGGTGGTGATACAAGAAAACAAAGGAAATAATTTTAGGAATACTAAATCATTTCGACACATGTACTCGTCGCTGAACCAACATATACTTCAATCTTCTAAAGTCTCTTTTTGAAAATACATCGATCGTACTTGGTTTTTCCATAGCCAGAATATAAATTATAATTTTTTAAGACTTGACAAATTGCTAATACACTATAAATTATACTATTAAACTTATTTCAAACATAATAAGAAGAAATCAAAGAATTTTGACTGTCACATTTATAAAATAATTGTAGAAGTACACATACGCATTCAAACCCAAACTCCGAAAAAAACTTCACTGGAGTACTAAGTCAGGGAAATATTATATTAGCCTTATAACTACTGATTTTGAGTCTGATCTTGATGGATTTTGATGTTGATTTTACCCAATTTAGTAATTAGGGTCCCTGATTTTCCACTGCAGAGTCGTGATTAACAATTTGGATGATAAATATAACAAAGGGTAATTTTAAACACTTCAAAGATTTGAAGGACTAATTGCAATATATAAAGATTTAGGGATTGTTTTCAAATATGAAAGCTTTAGGAGATTAGTTTCAAATATGAAAGCTTAGGGACCAATTTCAAATATGAAAGCTTTAGGAGATTAGTTTCAAATATGAAAGCTTTGGGGACCAATTTCAAATATGAAAGTTCTTAAGGGACTATTATGAAAATTCTCATATATCTACGCTTGTTTGGGGGGGGGGGGGGTGGCGGCCCCCTAACTCCGTTACTAGCTTTAGGAGGAGCTTCAATCGCTGCGGCAGGTGCTGTAATTTTCGCGGTCTTGTTCACCTCCACGGCTAGAGCTACTCCGCATTGGATCTAGATATGCTCGTAGAAGGTAACACAAAGGATTAGATCTTCTAATAATCTTTCGAGCTTAAAAAAAGAGAAATGAAAAATATGAAAAGCAATGAAATATAGGACAAATTTGATTGCCATGGTTTCTCGGAGAAAGATTATATGCAATAAATTTTATAACACGACTATAAACACACTCTTTGTATATAAAAGTCTCAATTTGAAGGCTCATGCAAATGGAAAAATTTACATCTCGTTTGGTACATAGGAGTGGGTGGACATAGAATGCCCATTCCCACTTCTCAATCATGCTAACCCAACACAAGATCTTTTTGGAAGTCGCAATACCCATTCTCACTTCTCATTTATTCCCACATTTTGTCAGAACGTGCATTTCCAATAAAATGGTAGGGAACGGGCATTCCCATGTAAGCGAGAATTTAAAAAAATTAAAATAACTTCTAAATATGCATATTTGCTTGTTAATTATCAAATATAAAAAATAAAAAGATTAAATTTCTTACTTAATTATCTAATCACTGCCAAACACGAGAATGAGAATGAGCATTCCACATCTACATTAATTTCATTCCATTTCTTATTTCATTCTATTCTCACTTGATTCAATTCTCATGTATCAAACAAGGCATTAATACTGGTGCATAGGCTCAGTTAGGTTTATCAACGAGTCAATAATACAAGTCTCAAACATACAAGGCAGAGCAATTCTATTCAACAACGATCATGATCCAAGAAATCACAAGACTACCAAAATAAAATAAGAGGACAAACTAACTGCCCATAACAAAGGAGCTTTATTATTTGAGACTAGTAAAATTCTACAAATTCATCACGAATAATCTTTTAAGCAGCACTGTTTGAATTTTGTGAACAAGAGAAGGTTGATTGTTGTGTGGATCTCAGTGTCTCGGACGCGATAGGATCACGGGAGTAGGTTCCAGATAAATGGTCCTGAGCCGATGCACCAGTATTAATGTCAGGGGACCGGGATGTGTCCCGATCAAAGCCTCTCTGATGCTCAAGTCAGTTGAGTGTGGTCGAAGAAAAATAACTTATCGAGAGACTTTGGAACTAAGATGGAGAGTCTCACCATTGACCCACATGCCAATTATTAGCGTTGTTGCATCTTACTCCTTACTTAGCAAGGAAAGGCATTACCCGACAATGAAATCCAAGGTTCTTACACAAAGTGAGATGCAAGTGCTTGCCGGTAGGCTTCTGACCGAATCTTCTCCTGATAGACGTGAGCGACGAGCACGGTCATTGTCACGGAGATACTCTCCTCTAGTAAGATGTAGTGGAGGGAACATTACTTTTGATCACAGTTATTGTTTGTCTACTAGATGATTGTGATTCATCCTAAACTTAATACTCACCAGACTCTATAAACTACGCATTCTCAATTTGCACTAACACAAATCATAAATATCCATTTCAATTGTGATAAAATAATAATCTCTTTACTATTTCTTTTTGATAGTGAAGAGGATAAATGTCCTATGAAGTAGTCGGGTTAGGTGTTCATTCGCAGAATTCTCGGGTGAGGAGTTCGACGATTTCGGATACGTGATATTCTACGCAACCCCATTAATTTGATTATGAGAAAAAAAATTCATCGAATTGTCCTTATTTGCAAGCGATGAGAAAATCAAACTGAAAATTAACAATTCAGAGAAATCCAATAACAACTTGCATATCCAGCAGCCAATTTTGATTAATATAGAAATCTTATTGGAGGCAGATTCTTCACTCCACTATGATTTTTAGGTTTTATTATTCTGAATAATTACTTAGAATCCAAGATTAACGTTGGGTGGAAGTTGATACTAGAACAATATTTTCACACTGTTTTCTAATTAGACGATTAGCTTTATGTCATTATGATTTGGACTTTATGGTAGACAAAGAAATTAAAGTAGTCCATTGGAAAACTATTACCTTTAATGTAAGTACTTATTCTCATGTGGAGCATATGATCTTCTACTTTCTTGTTGGGCAGGTGATACTACATTCATGCACTTGTTTTTATATCATTGTGGTCATGTGAAGCACAAGGATAGTCTGTGTCAATGTGATTGTACATTTCCAAGTGCTAGCATAAAATATAAGCAACAATATGCTTGCTTATAGTATTTTGAATTACTCAAGCAATAATTTAACTCAATATGGGGAACCACTTTTTCTTTATAATTTACGTTACATTTGAAATTTTTGGTTCACCCACCAAAGGAGATATAATATTTTAAGAGGCATTCACACATACAAACGCTCGTTCCCTAGTAGAAGGTTGAGGGGTCACATACACTGATACACACTTGGGGTTGTTGGATGTCATTTATACAATTTAGTGATGCAGAGGCACAGTTGAGAAAATAGTGAAAGCTCTTATCAATTACTTCTTATAAAAGGCAGAACAAAAAAACATCTACAATAACCTTAATATTATAATCCATTATATTCAATTTTTTCATTCAAAACATCAGAAATACATGGAAATCAAACTAAGGGCCCGTTTGGTTCCTTTTTTTTTTTAGTGAAAAGCACTGTAGCGTCTGACGCTATAGTGCTGACGCTACAGTGCTTTTCACTAAAAAAAGGAACCAAACGGGCCCTAACACTCTCAGTCACATCTCCCGCCTATAATTTGGGCTGTTAAATTGACAATTATACAATATTGTAATAGGTACCCATCACCTCAAATGCCTTTCATTGTGTATTTGAATTTCAAATTTTACTATTGTGCCTTTAATCAATGTATTCTCCCTCCAAATTCCCACCAACATACACTTTCCTTCAAAGTCTCAAATAGAGTTATTTTTTAAAAATCCAGTCCTTATGAAGATCCTTTGCCTAATTTCTTCTTTTTCCATTGTCAATTTAAAGGTTAGTGCTAATCAAATACAGTTGATTGTTAATCCATGCTTTAGTTCTAATCAATGTCTTATTATGAGGCTAAATATTGTTAATCAATGCTTTATTGCAATATATTCCTTGCTTTTTTCAAACTTCTCAATGCTTCGCACACAACAAATCAGATAAAAAATGACACTGACTCCTAAATCTTAGCCTCTTTCTGTTATTTTCTATGAGCACTAAGCAATTACATGTCAAAGCAATTCCGAAATTTTCTGAATGCAGAAATTTTTGACTCTCAAAAGACAAGCTCAAAAGGTTAAGTATTTATGAGTCTCAAAGACAAACTCACAATATTTTTAGACATTTCTGAAATTATTTGGTACAATTTCATTGACCTAGAAAATTGTCGATACTAAAGAAATTGACTTATATTTCCATTTTTCTACATTGTACAGTATACATATTGACATCGACTTACAGCTTTACTCAATTTTTATCGAGTTAATTATCAATTTTTATCGAATTCAAAGTTGGAGTTATAGGTTATGAAAGTTGCAAAATTGCAGATTTGATCACATCATCACTTTAACATTTTCTTTTGAAAAGAATTGCTTGCTCTTGATTTTTCCTTTTCTTTTGTAGTTATTTGGTTTAGATTAGAAATTTAAGTATAAAAGTCGATAGTTGAGCTTTAAGTAAAACAACCTTTATCATGATATTTCTAAGTTTTCCCATTTTACTATTTCTATAGATGGTTAGGTTGGAAGAGCTGTAGACTACTCACTACATATACAAGATAGCATGATCATTTAACTTCTAATATATGCTAAATTAGCATCTCCATATTTGCTAACCTTTATATGGTTGTGATTGTATAAATGGTTTGGTAAATTAATTAAGCTGTGGTGTTAACTGAATATAATATATATTGAAATCTTCCATCTTGACTTGCAAAATGTGTAATTAAGTTTGATTCATATTACTGATTGAATTTGCTAATCCATCCAGGAAGTGGCTATTGCCATCCTCAATGTTTGATTTGCTTGCTACTTATATCTAATAAAGAAATTAACAAGAGAATAAAAACACTTAAATTAATGAATTATGGCTAATTAAAAACATACTCCTATGATACATTGATGAAGTACGATATAAATAAACATACCTAGATGCCCATGTAAACTCATAGATTTATGGAGCATTATCACGAGCAAATTTGTAGCATACACAAAATATGTCACAATCTTACTTTCTTATGTATCTTACTCTATTTCATGATTTCATTGTGCAGCTTATTCAAACAGGTTATGTTTATGATTATGAGACATTTGAAAAGGTATCCAAACACTTTTAATAAGGTATTCGATTGAAAAGGTCAGTTGTATTATTCTTCAGTTACCTATCTCCACTCTTTTGCAGAAATTATTTGAATGCACTCTATCTCTGTGAATGGATCAGTTTATGCAATATTTGATTTTTAAATCATTTGACGAAGCCTTAAGTTGAATTCTATAGTTTCTTATGTGATTCAAATTTATTGTCTGATGATTTATTATCTTCCTTCTATATAATCATTGTTAGTACTTGTGGAGAATTTAATTTACAGTTATCTGATGGAATAATTTTGCATGACAATGATACTTCATTCCAGATTTTATTTTAAAATAGAAAATAAAGTAGCATCTTTTAAGGAATGATTGTATCGTCATGACTTATTTTTATGAATGTTTAAAACTGTGAGTATGCTTAACTTAAAGATTTGATTGCAATGGGATAAATCACATATTAAAGATATTTAACTTCTTAGCTCTCACGCCTAATAAAATCAATAAAGATTTTTCATGTACGCGGGAGTGTTTGTTAAATTAAAAATAGTATAAGAAGATCATATACTAGCATCAAGAGATTGGCCTTGGGGCAACGAGGGTTTCTTTTATTTACATATATTTGTTTATTGCTTTTATGGAGGTATTAGACATAACCAAGCCTAAAACTTCCTATTATCTATTCTAAGTTATTTTGGAATTAGTCCCTCAAATCATTGAATTTGTTATTGGGTCCCATAATTCTCATAAGTTCAAACTACTACCTCTAATTGCTTGATAATTTTCTTCTGAATTTTCAGGAAAATTTGTGATTGTTGAGGAAAGAAGAAGAAGATGGCAGAAAAGATATGTATTTCTAATTAAAATTATAGTTTCTTCAATCAAGTTTTCTTGGGAAATTAAACCTATCACTACATCTAGATGCATATAGCAGAAGGATAAAGAACAATGTAGCAAGAATACTTTAGGATTTTGACAATTTTGCTTGGAAGTGGGTGAATGTTAATGTTGTAGCAAGTATTAGCTAAATAATTTCATATGATTTAAAGCGAACCAAGAGCTGCTTATGATAGCATAGTTAGACCATTATTCCTTGAAATCTAAGTGGGAAATTATAATGAACTATAAGTAGTATTTTTATATATGTAGTATTTTTTATCTTAAATCCTTTGTGGACAATGAACATGTTTTTATTGGCCAAATTCATGCTATGCATATTTTTTAAGGCTTTCTGTCCACATCACGACCCTAAGATATGCACTCTGTTGTATTCATGAGAAACTTGAATGTTTTCAAGTCCACACAATTCAGCATTTGCATTGAGAATTTAGGATAACTTTCTATTTGTGTCATCCAATAGAATATTGCATAATCTATAACAATCGACCACTACGTTCTTCCAAGGAAAGTGTCGCATTAAAATATCCACAGAGAACCCACGGACCAGAAATAATATCACGAACTCGATTGAGTTCCCACCAACAAACATCTTTATCCTCCCTATCAATAGGGGCATATACAGAAGTAAATGAGAAACTCCAATTAGTAACCTTGTGATTAAGAGAGACTGTGACTGAAAAGATTCCCACATATGACTTGATGAGAGAAAAAGAGTCAGACCATCCAACGAGGACACCACCTCTGGATTCAGAAGAGTCCAGATGACACCAGGAGATATTGTTATTGATACTCCGGCAGCACAAGGAGATATTGTTATTGATACTCCGGCGGCACCACCTGCGGTGGCCTCACCAGTGGCAACCAGATCAGAGCCGTAATGAAGTACTTATGAAAGACAAGGGCATTTTGGTATCTTCACAAAATTTGAATTCGGCAGGATATCAGGGAGTTAACAAAGATCTTCCCCCTTTAATTGAGGAAATTCAAAATCCCACAACAGTTATTATGGAAGAAGATAATCATGCTCAATCACCGGCGACTTCTGCTAACGAAAAATCTGGAACTAATTCGGAATCCCTTAGTGATTTCCCTTGTGAAGTAGTCAAATAGAATTGGAAGGGCAAGACTATTTTCATTGAGAAAAATACTTGGGATAATTATCTTGGCGGGAAAATTAATAATTCAAACTCAAACTCTTCAGCCACATCTTTCCCGCCTAAACCAGCTCTGTCTTCAACTCCAGCCTTGCAAGACTCTTCTTCTGTTCCACCGGGCTTTTCTTGTAGGCCTGCTTCGTCAACTTCCGCTCGAGCTGTCAGGAAGACTATCTTCAGCCACAAGCATAAGAGCTTCTTGAAGCATTCTCTGAATCAGAGTTCAATGCACGTCAATATCTTCAGACATCTTTTACGTCTATCATTAAGGAAGAAGAAGTTTACTGGCACCAAAGATCTAGAATTCAATGGTTAAAAGAGGGTGATGCTAATACATCTTTTTTTCACAAAATAGCATCCTTTCATCGGAAAGCAAATCACATTGTCTCAATTAACCATCAAGATACAATTTTAACCGGAGAACGTGAAAAGTCACAAGCTTTCTTTGACTACTACTCTTCCCTCTTTGGTCTGGAAAATAAAAGCAATATGTCTGCTACTACGATATGTCTGCTACTATGGACTGGTCCTCATTATATCCTAACCAGGATGTTGATCTATCAAGTCTTGAAGCTCCTTTCACAGAAACTGAGATTAAAAATTCAGTGTTTAGTATGAATCCTAATAAAGCTCCAGGACCTGATGGTTTCTCAATGGGAGGTGATCAAACTTGATCTCATTGCTCTCATGAACTTCTTTTACAATGATGCCTCAACTCTCCATAGAGTAAACAAAGTCTTCATCACTCTCATTCCTAAGATAAAGGGCAGTTCCTTAATCAAAGACTATAGGCCGATTAGCTTGATCAATTGTCTATTCAAAGTTTTTACAAAACTTCTTGCTAATAGGCTCTCTCCTTACATGTCTGCTTTGGTTGCTCCAACACAATCAGCTTTTCAAGTAGGAAAATCAACTCATGATTCCATCCTACTAGCCAATGAAATGATACATTTCTGTTCTAAGAAGAAAAAAGAAGTGGCTATGCTGAAAATTGATTTTGCTAAGGCTTTTGATTCCATAGATTGGTCTTTTCTCATCAATTTACTCAAAGCCAGAGGCTTTGGTGCTAGATGGTGCTCATGGATTTATTACATCATCTCATCTTCCAATTGTGCTATATTGGTTAATGGTTCTCCTACTAAATGTTTTAAATGCAAACGTGGTCTCAAGCAAGGTGGTCCTTTTTCTCCTATGCTATTTAATATTGCTGTGGATGTCCTAAGTAAAATGATCACAAATAATGTTGAAGAAGGATTGTTATCTAGCCTTAATATTAAGGAACCTCTTAATCAGATAAGAAGTCTCCAATTTGCGGATGATACTTTGCTCTTTGTTAAGAGTTTCTTCACAGACATATCTCACTTAAAGGCTATTCTATACATCTTTGAAGAGCTCTCGGGGCTGGCCATTAACTACTCTAAGTCATCCCTCATCTATTTTGGCAAAATGACCTTGGGAGGTCAAAATCTAGCATCTCAACTTAATTGCAAGGTTGAGAAGCTTCCTATTAAGTATCTTGGTCTACCATTGAAATATGGTAATCTGTCTAAATCTGACTAGCGTCCTGTTCTCGATAATATGCAAAGAAAACTTGCATCATGAAAGAGTAGCACCTTGTCTTATGGTGGTAAGCTTGTTCTTCTTAATTCAGTGCTTACTTCCATTCCCCTATACTTCATGTCCTTTTACAAGCTACCTAAATGGCTTATTAAGGAAGTTGACAAAATGCGCAGAAGTTTCCTTTGGTCAAGGAAGGCTAATACCAAATCTTTTAAATGCTTGACTAACTGGCAAACAGTCTGTTTAAGCAAATCTAAAGGTGGACTAGGAGTTAAAGAGCTCAATAGCTTCAATATCTCTCTTCTTTCAAAATGGTTGTGGAAATGCTTAGATAAAAGCTCATTTGTAGGCAATTTTCTTCATCATCTCTATAACAGTAGAGGTCCTAATATCCAGTCCAAGCATTGTAATGATGCTGATTCAACTTTCTGGAATGCAATTTGCTCGCATAAGGATATTTTCTTTCAACACATCTTTTGGTCACTTGGTTTTGGAGATAAGATTAGATTTTGGGAGGACAAATGGCTAGGCTATAACACCTTCGCTAATCTCTACTCATCATTGTACAAGCTATCTTTATTCTCAAATGTGTCCATAAGAAGTCAGGGTTATTTTCATGGATATGACTGGCAATGGAGACCCTTGCTTAAGAGAAGTATATCTACGTTGTCTCAAATTGAAAAAGCAAATCTTCTTAATCAGATTGGTAATCAAACTATTTCTCAACAACCTGATCAAGTTAGATGGTCTCTCACCCTGAATGGGATTTATTCAGTCAAATCTTTTTACACACTTCTAACATACAGAGGGATTACATCTCCTATCTTCAAAGTTGTTCGAAACACAATTCTCCCTAACAAAGTTCGTATCTTCACCTGGCTTTTATCTAAGAATAGACTTCATACAAAGGATATTCTAATGTCTAAGGGTTGGATGGGTGATACCAAATGCACATTGTGTGGAATTCAATCTGAATCCAGAGAGCATCTTTTCTTCTCATGCTCTTTAATGCAACAAGTGTGGAGACATTTTACAAACTTCTTCTATCCTTTCAAATGGCCTGAGTCTCTTGATAAACTTTTCCTTACATTGGAGAACTTACAACACTCTAAAGGCATCCTATGGCGTACTATATTTTCCTCTGTATGTTGGAATATTTGGACTTCAAGAAACAGAATAATCTTTGATCAGGTGAATTGCTCTCATACATATATAATAAATTTTGCCATATCTGGTTTACATGAATGGGCAGGTTCTGGAAGTGGAGTGGCAGCAGCCAGGATGACCAAAAGTTTGGAAGAAAACCCCATGCCCAGGAGCTGTGTGTGAGGGGGCTCTGTTGCAGGTTGACGAAGAGGGACATGGCGGAGAAGGTAGCGGAAGAAACTGAAATTAGACCAAGCACCTGTCAGTGGGGATAAGTTACGGTTATTTTTAGAATTATAGATCTACGAACTTTTGGGTTGTTATTTGGTATGTAATTATTGCGGGTGAATTTTTTGGGAAGTTGATTTTTGAAATATTTTGGATCTGTCTTCATATACATGATTGGCTTTGGTTCTTCCCTATATCTATGCATGTGGTGAATGACGGCAAGGCCCAATCTTCACCCTCATGGATATTTGGAAGAAGAAAGTCATGTATCCCTAAAGATAGATCCTCTTATTTCTTTTATCTACTTCAAGGACACAATTCGTGTCTCCTTCTGTAAATACTTATGATTTTATTTTTAATGAATGAACGGGACACATGGATCCCTGTTTTTAATCTCAAAAAAAAAAAAAACTTAAGTTCATGTTCTCTATGGGCTACTTTATTAACTTTTTATAGTTATAACTATGTTAACAATTCTAATGCAACTTAAGTTCAGGAGCTCCATGAAAGAGGTAAGAAATTATGGAGTTTTGCTTAGTCTGAAACAATATATGGAATTGGAAATGTCCATGTTTAAAGTAGCATGATGATGTATTAACCGTTTATGTATTAAGTATTATTTTTATAATTGTAATTATTAACAGTTTTTTTAATGTGTTACTATAATTGTTGTGTGCGCTAGAGTTGGGTTAGGCGTGGAGGATGACATAAGATAAATATATTGTTAGAACCCAAATTAAGGCTAGCCCGTGCTTGGCACAGGCCATAATACTAAGTAAAAGTGTTATAGCTGGATAACAGAAACAGTATCCATCTACTTTGCTAATAGCTAGTAGAACATTAATTATCTTAGTTAGTAAGATATTTCATGGTCAAAAATGACCAATTAAAGGACATGAACTAGATTAGTTTAATTGGATCCTATTGACTGATCAAAAAGACTGATTCTGTTGGGCGCAGAGTCACGCCCACACGCAACGGAAGCGATATCACCTGAGAAAAGGCCCTGTTTTATATTCCCGTTTCGCGAAGGAAATAAAAATAGAAAGTAAATATCTCAACAAAGTGAGATACCCACTCTTCCTCTCAACAGTTCTAGGACTGAATCAATGGAACCTATAAACAATAGCCAACACACAGTAAACAGTAAAGACACGAGATTTACGTGGTTCGGCAAACTTACCTACGTCCACGGAAGGGGTGAGGGGAGATTCTACTATGAAGAAGAACACCGACGACTTGTACAATCCACAAGCTCGTCCCAGAGATAAAGCTTTAATTTTTTACCTAAAAGAAATTGACCTCTCTCTTGTAAAATCTCTCCAAGCTCTCTCTTTAGCCGCCGTCAAGAAAAAACCCTAGCTTTTTCTTCTTTTTTTCCCCACACAAAACTCTAGGTTTAGATACCTATTTATAGGGAAAGAAAAAACCTTCCCTTTTTTTTTGTGTGTGCGCAAGGAAAATGTCGCCGGGGCGGGGTTGTGTCGCGCAGGGGAACGTGGGTGGCCCCCACCCATGTTCACAATTCTCCACCTCGTACATCATTTGATAAACCTCAAATTTTAGACGAACACCAGAAGAACACCGTGAATATTACTAGAGAGATCTCCATCAGCCAAACCAGTCCAATCCAGCTGCACCATTATACCATGGTTGCCTACGTACCCTCTAACTGGGATCAAGCTCCATATAATCTCCACCTCACCTCATCACCGTCCCGAAGGGCCATGCCCTCTTGGGCAGATCAACACGGGCTGATATGAAGCAAGTCCAGCAATGCTTAAACTTGCTACCTGTGACCACCTTGGTTAACATGTCTGCAGGATTCTCATTCGTGTGCACCTTCATGAGAGAAACATTGCCTTCCTCTATTACATCTCGCACGAAATAAAACTTGACATCGATATGCTTAGTATGAGCATGATAAACTTGATTCTTCGCCAAATGAATTGCACTCTGACTGTCGCACCACAAGTTCACGTTCTCCTGCTCAATCCCCAAATCATCTAGAAGACCCCACAACCACAATGCTTCCTTCACTCCCTCTGCCATGGCCATGTACTCAGCCTCTGTAGTAGAAAGTACCATTGTAGCCTGTAACATCGATCGCCAATTAACCGGAGCCCCATGTATCCTGAATACATAACCAGTAGTTGATCGCCGTCTATCTAGATTGCCCGCATAATCAGAGTCCACAAACCCATCAATCTAACATGTTTCTCCACCAAAATACAGACCCGTATTAACGGTACCCTTTAAGTACCTCAGGATCTACTTCACTGCTTCCCAGTGCAGCTTTCCCGGACTCGCCATGAATCTACTGACCACACTGACCGCCTGTGAAATATTTGGGCGTGTACACACCATTGCGCACATTAAGCTGCCAACTGCACTAGCATAGGGAACACGCTCCATGTGCGCCTTCTCTTCCGCTGTAGTGGGAGATTGTTTACCAGAAAGCCTAAAGTGTGGAGCCAATAGAGTCACCACCGACTTAGCACTTTGCATCCCGAACCTCACGATCACCCGCTCTATGTAGCCCTTCTTGTTGATTTATATATTCTCAAGATTATATTTTGATGATAACAATATGTGTTCTATATATATATGTTTTTGTGTGGTATAACTTGTTGATGCAGATATCATATATATCAAATTTGGACTCAAGGCATTATGGAGTATTGAAGATGAAAAGCAAGATGAAATACAAAGAACAATGTAATTTTTCTCTTCTTTACTTAGAATATATTGTACAAGCCTTGATCACACACACACATGCATATTTAGAACACACTAACACATGCTTAGTGTGTTGGTTAATTATAGAAATCCCTATATTAACCATTAGATTTTTAAAGTTTAAAACAATTCATTTATAAACTTTTAAGTCGAGTAGTCGACCAATTCAAACTATAGTCGACTAATTACTTAACTTAATGAATATATAAGTTTACGTAAGTTTACTGATTAGTCGACCAATCTTGTTAATAGTCGACTAATGAAAACTTAAACAATTTTCCGTAACTGTAGTTTACAGATTAGTCGACTCTTGTGCATATATAGTCGACTACCCGATTTAAAACATACACCCGGACTTTCGTCATTACAGTTAGTCGACTAATAAAAATAGTAGTCGACTACTAATGCTTGAATTGCATTTACGTAACTGTAAACACGCATTAGTCGACTAATCTTATATAGTAGTCGACTATAATACGCTTTATGACTGCTCGTAATTTGAATCTTTAAACATTTTTAACAGCTTTTCTTTGTTTTGAATGGGTGTCTTTCAAGACATATAAATAGTAAAACTACGTAAAAGGCACACGAAATTCTCATATACATAAACTTGAATTTTTGAAAAGAAAAGTGTGTGTTCAAAGATTCAAAAAGCAAAAGCTGTTCTTGATATTCAAAGAGAAAAATATTTTTGAGATTAAAGAAATTCATAAGCCACTCGCATATCATCTACACATCAAGGCTTATAGGATCTTGTACGTTGTTGTTTTCAAAGTAGATTCTCAGGTGTGAGAATTGTGAATCTCAGTTTTGAGATTGTTGCAATTTGCATGGTCTTGCAAATTGGTCAGGTTTGATTCTTTGATTTTGTAAGGGTATTTCAAAATCATAGTGGAAACTCTCAAGCGGGATTTGCTTGGGGACTGGATGTACACCGGGGAGGTGGAACCAGTATAAATATCTGTGTTTGCGATTGTGAATTTTCTGTGTTTGTGCTATCTTTTTGCAATTTATAATCTATCTTGCATAAAATTTTATAAAACACTATTCACCCCCCCTCTAGTGTTTAAGTGTGATCAGATCTACGATCCTACACTTCTGACTCAAGAACAATCGCCGGTTCGCCCGCTCTCTTCTAATCTCCATACCCAATATTTTCCTAGTAGCGCCCATGTCCTTCATCTCGAACTCTTCACCAAGTTGAGAGTTTAACCTATCTATCTCCACTCTGCTCTTAGAAGCAATAAGCATGTCATCCACATACAAAAAGAGATAGATATAATTACCTCCACGAAGCTTTCGAATATAAATGCAACAATCATAGTCGCTTCGGGAAAATCCATGCTTCAGCATGAAGGAGTCAAATCGCTTGTACCACTGTCGGGGAGATTGCTTCAATCCATACAGTAACTTCTTCAAACGACACACATGATGCTCCTTATCCTCAACCTTGTAGCCCTCAGATTGATGCATGTAGATCTCTTCATCCAAGTCTCCGTGCAAGAAGGCTGTTTTAACATCGAGTTGTTCCAGCTCAAGATCACCATGAGCAACAATACTCAATAGCACCCGAATAGAAGTGTGTTTCACCACCAGAGAAAAGATCTCATTGTAATCCACACCCTCTTTCTGTGCAAAGCCCTTAGTCACTAGCCTCGCCTTGTACCTTGTACCGCCGAGCTCTGAAAGATCTTCCTTTCTTTTATACACCCACTTACAACTAATAGCTTTTCTTCCTACGGGCAATGAGACCACCTCCCATGTTTGGTTCTTCCGAAGAGATTCCATCTCTTCCTCCATCGTAGCCAACCAACTCTCACTATCCTTGTCCTGAATAGCTTCCTTGAAGGAGACCGGCTCGTCCTCCTCCACCGAGAGTACGTATTTAACCAAATTAACTTGCCCATAGTGCTTCAGGGGTTAATCAGCCCCCAGCTTCTGTACCTGCTTGTATGCTCGTCTTGACCTAGTGGAAGCCAAACTATCCTCGACCTGCTGTTGTTATAGTGCCTGTGTATTCTCCTGCTGAACCTCCTCCTGCTCAAGCTCATCATCTACCTGACTTCCCACTTAAACACGACTAGAACCTGATTGGTCTTTAGGTTCTATTTTAATAACCTGAGACTTAGAAATCTCAACAGTCCTAACACCATCATCCTTAGACGCCCTAGCAATTATGGATTTCTCATCAAAGGTAACACGAACTTCGAATCTTCCGTACACTAAAGTCGATAGCCTTTTACGCCCTTCGCATATCCCAAGAATATTACCTTCTTGGCCCTTGCGTCAAGCTTTCCCTCGTTGACGTGATAGTAGGCGGTACATCCGAAAATTCTGAGCCTATCATAATCTGCATGCTCCCATGACCACACCCTATAGGGTGTATCACCATCCAATGTTGAATGTGGTGAACGGTTCATAATGTAACAAGCTGTAGCCACCGCTTCTGCCCACCATTCATTGCCCAATCCAGCGTATGATCGCATACTCATTGCTTTCTCCCGCAATGTTCGGTTCAGTCTCTGCGACCCCATTCTGCTGTGGTGTTAACCTGACTGTCCAGTGTCGAACAATTTCCTCCTGATCACAGAACTCCTTGAAAGCACCATCTGTATATGTAGGCGTTAAAAATTACCTATAAGGTCCCGAACATAGCTTGTGACGAGGAGTTGACGATCGGCGAGCCATCCGATGACATAACGACGAACCGTCGATGACGCAACAACAAATGACCGCGACGCAAACGCATAAAGCGAGTCGACGAGGCGTCCAAGTCAGCGAAGCGAGTCGACACAAACGCATGAAGCGAGTCGACGAAGCGTGCAAGTCAACGAAGCGACAAATCGCGTGCAAGCGATGGAATAAATTCAAATGTGAAGCTTCAAATCAGCGAATATCGACGAGACGAAATCAGACCGGACTCACAAAACCGGATCAAAATCAAATAGAGCTCGGAAGACAAGCGGAAAATAAGTCCCGGAATAAACCATCGGACCCGAAAAAAGAAGCGAAAAGCCATAATGGTGGCTCGGTGGCCGAGACACCAAATGGTGTCTCGGCCAAAGCCGAGCCACCTAGAGTTACTGGGCTTTTTGCCCAGTTTCGACCGCATCCGCTTCTAAAATCTATAAATAGAAGAGGAGGGGTCTCATTTTAGGCGATCGGGAATTTTTGAAAGAAGCCTAAGCTCTGCCAAATTGAAATCAAGTTTCAGATCTAGACTTGGGAGAAAAAGGGAGGCCTTCAACGATCATCTTCTTCGACTCTCAGATCCAAGATCTTGGCGAACCTCTTAGGGCTATTATCCTCCTTCGGGAGATAATCCTCTCAAAATGTTCTAGAGATTGAGGATCAGATCTACACTATTTCCTCCGGATCAAAACCATATTTTTTGATCCCGAGAAGAGCTGTGACTTCGCTTGGTCGATTTCACTCGCTTGGGCTATTATTTTTCTTTGTAAAATAATCCCCGTTATTGCGTAGATCTTTCATCGGATCGGATCACACGGCGGTCCACGGATAAACCCCGGCACCGGCAAAGTACCCACGCAAGCGAGGATTCGATAAACGGATCCCGTGTTTGTTTAGGTGGAAAGTTATAATCTTCATTTGATTTTCATTGTAAGTCTTATAAAAAGACGACATTTTTAATTTTGAATTCATTTGTAATTTCATAAAGGTGTAATGAGTTCAACGACAATGAAGATCGAGAAACCAACTTTCCCAGCAAACAGTATACTCTGTACCGTTATCAGATCTCAGTGTCTTCAATTTCTTTCCCGTCCTGTTCTCTACCATTGCTTTTCACTTCTTGAATGTCTCGAACACCTCATTTTTATGCTTCAGAAAGTAAATCCAAGCATACCTCGAATAGTCATCTATGAACGAGATAAAATATCTGGAACCACCCTTAGAAGTTGTCTGAGCCGGACCCCAAACATCCGTGTGCACATAATCTAGTATCCCTCTGCTCTTAGATTTACTTCTCAGAAACTGGACCATGTGTGTCTTTTCATACACAAAATCCTTACAAAAATACATGCTAGGTTTCTTCAGATTCTTTAGTAGACCCTCTTTACCAAGCAAAACTAGACCCTTCTCTGACATGTGCCCAAGCCGCCTATGTCATAAACGTGTGTGTTCACATGGGTCTCCACCACTTCCTTCAGTTCTAACCGCTCCATCTCCCTTCACCGTCGTACCTGAGAGAGTATATAAATTACCGTGACGAACACCCTTCATCACTACAAGGGAACCCCGAACAACCTTATTCACTCCGTTCTCTGTAACAATTCTGCAACCGCCAGAGTCCAATGCACCGACTGAGATAAGATTCTTCCGCAAGTCGGGAACATGCCTCACATCCGTCAAGGTTCGGACCACTCCATCATGCATCTTGATCTTGATATTACCTAGCCCCACCGTTTTACAAGCATGATTATTCCCCATCAATACAGTTCCACCATCAATACCTCTGTAGGTAGTAAACCACTTCCTATTTGGACACATATGGTAAGAGCAACCAGAATCAAGTATCCACTTCCCGGAGATATCCTCGCCACCCGTGATGACATAGCACTCCTTATCGCTCCCTTCCTCTAAAATGTAACTCGCCTCTTCCTTACCCTCTCTTCTCTCAGTCTTATTGTTATTCTTCTTTCCACCTACTCTCTTATTTGGACAGTCGACCTTGAAATGCCCAACTTCACCGCATTTGAAATACGATTTTCCTGCAAGAGGTCTCAATTTAGATCTAGACTTTCCTCCCTTGCCTTTTCCTCGCTCATTGCTCCTTCCTCTAGCAAACAATCCCTGTCGCTTGTTCTTTGTTACTACCAGTAGTCATGTCACTGGTTGTAATCTTTCGAAGATCATCCGCTAGAAGCGCCGTTCTAGTCTCATCCATCGTTAAATCGTCTCCTACAAGTATCAGTGTTTGCACCAGGTTCTCATAAGACTTCGGCAGATATAGATATAGTAGAAGCGCCTGATCCTCATCTTTAACTTTCATGTCTATGTCTTTTAAGTCTGATATGATCCTATCAAACTTGTTGATGTATTCCCGGATTGATGAGCCCTCCTCCATCTTGCAAGTATACAATTTAGATTTTAAATAGATCTGGTTCGTTAGACTCTTCGTCATGAAGGTACTTTCTAACTTCAACCACACGCCCGCAGCCGTTTCCTCTCCATCTACCAAGAAAGCTACATCTCTTTCAAGGCATAGGATAATTGACGCCCGTGCTTTCAGATCCAGCTCCTCCCAATCCTCATCAGACATATCCTTGTGCTTCTTCTCTTTTCCAGCCAAAACCTTGTGTAATTTTTGCGAAATCAATGAGTTTTTCATCTGGATCCTCCAATAGGAAAAATCATTCTTCCCATTGAACTTTTCAATCTCGTATTTTTCCACTTTGATCGATTTACTGGTAGACGTCATTCTCTGTTTGTATTAATAAATTCGATTCTCTCAGAAATTACCGAGCACCACCTCAAACCAGAAGCTACACCACTTCTAATCTGAATAACAGCTATGATACCAATTGTTGGGCGCAGAGTCACGCCCACACGCCGCGAAAGCGATATCACCTGAGAGAAGGTCATGTTTTATATTCCCGTTTCGCGAAGGAAACAAGAATAGAAAGTAAATATCTCAACAAAGTGAGATATCCACTCTTCCTCTCAACAGTTCTAGGACTGAATCAAGAGAACCTACAAACAATAGCCAACACAAAGTAAACAGTAAAGACACGAGATTTACGTGGTTCGGCAAACTTGCCTACGTCCACGGAAGGGGTGAGGGGAGATTCTATTATGAAGAAGAACACCGACGACTTGTACAATCCACAAGCTCGTCCCAGAGATAAAGCTTTGATTTTTTACCCAAAAGAAATTGACCTCTCTCTTGTAAAATCTCTCCAAGCTCTCTCTTTAGCTGCCGCCAAGAAAAAACCTTAGCTTTTTCTTTTTTTTCCCCACACAAAACCCTAGGTTTAGATACCTATTTATAGGGAAAGAAAAAACCTTCCCTTTTTTTGTGTGTCACGCAGGGAAAACGTCATGGGGTCGCGCAGGGGAACGTGGGTGGCCCCCCACTCACGTTTCCATGTTCACATATTCCATTTAAATTATGACTGGCATATTTAGCTATATATGTATTCATCTTTCTTTCTTCCTAATATTGGACTAAATTCCACCATAGACTATTTCTAACCTATAACCCGCACTTAACCGAATGGATATAAGACACTTTAGCCTTAACGAGCACAATAACGTATAGTTGAAATGCGAAGAGGGAACCCGTTGAATTGGAAATACGCCTCGGTGAACAATACACAGCATCAAGAATAAAAAGATGGAAACAACAATTAATCAAACATACTGTATATATTTTTAACATATGCAAATATTTTTACGTTCAACTGTTAACCCATCGACATTAAAATGATATCATTAGAATACATGCTGGCGATGCGGTGCAATCTTCGTCTTAAATCCAATTACAAGAAGATAATCGGGTAACCCCGCATAATCACGATTAATTTAGCACCCTTTAGTTCATTATAAGCATAATCAACCCCTAATAAATGAAATATATATAAGATCGACAGAAAATAAAACAAGAAACTAATGTAGAGGCACAAGATCAATTTAGGGTTACGTCCTCACTGCAATAGTCAATTGATCCTCATTAAATTGATATCATTAGAATACAAGCTGGCGATATCAATGGATTCTCCTGTCGGTTTTCTTTTCTCTCATGAGAAATCCTGGGATAAGCTCTAATTCCAGCTATTAGTCTGAATATTTTCTTCCATTAACTCCAATTAAATTTACAATTAGCTCCAATTTGAGAACTCGAAATCGTAAGATTGTGTTAGTTCCATAAGCCTATGCTTTCTCGTTAGTTTATCTCTAATTTAAGCTTTTATGACTTTTGGCGGGATTCAATTCTACGTCTCATCTTTCTTTGCTCGTCATTCAATCAGCCAAGAAGAGACAATATTATAATCTTGATCCATTCAAAAGCCTCATATTTTATGTGTTTATTCTTTTATTATTATTGTTTTATTTTATTTTATTTTTGACAAAATCCAATCAGATGTTAAATCAAGAGAAAACATGATTACCAAAGGCGGCATTTACAAAGTGATTTCATAATTTGTCTTTTACTTATCATAATTAACTATGTGAAAAAGATAATCAATTTAACTATAGAACAAATTAAGTATATTTTCATACAACGATTGGAACTCTTGTTGCCTTGCAGATGTGATCTGCTCATTATTGTTCTTATATTATTGGCCCATTTGTCCATAAGCTAAGATTATGCTTATATCAATATGTATAAGCAGAATATTGTATTGCTCCAGGGAGCCAATTTAATCTAAACAATCGATCGCTCTTGTGATATTTACAAAAACTTAAGGCCTCGTTTGGTACGTGAGAATGAGTGGAAATGAAATTAATACTCATTCCTATTTCTTATTCATGTATACTAAACATATTATATTTTTGGAAGCTAAAATGCTCGTTTCCATTTTCCCTTCATTCCCAATGAGTTTGTAAGGAATAAGCATTTCCAAGTGGGAATGAAAAAAATTAAAATTCATACCAAATATTTTCAAATTATTTATTAATTTTTGAATAAGATGCTAATAGCAAAGGTGTTGGTGAATGGCGTAATAGTTGGGATAGAATGAAAGAAAGTGGTGAAGGTGAAGGAGATAACAAAGATGGTGAAGAATGTGATGAAGAGAAAGAGGCGGAGGAGTGGAGAAAATATGTATTTATGTATCCTTCTTGGAGGTGAAAACTATCTAATCTAGAGCTCACACAGAATTATTTGAATGTTTTTATTTTTTGATGAAAGAATTATTTGAATGTTAATTATCTACTTATGTACTTGTAGTAGTTTTCAGTCTAGTCGATCTGTTCATGTTAATTTCTAGATTTTGTACTTATATAAACTTGAGTATTTTTATGTTATTCATTAGGAATTTAGGCAGTCACTAAGCATAGTAATTTTTATGTGCATATGTTTTTCTTATCAACATGCCTTTCCTATAAACCAAATTTTATGGATGACCATATTTAATAAAATTGTAAGAATGCCTTTGAAAGTTAAATTTCAATTTACCTAAGAACTTTTGAAGAGTTAATTTCACAAAACACTCATGAACTCGGGAGTTTTATGAGATTAACTTGAACTTTAAGTTATGTCAAGTTTCAATTAATTTGTATACAAGAATCTAACTAACTCAGATATAGCAAGAGTTCAAACTTAAAACTATGAGAAGGAATCAATAATTTAGTATCTAAAACAATTGCTACAAAAATTTCTTTTTCTAAAACTAATTGAAGACCATATTGAGATTTGGATATAAAGAACAATGGACTAATAATAAGCTTAATATAAAATTGAAGAATTCTTAATCAAAATTTAATAATTTAGTTTGTCTCAAATATAGCAAGAGTTAAACTTAAAACTATGGGAAGTAATCAACAATTTAGACTCTAAAAAGAATTGCTATAAAAATTTCTTTTTCTAAAACTTATTGAAGACCATATTGAGATTTGGATATAAAGAACAATGAACTAATCATAAGCTTAATATAAAATCAAATAATTCTTAATAAAAATTTAATAAATTAGTTTGTCTTCTTGTAGTTTACGGATTGAGGTATCCACATTACATACTACAGAACTTATAAATGCTTATATCATGTGGGATAAATCACATATTGGGGAATTTTAATTAATCTTAAAAAATTGTAATAAAAAGATAAACAATTATGCCTACGCAACGCACATACACTATACTACTACTACTACTACAAAAGTGTGTTAGACGTTAAAATATTGCTTCAAATAATACCCTCCAAAACACATACATGCACCCATAAACAAAGATACATGCATACATATATCATACCCCTTCAAATCAAACATATACTTGTATAAACTATACCTCCTTCAAATTCTTCTTAGTAGCCCTCAATCTTATTAAAGCACATTAATTTAAGGCTTTAGGCTATAACATAACAATTCTTTACTATAATTAGATATATTTTATAGACTACAGTACAACTAGTATTCATGTGTTATAACGACTATTCATGTGTTATACTTATAAATTAAATATTATCAAACGTTACCCCTCATCTCCCCTTTCCGTTAGATGAAATTTTTTAAAACTTGTAAAAGTTTCTCAATTAGATGAAAACAACCATTCAAGTGTCCAACCATAACCCCGAAATTAAATCCAACATTAAACCCCTTTAAATCTCCATTATATTAATTAATTATTTAGTTAATCATAACCCTTTCATTTCTCTCAAAATGTACGTCCTATGTTATCTCTTCCCTATATATGGTACTCCTCGTCCTCAGCCTGTAATCACACAACCACATAATCCCCTATCTTTTAGTTCATCTTGAGATAAACCCTGAACATTAAAAATGTCACAAAATTCCACAAATATTTGTAATTTTTCAGCAGAATCCACTAACATTATTTTTGGTTTTCTCAAATTTTTGCAAAAGTTAATGGGGTTTCTAAAAATAATGTTGAAAGTTTAGATTTTTGAAAACAATGTCGAAATTTTAGGGGTTTCTTGAAAATAATGTTGAAGAAGTAATCACTTCAATCGTTACACATTATCATGCTAAAGAACAAGGGTTACAACAAGAATGTGTACTCATCTAACCACAATTCTATCTATGCTCAGCTTTAAAAGCCACCAATGACGAATCAGTCAACTGATCTCAGCTTACCTGATTCACATGAATTCTCTAAATTGCTTCTATTCATTTCACTTTTAAATTCATAAATATTCTATGTAAATATTCAAGACTTCTTTTCAATTCTTTATTTTACATCTTTTTTTTTCTTTGAGTCACTTTCTCATTTTTGTGTCATGGAACAAATTTTAGATAATAAAAAAAGTATGTCCGCATGTGTATTATATGATTGGGGATATTTGATCCAAAAATAATCAAGATATTTGACCACGTGCATCTAACCTCATATAAGTAAATGACATTTGCCATTATAAAAAATCATGCTTTTAATGAGTAAATGTATGAACACTTTTATTTTATTTAATTTTTTGGATTAGGAACGTTCTCTTATCATTTCAATGTAATTCAGCTTTGTACGGTTGTACCATTTGTCAAAAGTCCATAATTTTTCAAAATTTATCTAATCCCTGATTTTCAATAAATTAATATCTACTCCAAAAAATTTAAAGAATTTATTAGTATTAAAAACATATCCTTTATGCCTAGTCTCCAAAAAATTATGTCCACTCCAAAATATAATAATTTGAGGAAATTTTTATTTGAACTTTAAAATAAAGAAATCGCATGGAAGATTTAGGGTTCGAGAAATTTTAAGTTACCTATCTAAATCCCAAAAATTCATTTTGAAGCCTCAAAATTAGAGTTTTACAAAATAAGAGTTATCTTGAATCTTATCATTTAGTCCATACTTTTAGGAAAATTAATTTTAGTATAATTTTTTTATATAAAAATTTAATATTTAAAAATTATTTTGAAGACCAAATTTTATAAAGTCCGACTTTATAAGAAATTACTTTACATATGGCAATTAAATTAAACATGAAAATAGATACACGTGCAAAGTACGTGTAACTAGTAAATATAAGGGACTATAAAGACTGAAAGAGTTGATGACAAGTGGGTAGGGCTGAAGAATCTAGGCCCATTTAAATTTGTTTGGCCTTTTTTGGCAGGTCACGTTGGGCTGCTGTTTATAGGGGACAACGTCGGTGTTCTCACTATAAATACAAATGAGTTAAAAAATAAGGGGTTAATTTTAGAAAAACCCTCTAAACTATGGGGCTCGTCTCGAAAAATTCCCCTCAGCTATTTTGTCTTTAAACAAACCCCCTCAATTTTGAGGCTGTTGTAGATTACCCCCCTCAACTTTTAAAATATGACTAAACCCCCTTAACTCTGGGGTGTCCCACAAAACCCCCTTTATCTTTCTAGTTTTTTTCAAATAACCCCCCTAATATTATTAATTTGAAATATGCAATGGCTAAACTACATTGGTTGAAAAAAAAATTATGTGAGTTTAAAAGCCCAACCCAATTAAAATATTAACTTCGGTTCGATAGGTTTTGATGAGGAAACTAATCTTCAAAAATAAAATTAAAAGTTTCAATTGTTTCAAATATTACAAGCATAGATAAGCGTAAAATAAAAGAAGTTTAGTGTTTCAAAAAGAAAGGAAAAAAATTAGAATTGCACGTAAACCTAGCAATGAAGATGGAGGAATAAGAATAGAGGGGGGGGGTGCAATAAAATGAAAGTTATTTTTAACCAAAATAAAGTTAAAAAGAAACACTATTGTAAAAAAATTTAATGTCTAAGGATAGTATGGTCATTTTAAATCATTTGTTCCTTTAGATTTAAATTATATTAGTTAAGGGGGTTAAATGAGAAAAGTTGAGGGGGGATAAATAATATTTTAAAAGTTGAGGGGGGTTATTTACAATAACTCCATAATTGAGGAGGGTGTTCTAGAGTGAAAATAGTGGACAGAGGTTTTCTGAAAAGACCCTCGTAGTTGAGGGGCCTTTTCTAAACTTAACCCTAAAAAAACCATATGCAGTGAATCATATTAAGTAGTGTGAGATCCTGGAAAACTTTGTTCCAGGACCGCAAATATTTATTAATTTAAATATAAAAATATAACATCATGCAACTATAGTATCTTTTACTAAGGGTATACACTAAAGCAAAACCAAATGACCTCCAAATTAACAAGAGCTTGCCACGTAGGATTATTTCTTCTCATAATATTTTGACATGTGGACATATATCTAAACCATTCAATTTTTAAAAAATCCAAAATTCAATCATAGCCATTCAAAAATTCGAAAATCAATCAAAATTAATACCAAATCTTTTGAGAATATATACTACCAAAAATTCAAAAATAAAACCAAAACCAAATTTGTTTTCAAATCTCGGTTTAATATTCAAAAATTCAAAACCAAGACCGAATTTTGTTTTCAATTCTCGGTTATTTGTTACTTTTTAGAAATCTTTTTAAATTTCCATAACCAAATTTACACTACCAAAAATCTATACCAAGAATCTTTTCATGATATGCCCTGCCAAATATATCAATAACAAATAACAATAACCTAATAATATTTAGATTTTCGGTTACTTTATTTAGTAAAAGATTAACCGTGATTTTCAAAAATCAACAGTTATTTGATTTTGAAACTCCAAAGCCAAAAAAAATAACCGTGATATTTTGAAACTACAATAGCTGAAATTTAAAATTCATCAAATGTATTTCGGCTTTGGTTTGTAAGTTTATTTTGCTTTTAAAGGGTTTTCTATTTTTCTATATTATATGTTGTTATATTTTTAAATTTTGATTTATTTTTCGATGTTTCGTGTATGCGATCTATATTTTTAAAGAGGGATCCTGCAACGAATAGAACAATCTAGGTGAGTAATTAACTTTTGGTGAACTATTTTGAATTTTTACACGCTTTGTATGTATTTAAGTTGTTATTATTTTCGGATTTATGATTTAAATATTTTCAGATTTAAATATTTTATTTATATGAACTATTGTTAGTAACTTTTGGATTTATTTAAATATTTTCGGATTTATGGATCATTCACTAGGTGAGTAATTAAGCTTTGGTGAGTAATTAACCTAGATTTATATGAATTATTGTTATATTTATAAACTTTTGCATTTTTTCCTATTAATTGTTGTTATATTGTATGATTTATACTTTTTGAAATTTTTATTATTATTTATATTAATTGTTCTTTGATTTTATGATTTATAACTACATTTTTTATTATTTATTTAAATATTTTTTCTCCGTTGTTGTTATATTTATATGAATTATTGCTATATATATGGATTTTGAATTTTTTGCTATTAATTATTGTTATATTTATATGAATTATTGTTGTTATATTTATATGAATTATTGTTATATATATGGATTTTGAAATTTTTGCTATTAATTGTTGTTATATTTATATGAATTATTGAATTAATTGTTGTTATATTTATATAAATTATTGATACATTTAAATATTTTCAGAATTTTTGAAATTTTATGATTTAAATATTTTCGGTTTTATAATTTTATATATGTGAGTTATTGTTATATTTATGAATATTTGCAGTTTTTAATATTAATTGGTGCTAGATTGTATGATTTATAATTTTTATGATTATTATTATTATTGATAATAATGTTTATAATTTTAATTAATATTTGTTGCATTTTTAACAGCTGAATTTTTAATGAATTGTTTTATTTTTAAATAATTGTTTTATTCTATGATTTATATTATTTTTGAATATATATAGTTTTTGTATGAATAGTTGTTATGTTTTATGATTTATAAATATATTATATGATTTAAATATTTTTAGATCTATATTTTTATTGGTATGGATTATTGTTATATATATGGATTTTAAATTTTTGCTATTAATTGTGGTTATATTTTTAAATATTTACATTTTTCGCATAAATTGTTCATATATTTTAAGATTTATAAATATTTTCAGAATTTTATTAATTTTTGTTTTTTATGATGATTTATAAATATATTTTATGATATAAATATTTACAGATTTATATTATTTTATTTTAATTGTTGTTATATTTTAGAATATTTAAATTATTTGTATGAATGGTTGTCATATATTTTATGATTTGTGAATATATTTTATGATTTATATATTTTCGGATTTATAATTCTATTTATTTGAATTATTGTTATATTTTGAATTTTTCATTTTTATGATTTATATATTTTCGGATTTATAATTTAATTTATAAGAATTACTGTTATATTTATGAATATTTGCATTTTTAGATTTATATATTTTCAGATTTATAGTTCTATTTATATGAATTACTGTTATATTTATGAATTTTTGCACTTTTATAATTTAAATATTTTCGAATTTATAATGTTATTTATATGAATTAATGTTATATTTATGAATTTTTCATTTTTATGATTTAAATATTTAAAAGATTTATATTTTTATTTATATTAATTACTGTTATATTTATGAATTTTGGAATTTTTATGATTTAAATATTCTCGGATTTAATTTTATTTATATGAATTATTGTTATATTTATGAAGTTTTTGCAGTTTTTATTTTAATTGTTTCTAAATTGTATGATTTTTAATTTTTATGATTTTTATTATTATTTATAATAATGTTTATAATTTTAATTATAATTTGATACATTTGTAAATAACTGAATTTTAGATGAATGGTTTCATTTTTAATTATTTAATTTTTGTTTTAATTGTTATTGTTTCAAATTGAAAGTAGAATTCTTTCATGCTTAATTTGCTTCATTACTCATAAGGAGATATTCTGATGATAACATGAATAATTTGTGAAATTATTGTCATTTAGATGCATTTGTCATCAAGTTTTTACTACCATCATTTCAATGTAAGATGTAAGAAACCTATTGTTAAATATTACCCAATCATTTTAAATTGATTATATCATTTTGTCATACAATTTTTTATGTGTTTTAATTAACCAAGATTTTATATCAATATTCTATGATATCCACCTAAACACATATTAAATATATTATAATATTTTAAAATTAATAACAATTAACCCAAATTATGAAAATTTTGTTATTTAAATATTTTTAAAAATTCTTTTTGAAAGAAATAATTTGAAAGTTAACAACGAAAACCATATATAAAAAGTAAAATAAATTATTGATGCTATCTAACTAA
The DNA here is from genome assembly GCA_012295165.1 of Asparagus setaceus. Classification (NCBI taxonomy): domain Eukaryota; kingdom Viridiplantae; phylum Streptophyta; class Magnoliopsida; order Asparagales; family Asparagaceae; genus Asparagus; species Asparagus setaceus. The sequence goes on from CM022701.1 coordinate 30,211,375, forward strand.
ATAACTAAATAACAATAATTTTCAGATTTGATTTTTAAATTAACATCTTGGTATGTTTTAAAAATATCGGATACTCTGAAATAAAAAAATCTATAATACTAAAATTTATTTTTTAAATAACAAAAAATTTAAAATTGCAAATAATTAGTGATTCAATTTACTTTAAACTAGTTAAATAGTTTTGGTAACTTATTTTAAAAATATCAAACTAAATAACCAAATATACTCAAAGTTAAGCAATGAGTAGAATTTTAAAAGGAAAGGAATTCTAATTGCATCGGTAATGGAAAAAATTATCAAAAATACACAATACCATAAAATTTATATAATTTTCGGATACTTAGAATATAATTAGAATTAGAATTCTTGATAATTGGAAAGCTTGATATTTTGATTATATTAGTTACATTAGTTAAATTGGAAAGTTATTCAAATAATATCTAACTAATTAACCATAATATACACAAGATATTCAAATAATACTTACCGAAAATATCAAGTTTTCTAAACATAATTAGATAATTAGATTAGGATTAGGAATCTTGATATATCATAATTACCGAATTTATCAAGAATTTCGGTTATAATTATACATTTTGATTTTCGGTATATATAATCACCGAATATAGTTAGAAATCTTGATAATTAGAAAACTTGATATTTTGGTTATATTAGTTACATTAGTTAAATGGTTATATTAGACACATTAGTTAAATTGGTAAGTTATTCAAATAATATCTAACTAGTTAACTAAATCAACATTCACAAAGTTCGGTTTATATGTAATCACCGAATATAATTAGAATTCTTGATAATTGGAAAATTTGATATTTTGGTTATATTAGTTACATTAGATAAATTGGGAAGTTATTCAAATAATATCTAACTAATTAACCATAACATACACAAGATATTCAAATAATTCTTACCGAAAATATCGAGTTTTCTAAACATAATTAGATTAGGATTAGGAATCTTGATGTATCTTAATTACCGAATTTATCAAGAATTTCAGATTTGATTTTTAGAATCATATCTTGGTATGTTTTGAAAACATCGGATTTTTCAAGAATTTAAAAGCGAAATCCTCAATTACTGAATAATATCTTTTATGAATTACCAAAAATTAATAAGGAAATTATAATGATTCGGTTTATCTAAAACAAGTTAAATAATTTTGGTAAGTTAGTTAAAAAATAGTTTTATTATGATTGAAGATCAATAGTATTATGGTTGTTAGGATTTTATTTTCTAATTAGGACTATGATTGAATATCAATAGTATTATGGTTGTTAGGATTTTATTTTCGAATTTGAATAATAATAAAAGTTTGTTGCGATTTGTCTTTTATTTAAAGTTTTGTCTTTTGAATTATAATTTGTAATTTATCTATATTTTCTAATAAAATGTAAATATTTGGTGATTATATATACCGAAATTTCTTTAAATTAAGAATGTCTATGATTGAATTTCGGATTATAAAACTATAATCTAAAAGTTATAAAATCACAAATTACATAATCAAATTAAAACAATTATTATTTAACTCGGTTAACAAATTCGATTAAATATTTCTATTTTATTTTAATTTTCAGTTAATAATTTTCAGTTAATAATAATTCGGTTAATAAAAATAGTATATAGATTCTGTTAATAACAAATTTGAATGTATAATTAGCATATAAATTTGGTTAATAACAAAGTTAATCAATTAACTCGGTTAATAAATTCACTTAATAAAAATTAATTAATTACACTATGAAATGCGGCTTAAAATTTTGAATGTATTAATTTAGATCATCATAGATGTTAGTTTTTATATTTGGAAAAAAAATTTTGACCAAAAAATATTATATCTCGATTTCATAGTCTTTGGCATCTTGATTAATTTGGATGTTAATAAAATTTTAGTTTTAAGTATATTATTACTTTTAAAAAATATATGAATTAATTTCATAAATTTATGTTACATTTGGTAAGATTTTCCTTTTTATTTTCATTTATAACTAATGATAGTTTAGATTTTATATATATATATATATATATATATATATATATATATATATATATATATATATATATATATATATATATATATATATATATATATATATATATATATATATATATATATATTACATTAATTATTTTCGGAAAAATCTTTCTTAATTCGGTATTATCATAATTTATTAGTTAAGATAGTTTAGATATTAGTTAAGGTTATAATATATTTTAGTTTTTATATATGGTATAAAATCTTTTTGGCGTAATTATTTGAATTAATTTTGCAAAAATCTTTAACTAACCGGATTTTATATTAATTATTTTCGGATAAAATCTTTATGACTTCAGATTTATCGTCATTTATTAGTTAAGATTTATTAGTTAAGATAGTTAAGATTATTTAGATATTATTTAAGATTACATACTGAATCGATATAATATAAGTAGCCTATTACCACGTTTTGATAACATGTATCCACCAGAAATCATGGGAAAAGACTTTCTTGAAGCTACCCTTCGTAATATTATCTTACAGTTTTGTAAATCTATTTGCATTTTATTGGTTTCGATAGACTTTCTTGAAGCTACCCTTTGTAAATCATGGGAAAAGACTTTCTTGAAGCTACCCTTCGTAATATTATCTTACGCTTTGTAAATCTATTTGCATTTTATTGGTTTCGATAGACTTTACGAACCATCTATTTCATTGTTTGAGAACTTTTGTAGTGACGCATCATTTTGCGAATAATGTTTTGGAATATTAAACTATCTTATATTTTAATATCATTCATGTTTTATTTTGGATATTTTGATTATCTACATTTTATTCATTTATTATGATAATTTAGCTTGAATGATAATAGTTTTAATTGTAGCTTTTATATAAATTGTTTAATATTGTTATTTACAGGTGGATACATGTTATCTAACCTCATTAGGGTTGTGTGAGAGTGGGATTTATGTGTTTCAAGAGGGGGGGGGGTGAGTCGTTAGATATTAAAATTTATATTCGAATGAGAGCGATTGACAAGCGACGAAATATAGATAAATTTCGGTAAGACCGTGCTTAGCACGGGCTAAAATACTAGTCGAATAGAAATGCACTCAGCACACTTTAATATCTTTATTGCGTCAAGTGTTTTGGTCCATTTGACCCATTAATTTGAAATTTAAATGGGTTATTAATTTCAAATGAACAGGAATTACTAATTTCTTTATTGACTATATACAGGTTGGAGACTAAATTTGTAAAATGATCGGGAAGAGGGGGAGGGCAGCTTGTAATTCTTAGAAGGCTTCATATGCTACTTTTTCAAATTGTTAGGAGAGGATTGTTTCGGTGCTCCAAAAATAAGGATTTTAACAATTTTTTTATTGGTTTAAATTCTAAATTAGACTGAAAACTAAAAAAGATAGATTTATCCTTACGTATTTAATTTATTTGATGATTTTTCTTCTGAAGACCACGTTCTCCCTCATAATGCTCCGCCTCACAAAGAGTCCGTTTGAGCGAAAAACCTCATTTTCGCTCAGCCTCGCGTTTCTTCGGTGCTCCGACCAGTAGTTCGGTTGATTAAACAAGGAAGTAATTTGTGAATAATTACATTGGATACAAAAGTTTATAAGGAATGCTGAGATAAAAAAAAAAGTTTATCAGGATCAGGTTGACAAGCTGCTAACTAATTAAAATTAGTTCTGAACTAGCCTATTTTCATATTAGTTATGAACTGGATGCTTGGATTGTTCCTAACTCGGTTATTGACTGGCGTAAAAAATGGTTAAAGTCTAAGCCTTTAGATTTTGCAAAACCAGAATTATTCATGGTGAAATTATTGGTTTATTTAATTTGGTTAACTCAGTTTGCCAAGCACTAATTAGTACTATGACGTTGTTTATTGTGGTGATTTATATATTTGATTATACTGATATTTATTTATTTTTATTAGTTTTAAACCGCTTGAACGGATATTTTACGGTACAACTAGTGTGTGATATTGTTTGTGCAAATTTAAAATGGTTAATGCAGCACATATAACCCCCACCTCCTCGTGGCTTGAACAGTGAGTAGCTAGTCAAAGATCTTTATGGTCTTCAAATACTGGATATAAGACTGCATCAAAGATCTTTAGTTTTTTGTGCATTGCTGTTGTTGTATTTATCAATTACTAGTAAGTAGGGCACGTGCAATGCACGTGCCTCTCTATTTATTTGTTGCTATGAAAAACGTGAGTTTTTTTCCCTTCCAATGAACGTGAGTTCATGTTTAAGTTTTGCACTTTTTAGTCTATAACTTAAAGTTACTTGTTCCTATGAAGAACATGGTTTGATTTTTACGTTTCGCACTTTTTAGTCTATAAGTTAAAGTTACTTGTTCCTATGAAGAACATGGTTTGATTTTTACGTTTCATATTTTTTTTAGTTTAAGCCAGTTGCAAGCTGCAAGTTCTGCTTGGATCCAAACCAGAATTTTTTCAAACACTTGGTGTAATAAATGGGATTCAACTTTCTTCTTTTACTAATTTAATAATAATAAAAAAAACAGAAAGCAACATCCTTAGGATTGATGCGGTAAATATCGAAATTATGACTCCGACCAGAATTATTACCTGATCTTCGGTGATCTGGACTCTTCAACTTTCTTCTTTTGCTAAATAGACATTTCATTGAACAGTTGGTGATCACGAATCCTAAAACTAAAATAGCAGAGCTACGGACTCAAAACTCCACATAACAGTACAAAATCAGCACCTATCCCATTCCTCCTCTGGTCAGTGCTCGAGCAAGCACATCAGATCTGCACATGAATCTCATGAGATTCTTTGCATCATAACAATTCTCAGAAATCAATGCTTGGCAAGTACACAAACCCTTATAAGTCTTGTTGGCATTCGTGAAGTAAGTTTTCCCTCTAGTTTCTATTTTGTGTTGGTAATAGAGGTTGTTATAACAAGAGGAAGAAATTGGAATGAGATGAGGAGATTGGACGGAGGAGCAGGAGGAGAGGGAGTTGCTGGAGTAGCAGAAAACGATGATGTCGCAGTGGAGCTGGGGGTTCTTTACCTGGCGCAGTTGTTGGGAGGGAGCACGAAAGGGAGAGCGCATGGGAGCGAGGGAGAGTTGCACGTGTATAGGTTGGACCCACCAGTAAAGATCCACATGCAATTAAATTGAGGAGGCAAGGGCAGAGTTGTCTGCCCAAAATATTACGCCACAAAAAAATGAAGCTAACAGGTGCGCGTTAGTCTCTTTTTATATATAGTATAAAATACGAATCAGTAGGTACCTTCTCCTGGAACACTTTTAGTCAATAGCAAATAAGGTGTGTTTTTGGTGAAACCTTGAGCATCACCATGTTCCAATTCCAAATGCATTGACGCTTCAAATCAATCATGTAGATTTTTTTTTTTTGGGGAATATCAATTTGGTATTATAATAACAAAATAAGGGGTAGAGTTACAATACACCTAGGGTGTAACTAAGTTAGTTATACACACCTCTAAAAATATATTTTCACCCATCTATTTTGTAAATGTAAACCGTTCATTGTAATCTAAGTGTCATCAAATGTATGCAGATAAAAAATTATGTGGTTTGGAATTTTCTATCCTATAAATCAAGCAACTCAAAATAAATGCCATTTTGGACCATTGCAGACCATTCATTTCTAGGTCATTAGATGTATAAACTAGAAATATTTAATCTATGTGATTTTTTATCTCCATGAAGTTGTAAATGCACAGATCATAATGAACAGTGTGGATCATTAATATCTATGGTTAAATGTGTATTTTCACATGTGTGCGTAACTAACTTAGTTACGCCTTAGGTGTATTGTAACTGCACAGCAAAATAAGATGCCAAATGATATAAACATCACATGCTTCATTAAATGTGACATATTTTCCATTAAGAACAAGGGTAAATCTACAAAACACCCCTTAAGTTTGCACGTTTTTCAAGTACCCCCCTAACTTTTAAGCTTTCATAAAACCCCCCATTAAGTTTGGTGTTGCTAGGAAACCCCCTTCAACTTTCGACATTCTTCAACAAATCCCTCTAAAAGCGCAAACTATAATATTTAATGGGAAAAATACAGCACCCAACTCCCCACCATGACGCAATTTTTTAACCACCCATGTGAAATTCCTATCGACACCATTAGGGGAGTTCTTGTGCTTTAAAAATTGATGCGTTTTTTTGGGTGTTGTGTGGTGGAGGGGGTGAGGGTTTTTTTTTGTGTGTGCGTGTGGGGTGGGCAGTGGCGGATTCAAGAGTTTTAGAAAGTGGTGTCACTACATGATTAACAATTAAAAGTTTACAATTGTCTTCAACGAGTTTTCACACGCTGAAAAAAAAGTACATAATAACATAATTGTATGATTAATTACACCCTCTAATTCATCATTCTCAATATATGTTACTAATCACGGGGTTTTAAATATGTCATACTCAAGATCAGCTTTTTAGTGGGTAAATATAAGAAAATGTGGTTCATGCTTTTTGGAGGTCCTTTTGCAAAACAATGAAAGTTAAAGGGGTGTTTTCTAAGAAAACCCATACCTAAAGAGGGGTTTCCTGAAATGTACCATTTTTAGAATATAGTACTTTTTGGAGGTCCTTTGGAAAACAATGAAAGTTCAAGAGGTTTTCCTAAGACCTTGTTTGGATTGAGGGTAATGAGGGGTAGGGAAAGTTATAGTAGTATTTATTCTTGTTTGGGAATAAAATTGTGCTAGGTAAGGAGGGGGAAGGTAAGCTAATGAGGGGGATAGAGTTTTTCTTACCCCTCAAATTGGGGTGTAATGAGGGTGAAGGTAACGGAGGGGAGAACAATAATTATAGAAAGACTTTTTTACCATTTATCAAGATCTAATCCAATGGTTGAGATTTCTAATAATAATATGACTCAATAACATGTAAGATTATTTATGTCATTTTTCATATATTCCCTTCCCTTCTCTTCACTTAATTAAACTTTCCAAACGGGATGAACTAAGTTCCCATTTGTTCTCCTTACTAATTTACCAAACAAGTTTTACATGTTCTCGTATCTTCCCTTAACTTAACTTAAGTTACCCCATGTTATCTTAACTTTTCTTCACTAGGCTCAAATCCAAACAAGCTCTAAGAAAATCTAAACTTAAGAAGGGTATTGCGATATGTACCCTTTATAGTTTTTTTAAAAACCGAGACGCATTAAAGCAAGGTTTTTTATTTTATTTTAAAAAGAAGCTTTAAATATCGCTTTTTTAATGGAGTTATGAATAGAAATGGTACTGTATCGGGCTTCGGAGTTTATGTCTATTTTTCAGAAAGCCCTAATACGAACCCAAACAAAATGGGTTTCTGTTTGTAATTTTAATTTTAAAAGGGCTTCGAACGAATTTTACGCCCAACCACACTCTCTGCCTCCATTCGCCTCTCTGAGGTTTAGGGTTTACGATAATTGAATCCGACCGACCTCGTCGACGACAACTTCACCGCCTCGACGCTCGCTTAAAGCTCCGACGATCGCCGTCCCTCCGAAGCTCTATCTTTTTTTCGAATCTAATCATCGAGCATCTCGTTACGCATCGTTAGAACGATGGAGGTCGATCGATTGGACGGCAGAAACCCTAATCAGCTGAGACCTCTCGCTTGCTCTCGCAATGTCCTTCATCGAGCTCATGGTTCGGCTCGTTGGTCTCAAGGTCTAACCCTAACCCTAAAAGTTTATCTTTTTAGTTTCTCTGTTCCATATTAACGTCGATTCTCGCCCAAGTGCGTGCAATTTGCTGTAATGTGTAGGAATTTGGTGGGTTTTTACCCTTTCATTCTGTTAATTCTCCGTCTCGAATTTTCAGGGGATACGATTGTATTGGCTGCTGTGTATGGACCCAAAGCCGGGACGAGAAGGGGAGAGAACCCTGAGAAAGCATCTATTGAAGTTATTTGGAAACCCAAAACTGGGCAGATAGGTATTTATCCATTCAATTAATTTCTTTTTCCTGTCACTTACCTTGCATATAAAGTTCCTCTTAAGTCTATATTTCATTATATAACCATACTAGAGCCAACACCAAATTGTTGAAAAGGATTTATGTAAAATCAGCAGAGCCGAACACTAACTCTAACTCAGGTAATCTACCCAACTCGATAATAAATGTTTTGATGATAGCATTGATCTGACCACTAGCTCATGTCTAGTTTCTCAAGTGTGGAGATGTGCCAAGTTAGGGCAGCCGAAACTTCGGAGAAGTTTATAGTATCAACCACTCCCTGTAAACGTTTAAAAGCACTTTGTTCTAGATATATAAGCAATATCTAGCAGGGTCGGGTCCAGAAAATTTTCCATGGAGGGGCGGACAACAAGGGTTTATACTTTATATACCTAAAAGTAAAAATATAATATTATAAAATTATAGTACATTATGAGAATGTACTTAGTACACTTTATTGTTAAAAATTTAAATGGACCTTTTACTTTCCAGTTGGCTAATTCAAATTGTTACTAATTTCTCTAGTATTTTTAGATTGCTCGGGTCTTGAGGTGCAATTTATTATTTTTTGGGGGTGTAAAAATTGCATGACTTTACATGCAAATTATAAATGTCTAGGTTGCACCCCTAGCTGGGCAGTAGATCCGCCCCTGATTTTCAGTAACACATATTTTCTGGAGCTAGGATAAAAATATTTTATGAAAATTCAGTTAGTTGTGGGCTGCGACAATAATACAACAATTACCACAGCAAAACTAATTGAAAAGCCTCTATCTTTAATCATTGGGATTGGCATAAATCCTGGATAACTTTGTTGTCCAACCACTTCCGTCAAGGGTCATCTTTTCTGTTAGATTTGCTGAAGACAATTATACAGATAACACAAACGTTAGACTTTTGGGTTTTAGCTTAACTGTTGCTTTTAACCAGCTGACTTGCTCTTAAATCTATTTTAATAGCTTATCAGCTATGGGCATGAAATCATTGGTTCATTCAGTGCTTCTTACACAGCAAATAGTGCACTTTTCATTTCACCAGATTCTAAAAATTGTTATGAAAACCTTGTAGGGAAACAGGAAAAAGAGTGTGAGATGATCCTAAAGAGAACTTTGCAGAGCATATGCCTTTTGAGTATTCATCCAAATACGACGACTTCAGTCATTGTTCAGGTTAGCTGGCTTGCTAATGTGAAATTTCATTCTTCACCTCTGTTATCTATTATGCTAAATAGTTGAATTGTACGGGTTCCTCAAATATATGCCTCGTACTAACTGCTCCACTTTCTATTATCACATCTCTTATGTATTGGTTTTATTTATGATGTCTGTTATCTCATGAAGAAAGTTTCCCTGATGTGAAGTTTCACACCTTTATTTTGTATATTTTCCATATATGAAGTATTTTAATAATTTTTAATATGTGCTCCTCCGATATATGACTTATACTAGCTTTCCAGATTCTATTATCTCATATTTACTTGCTTGAACAACCTTCATTCGAAGTAACATGTGTTAAATAACCCAAATCGCTCATTCCTTGTAGCTAAAACTGCACGAGTGGCAGCTATTTATTGGAACATGTTTTGTTTTTAATGAATTCTTCAATTTGTTCCGTTGCTTCATAACCATCACTTCTGTGTTTTGCTTGAATTATATTTATCATCATGTGTATGATAATAGTAATTTAGTGACTCTTAATTGCCGATATGTCATCATTTGACTGTGGATTTTCCTCCAAAATTTATTTTCTAATAATTTTCTGTCTTAGTGATGGTAAAATTCTGAGAGAACTGCACCTTTAGCAAAATATGTTCAGGGTTTCATATAATTAAAAAAAAGAAAAAAAGACAAAATATGTCCAGGGGAGAATTTAGATGGAATAGGTTTTTTCTAATTAAGCCCAACATAAGTAGTCAACCTTAGCGCCAGGCTGCTAGTCTGCAGACCGTGCACCAACTCCCTCGTCTATCTGTCTCAGGATCTTTATGGGCTAATAATTTGGCCTTGACCTGGTAAGAATATATTTCTGCTATTTCCATATTATACCTCTCTGAAACCTATAAGCTTTAATTTGGAACCCTAATGAAATCCGAGTTCTCTCTCTAATCTTTATAGCATCCTGTGGTATCTTCGAGTTTTAGACGATGAACATAATCGAACAAACGGCAAAAACCAGAGATGCTTCCACTGTGAACTCCAGTGTCCAGAGGTTATTAAATACCAATAGGCAGATAGCATCAGTAGTTTTAAGGATACAATATTCCAATGGTGGCGGTATCTACCACAATGGAGGTACATCATGACATCCTGCCATAAAGGAGTCAGGGCCAAGGAACAATACGGCGATTGAAGATATCTACATTTTACATATAATAGACACAAGTGGATTCCACTGACGGTTGTATATATAATTGTCTCTTTGTAGACTACTTCCTATGTGTCTGTATCCTGCATAATTCATCTCGTCTATGCAAAATTACAGTTTGATAACATCCATTTCTTCATGGTCTGAGAGATCATTTTTTTTTTCTTTTGAACAACCTCTACCCGCTTGAACAATCTTTAGGGTAGTTGTCCATGCTCGTAAAAGTTTGGTCAAACCGGATTGGCATCTGGCAAAAATTTCAAGAAACATTACTACATCTAGCATTTATAAATGTTTAAGAAGTGAATCAATTTTGGTGGTAATAAATACTGGAAACTTTTATTCCAGACTCAATTTCAAGGTCTGGTACCGAATGTTCGGAGTGAGTAGCTAATTGGTTGGTATGGATCATATATATGAATCAATTTCCTAAGCGAGAGAGAAATCAATTTGTGTAGTTGGCATGAATGGATCCTGAAGGTTGCAGGTCTGATAAGCTCCATTAGAACATATATATTAGAGAGCTTGACCAATGATCTTTCATCGTTAGTCATGACATTACTTTTTTTTTTTAAACAGTCATGGCATTACTATTATTACTTCAATATTAAAAAATTGAGATACGAATCAGGATGAAAAAGGCAATAAGAACTGGGAGGTAGAACTTGAAGAGTGGGAACTGAGAACTAAATCTAAAGAATATTGGCAAACATTTTGAAATTAAGGGGAGTGAGGATATGTAAGTTTGCTAGATATGTACCAAAAAGACTGAAGCCAAGGTGAATGGTGACAAAGATTCCTAATCTAAAAAAATGTGATTATTTGCATAAGTTGTTTAATGAGACTCATGTAAAAGAACATAAGATATAATCAAATGAATAGTGGTGGGTTCCTTGCTCATCCTTGGCAAATGAGGATTCATGCAGGTATGTGCTTTAAAGCACATGCAGATTGTAGTGTTGGGCTTGTAGGATCTGGTAGTATTAATATCTCTATTGACATATGAAATGCTTAAGTGAAATTGGAAGAACAATCAAGTGAGATTAAGCCAGTTGGTTGTTGCAGCTTTGCATGCGACTTTTGATGCTAAGTTGCTAACCTGACTATTGAAGAGAATTGCACTTGAGGAAGCATGAAGTGTAGACTGGATGATAAGAAGATGGAGGGAGCTGTATGTCTGTTGGGCCCTTCCGAGGATTTGGGAAGCATAGATGGAACAAGAATGCATTAAAAAGTTTTGCTATAGAACATGTGCATTTTTCCTTCATGTTTCAGAGGAGTGCATTATATATTTATTTTTTCAGTTTGATACAACAGTGAACATATTGCATGCTATTTAGTTGTGATGACACAGTATACAGGTCGTAACATATGAAGCACAAGCAAGTAAATATATAGACTTCACAAAAACCGTCCTTTTATAATACTTTATCCTGTTATTCTTAGTTCTGTTATTACAGTAATTGTGTGGTTTGTTGATTCCTACTGTAAGAGATATACCTTTGCTGTATGTTTATCAAGTCATGATCTTTAATAATCTTATTTGGGATGGATTCTCACTGCTGATGCTTATTGTATGTAAATAAAATATCACTATTGTTTATATATCAAGTTATTTTCTGGTCTTCCCTTTTGCAGGTCGTTGGTGATGATGGCGCTGTATCTTTTATCTTGTTTACATCGAATTCATTTATAACTAGTACATTAAAATTGCTATTCAGAAATTCTTGGAGGATCGCTGAAAATTTTTTAATGTTACGATTGAATGATCGACTCAACTCATAATATGGAAATGCTAACATGATGCTAGAGATTACGAGCTGTGTTATCCTGGCCTATATGGCATGAAAGAACTCGGTGTTTGCTTTTAGCTCACCAAATTTTCCATGGCTCTTCCACTACTTAAGTTTCTCATATTCGTGGAGAATTAAAAGTAGTAGTCCTCACAATAAAAATTGGCTATAAAATTGGTCAGTGATGGGGGAGATAGTGATACAACTTTTGCCTTCATTTCGGTTGATCTAAACAGGAACCTCTTTTTTAAGGAGTTCAACCACAAAGCTTTAATGTTAACTTTTCTAACATTAATTGATTATCGTCACTTGTCAGTCTGTTCTTTTAAGCTTATTCATGGCACACGTGTTTTCGACTTGGAACCATGTCCTAGTTTTGTTACAGGCCCTTATTGATATTCATTTTGTGCTCATATTACTTAATATTTTACTGTCATCACCTTTGCCTTCTCCCACATGTGTGAGCTGTTTGACTCTAAATTGAGAACATTCTCGGTTTTGTCTTTAGACTCACAAGCTGATCTTATCCTCCACTCATGCTCACCGTGTTAAATTCCTTTTGAGAAAAAGTGGGATAAGAAAAGAAAGGGCTTGTTGCTTAAAGAGCCTGAAGGCAAATGATAGGGAAAAACTACTTTATTGATCACACAGTTTGAGCTTGTAAATCAGTAGCAACCTTCTAAATTCTCTTAACATAGAAAACAGTTCACTTGAATGGAAAGATACTGTTTTTGTTAGAGGAAACTGCATTTATCTGATGCACAACACAAGCCAAATGCAAACTCAATTGGTTCTTTACTTAATAGTTTACGTTACAATTTGAACCTTTTGAGGACATGCAAACATTTTTATAATGATTTCAGATCCTTAATCAAGACTGTAGCTCTTGCCATGTGCTATAAATGCATCCTGTGCTGCACTTGTAGATGCTGGCATTCCTTTGAAGCATCTTGCTGGTCAGCTAACTAATATTTGTGATTAATTTGTAGTTCCATATACTTTCGTGATTTTTAACTTTCTTGTCACTGTGTGCAGTTGCAATCAGTTGTGCTTTGGCTGAGAATGGATCTGTAATTTTGGATCCCACCCTGGTAGAAGAGCAGGTAGTTTGGTTTCCTGGCAATTTGCATTCCCTTGTAAATTGTTTTAGGAAGCAAAATCAAAAGTTAAATGGTTCGTTTCATATTACATTCTATGTCAAGTCGACATTAAATACTGTTAATTATCACTAGGGTGCGATCCAATAGTTATGTGAAGCTCCGCTTGTCTGATTTGATGGAATTGCTAGTTTCTTTACTTGTCTCAACTTAAGCTTATATGTATGATTTTGATTTATTTCATGCATTGCAATTGTATCAAGAATATCCTGTGTTGTCAATTAATAAATAAATAAAAGAAAAAAAAGAAAAGAATATCCTGTATTGCTTATAAATGCTTCAAGCTTCTCTTCTTGAGAAACAGTATTGCACTTATTTGGTGTGGGAAGGGGTTTCTATAGCACGCTCATCTTAACTAGTTTGTTTTAACTCTCTTAATTGATACGTGCTCCAAAATAGTAAACTCTCCCACTTTGTACAGACATTATGGCTGTTAACATTAGTACTGATTATTTGGCAGAAAATGCTGGCCATTGCACATTTGGCATTCCCAAATCCACCTCTGTCAGTTCTTCCTAAAAGTTCAGCTTCTGATGAAGTGGAACCTATCGAACATGGAGTAATAACATCTGTTACCCATGGGGCAATGTCTGGTAAGATCTTTATGCTCCTTCCCTGCTTTTTTATGTGCATTTCTGTTTCCATAACAGTATTAAGGACTATAAATATAATTGAGCTATTACTATTAATTGATGTTTACATCAAGGTTTAAAACTTTTCACTTTACCTCATCATTTCATAGTAGAGCATTTTGAAACTTTGCTGACCAATGTGCTTCTGGTTGGATTTAGCCGGGTACAGTTCCATATAGAGCTAAAAAAACGAGGTCCCGTCATTAAAATTGATTTCGTCATACCCCTTGTCTGAATCCTGCGTCATGCTGATGCATCCTTTGTGTTGGTAGTTTTGCCGCAAGGCAGAAGTGGTTAATATGTTTCTTTTAACTAAATGCAATCTTCCTTGCTACTGTTTTGTTTATCTGTTTTGCGATTGACCTAATGATTAAAGCTGATAATTTTTATGTTTGAGCAAATAAATAAAATAAATAAATAAACAGAAGGAAATTTAATGCAGTTGCTCCATAATTCATAATCATTTTCTTTTCAGCTGTATATGTTTAGCTCCCCAAGTTTCTATAATGGGTATTGTCTTTCAACTACATGTGCATAATTAATCAAGATTTAAGAATAACGTATATAACTTTGGATAAGATGGGCACATGAAATCAAGAATCTGGTACTAAAGAACAAAACTGACAATTTTGGTATTTCCTCGTACTTCACTTTGATCAGTCCGGGATTACTTCAACTGCCTGGAGCGTGGTCGTGCTGCTAGTGCTAAGGTCTCAGAGTTTCTTAGGAGAAGCTTTCAGTTACAAGTATCTGAAGATTCTTCAAAAGCTATATAAGTTCTGATAAATGGCAATGAAAGAACTACAAAGACGTCAGTCCATGCATCGGCCAGAAGAATGCGGCCCTAACTACAGTTTTTTAATCCATTTTGGAAGTGTGATTCTGTGGGGTTACAGATGAGTCGCTTCCACCTCTTTTTATGCTTTCCTTTTTATAACTCTATTGTGGAGCTTCAGTAATTTTGTTATATGTTAATTCTGTCACTGCTGTAACGTGTTTTGTGATTTAATCTCAAATGGCATGATGCATTTGCTAAAGTTTTCTTTGGACAGGATTGATTTATGAATTTAGGGTGTGTTTTGCTAGTTTTCTGCCTTGACGCACCAGCGACAATAACTACAGTTTGAGTTTAATTTTGGAGTGATTGCACATATATTATACTTAAAAATGGGATGATCCATTATTATTATTTGTCAGAATGTAAAAATAGAAAGATCAATCTTCATCACAATTTCAGAATTTTGGCGCAGCCATGGACTTTTAAGATTGTTTTTTTCCATAAATAAGGCCAAGACAAATGAATTCTAAATTTATTCAGTTTGTCTCAACTATTGGTAATTAGGAAGCTTTGGGGCTGTTTGGTTTGTTGCAAAAACAAATTGCAGCAAATGTTGCATGCAGCAAATGTTGTAGGAAATTAAGTTCAAATTCATTGTTTGGATATATGCAATTATGTTGTAGGAAATGTATTTTCAAAGCAAATTTAGTGTTTGATTGAAATGCAATTAGTGCAAGAGCTACATAATTTTGCCATTTAGGGAAACCTTGGTGTCTATGATTTTCTTTTTGGATTTGAAAAGAATTTTTCTAATGAGGTGGAATTATTTTTATCTTTTAAATTTTTTTTGAAGCTTGCTACTTTTTCTCCCACCAAATTGGCCGTAACATTTGTTGCAATTTTTGCTACAAAACGTAAGTTCACTTACCTTTTTTAATTTCAATGTTGCAAACCAACCAATATATGTATAAATCCGAATTGCTTTATTCACATTTGCAACACTATTTCCATTCAACCAAACAGCCCGTTTGTCTTAAAAGCTTGCTTTAGTTTTTTATATCAAGCAGGCTTTGAAAGACGAGCTCAAAGTTGCTCGACAGTGAAAAAGCCTGCTTGTGTGCACTATCCTACTGTTTAAACGAGTGTGTCTTCAAATATGACAAGTCAATTTTAGACATGTTTCATTTTCTATAAACAGGTAATCGTATATTGATTTTTTTAGGGAAACTTTACCGGAATGCTTTCTTTTGAACATGCCTAATCTCATCATAGACTTAAATATATGCAATTCTCGGGTGGTCCACCAATCTTGGTATATTCATACTTTACCAACATACTACAGTTTCCTTTTGCAGCGAAACAGCTACCCCCAAATGCTGCAATCTATGTTGTCTTTAAAACTTTTAGAAGAAATTATAGAAATTTTCCTTTAGACACTATGAAAAGTGATGCTACATTAAAATCAAAAAAATTTGTTCCTACTAATCCAAACAAAAATACTTGAAATATAGAGCATTGCAATTCCATTAATGATTATTTCACTCTCTTAATTATTTTGATCAACTCTAACTTTATTTGTTTAATAATGTTCAATTATATGTTATCGATTTAGAAACCAATATTATTAGCTTAAAAAATCGTCAAATTATTTCTTTTTTTTGTAAGTTAAAAAAATCATCAAAATATCTTACTTAACAAAGCGGTCGCTAAATGGACTCCTCCAAGAACGTCCAGCTTTCCCACGCTCGCAAGTAGCGTCAGATGTTCCCTTCACTTATATAAGCGCGGGGAAATTATTCATTAACGTGCTCCTGCAGCAACCCCTATGCAAAACCCGTTGCTTGAGGATCACGTTAAGATCGAGGTACACCATATCGTAAAACAGCAGCGCAACCGCTCAGACCGAACACCCCCGCTAACCGTTAACCCATGCCAGCTGTACTGAAAATAAGTGAAAATCCAAGGGCATTTCTGGCCGATTAAGGAAAAAAAAACTATTTACGTAATCTATTGTATTTAACCGTTTATTTATGTTATCATCATTCTTCATTTATTATTTAAATTTTAATTAGTAAAACGATCTCTCAACTTTCTCCTCCTCTTTTTCGCTCCCTCGTTCTCGTTTCTCCTCTGAAAATTCTCGTTGAGAGGAGGATTCAATCCCTTACCTCCTCCTCTCAAACCCTAGATTCTGAAGTCCAATGGCTTCCAATGGCGTCCCTGATAAAAACGCCATCTTTAAGAAGCTCAGATCTCGGTCTGAGAACAAGGTGAGCGATCTCTTCCCCAGTCTTGCTCTTCAATCAAAATTTCATTTTTCTGAAGTGGATTAGGTCATTGAGATCTGAACCTCGAATTTGAGATGTATTTGGTTTCGACTGTTGATTTTTGTCTCAAAATTTGAATTTAGATGTGCTTTGATTGCAACGCCAAGAATCCGACGTGGGCGTCGGTGACGTACGGGATCTTTCTTTGCATCGATTGCTCTGCAGTGCATCGGAGCCTAGGTGTCCACGTTAGCTTTGTGAGGTATGGAGTCTGCTCTCGGTTGTATTATTCTCTTCATTGTTTAGAATTTAGGGTTTCGGTACTGAATTTGATGGTACATTCTTGTTCATATGATTTATTCCTCTACTTTTAAGCTGTCTGAAATAGTTTAATAATCTTTGGAATGTGAGGGTTTAGAATCTTTTGATCAATAATATACGCGAATGAAGATTAGATTTAATGCCCTGTATGTTAATGTGGTGATGTTTGCATCCCTGCGTGAGGATATCTCATTTTTATTAATATATTATTGTGACATTTAACATGTACAAATTGAAGGGATGAGAAACAGAAAATTTTACAAACAATAAGAATTTGAGTGGAACTAAGATTTTGATGAAATTGAAAATTCTTCTTTCATGTATTGGTTGCGAGGACGTTTAAGCATGCTGATAGATGACAATCTCCATTTTGATTGTGTTTTTCCCATGGATCATCTTATTTTATAATTTATTTGAGGTTCCAGATAAAATTGTCCCGAAAATGGACTATGACCTGAATTATGTCTAGATGTTCTTACATACAGATGAATATTTCATACTTCCCCATTTTGTTGAACATTATACTTGAAATTGAGGGAAGAAGACTATTTCTTAGGTCACTATCTAGCTTCTGTTTTACTCTCTAAGATTGGGGCTGGGTGGCTGAACGAGAATCCCTTTGTGATCATTTTGACTACATGGAGAACTGGGGTGGACATGCAGACACCGTGCACGAACCCGAATGTAGCTATTTTTAAGGTCCTTAAACAAGCTGGATGTTCATGTTTCTTTGAGCATCTAAACAAACTTGAAGGTTTATTCAAGCTTGGCCTGCTAAATGTTAAAAAGCTGCCACTAAACTCGAGCCCAGCTTGAGCATCCTGAACCCAAGGTATGAAGAAGAGGGAATTCTGACGGTTTCAATGGGCCTGAGAATTTGTTGCTTGGTCTTCTTTTTAAGAACCACTATTCCCAATCATGAAGTATATTGATGAGAACATACAAATGTCTTTTAGGAGCATTGGTAAATTTGAGCTTTTGGATGTTCATAACTTTATATGCGTTCAATTATCTTAACCAATCTTGAAATTTGGTTCAAGCTTTTATCCTTAATTTTCTAGTCCGCATAGCTAGAATCTCAGGTCTCAACATGCCAGAGTCAAGCCTTGAGCTCCGCAAGCCTACGGTTTGAATGAGGAACCAAAGGTTCCAACAAGACAAATTCTGTTTCTTCTCTTCTTTTTTATGGCATATTCTTCTCGATTATGATTCATGTTTGGAATAAAGGGATGGTTACAATGAAAATATCAAAATTATGTAGTTAAACAATATAAATGTAAAATTTTTATTATTTATCTAATTCATTATTGAACTTTTATTCCACTTCTTAAACTAGCTTGAGAACAGAGCCAAACTCGTTCAAGCTTGTTTAATTATTAAATAAACTAATTATTTGATTCAAACTCATTTCTTAGATTATAAAATGAGCTTGAAGGAGCTCTTATCAAGTTGATCTGAGCACCTTGAGCTCTTCGAGCCATTGACACACCTATGTTTCAGTAAGAATATCAACACAATATAGTTCTGAAAATATAATATAAATATAAAAACAAGCACTTGAATGATTCCAATCTAGTGCTGGGCTTAGCAAGCCTCTTAATCTAGCTTGTTCCCAAACTGATTCGAGCATGTTTCTGCTCATGCGTGTTGAAAACTTTGCATGAAGTCAAAGTTTTTCTTAAAGCTTGTTTATCTAGGTTATTAGATGATCCTGAAGGAGCTTTAGTCGAGCTGATTCGGACCAAGCCTCTAGTTTCTAGGGAATAATTACAATCCAATGCCTCAGAGATATACTTGTGAAAATGGATGAATATGCACGATACACACATCATACTCGGGCTCCTAAGAACCAAATTCTTTCTGCTCATGCATGCAAGCACATGCATACTGCATGGAGAATTCTTACAGCAAAGGCTTGCTGTGTTTGCCTTTTCTCAAGATTTTGGGTGGTTGGTTTTGATAATTGGTTGATTTCTTACTGTTCGGTTCGATAGACTATTAATGTAAGTTGAAACCAAAATGAAAGTATTGTCCTGTATTGCCAAACTGAAATTTCCAGCAGCACAATGAAAAGCAACAGACACAAGCATGGCACAGTATTTACCGAAAGTTGTAGTCTGCTTCCTGAATGCTTTCCAGATTACATCTCTGTTTAGAGCAATTGCATATCCACAAAGAAAAGGGAAAAACCAGTTTCAAATCTTGTGCTCTAGCAGTCCCTAGGATGGTGTTATACTCATCTTACTCCATTTATGTTTCATATCTTTTGTCATGTAACTTATACATAAATTCTACAGGCAACAACTAGAAAGATCTGTATTTCATATTTTCATGTTTCTACTGGAATATACTCATCTTACTCCATTTATGTTTCATGTCTTTTGTCATGTAACGTATACATAAATTCCACAGGCAACAACTAAAAAGATCTGTATTTCATATTTTCATGTTTCTACTGGAAAACATGTACATATTGCAATGTTACATTTTTTAAAAGTTTTTTGGAGGTTGCATAACTAAACAAATGTTGGGAATAACATAATTCATCACATAACAACTTAGGCTAATGATGTGTGAAGTCATTCTATAAGATCATGGACCAGTCATGGGCCGTATGTATTTCGAATAAGGATGCTGCAATAACATGGTATGTAATTACAGTTGAATGCAACATTATACAAATGTACGAAAAATTGATGATGCTCTCTTAAAGCTATTCTAGAAACCTAGCTACACATTGAAGAGTTCAAATAGGGAATCAAGGACTCTAAGGTGATGGAACTTCAAATTCTGTTTCCAAAAATACTTTCTTAAACTTTCTTAATTACGAGCCAGTCGAAAAACCTAAAATGTCCCTAATAGATTTTGCTTTCTTTGCCTCTTAACAACCTACAACATTAAGCTATTGTAGCGATTAAGCCATTAACTATAAGATACTCAGTATAAAATCAACATTTTACAATAATTAACATTGAGTAACATTGGGATAATCATAACCTCGATTATCACATGGTTAAATGAGGAGTACCTGCCTATATGCTGTTAGAAGTATAAGGCTGTAGAGTAGAGAAGAAGAAAATTGAGGGAAAGAAAGAAAAATTAATGGGCTTTAATGTTTTATCAAAACTGATGATGTCCCTTGGCTTTGTTAATAATATAATTTAAGCTAACTAATGTTGAAACTTTGTTTTCCTATATCTTTTATCCTGTGTTTCTTACATATGTGGAATCTTTCTATGGTTTCTAGTTAATGGTAGGATAATTAAATGCAATGTACTCTCTTAACATCTCTACTTACCTTCCAGCTTCCTAGTGTGACCTGCTGTTTCATGGAATCATTAATTCTGCTGTAGCTTGAAATGATTTCAATTTGGCTCAAAACACAAATTTTGCTTACGCCTTCAATAAAATTTGCACCTAAGTTTATGCTTTATAGATTCTTCTATATAGGAGGAAATATGCTCACTTGTTGGCTGGTGGCTATTAGAAATGATTTCTCATTGATGTATTGACTAGGATGTTATTATCAGTAACTGAATTTATTTTTGTATGAGTATTGGTCATTTGAAAGTAGTGGACTGCCTGTTACCATGATATTCCAGATATATGTCTAGTTATTCCAATTATTTACTTGGTCCTTTTAAATCCTATATAATACCATTGATCTAATTGTAGGCATCTTGGGTGTTTCTTAATATATGTCTAGTTATTCCAATTATTTACTTGGTCCTTTTAAATCCTATATAACACCATTGATCTAATTGTAGGCATCTTGGGTGTTTCTTTCAGAACATACTTGTTTAATTAGATGGATCCATGTATTTTGGAATTAGAATGCCTGCAAACTAGGAATACGCAGGACATATATTATTAACTTTTGAAATGTGTTACAAAATGCATATTTTAAATCTTGGACCCCTCAATTTCTCTATTATTACCTTAAAATCTTGTACCCCCTCAATTTCTCTATTAGAAAATAAACTGGGTATATTCCTCCATATATTGCTAATTTGGTTAATATTAAAAATATGATCAAATTGCCCCCAATATACTTAATTGAATTACTTCCAATTTTAACCCCAATACTTAAACCCTCTCCCTCCCGCCCTACCTCCCTCTCTTAGTGCCTTCACCATCTAATGGGTAGGTACCTAGGTGGAAATGATTCCCAGGATGGGAGGAGATGCCGCCAATGATGAGGACATCAGACTTGACCACGATCGTCTTTCTGTAATGTGGATGAGGTCGTTGACGATGCGGGTATGGATTTTAGGAGCATTGAGTATTGGGTTTTGCAACATCAAGGATGAGATGACTAGGGTTCCCTTGGCGTGAACGAGGATGAGGCCATTGGAGGTGAGCTTGGGATTGGACGTAAAGTAACTAGAGCTTGGGCTAGGGTTCTTAGGATTTTTTCTTTTTTCTTTTCTTTCTTCTTTTGCCCATAAGATGTTGAAATGCTTGAAGGGAGGGCGCATAAAATGTCAGAAGAATTTTCCGATTTTACTTTTTATGAGGAAGAAGATAAGGTACAATATGACTTTTACCCTAACTCTATTAGAATTGAGGGTAAGTTGGCAAATATAATGATTTGGGGGTAAATTTTTTTAAAAATGATGGATTTGGGTTGTTTCTGGCAAAACAAACCCTTTCTCAACCTACATCTTTGTGTCGAAAATGATGTTGTTCCATGACCAATCTTGAAAATTTTGCGTGGCCTACATCAGTACATGACAGAACAAAGTGAAACATATTTACTTTTAATAAACACCGTACATTATGAATTGTGATGACTCCTGAGGATCTTTAAGAGTTTCTCTATTAGTCATGTGATGTGGATCTTGAAAAACCTTCTGTGGTATTATTCAATTTATGTATTAGGGAAAACTTGTGGACTAAGCAGAAATAACAATACTGAGTGTTGTTTCATTGAAGGCAAATCCTGTTCTTACGTTTGTGAGGTATGCTCATATCACTTGGTGTTATGAGATTGGCATAAATATAACAATGACCATTAAATCAGCAGCAAATAGTTAATTATTGCATAGACTTGCTTGTTCCACTACAGGAGGCCTGATAAGCTGAGATATTATCTTGTTTCTTCTTTGAGCATGTTTTATGCATCATCTTGTTTCTTTAATGTCCTGCCTGTTCCACTGTGAAGTATTTATAGTTTTTTAAGTTAGCACTTGATCTTTTTACCCTTTGCATAAAGGTTTCAGTTTCCCTAATCAAAATCGGCAGCTGTTAGAGTTGTGTGTTTTTAATGTCATCAAAGTCTAGTATCATTTGTCGTAGGCCTAAGGAAGTTTCAGCTGTTTATCCATTAAATATTGCTATTGTGACTTTTAGGTCCACAAATCTAGACTCATGGAGTCCGGAGCAGTTAAAGATGATGGCTTTTGGAGGAAACAACCGTGCACAAGTTTTCTTCAAGCAACATGGATGGACCGATGGGGGTAAAATTGAGGCAAAATATACATCTAGAGCTGCTGAGTTATATCGGCAGATACTGTCTAAAGAAGTTGCTAAAAGCTTGGCAGATGATGCCATCCTGCCGTCGTCTCCTGTTGCTACATCTCAGACATCAGAAGCAGCCAATGGCCTTCCTGAGCTTAAGCTTCCAGAAAATGTGAAAGACAAATCAGTTGAAAAGCATGAAACATCAGAAGTTACACGCTCACCTAAAGCTCCTATTCATTCAGCAGTTACCGCAAAGAAGCCAATAGGGTCTAAGAAGGCTGGAAGTAAATCTGGGGGCCTTGGCGTTCGTAAGCTTACAACAAAGGTCAGTGATTCTACTTGGAGTCTGAAGGACATTCTTTGATGAAGATTACTATTTCAGATGCATATTATTTATTTTTAGTTTTACATACAAATGCTTTGAGAATGACGTTTCCTGAAAAGTAACATCAAAATGAATAAGGTAGCTTGCTGGGGCCTGAGAGAAGTCATGAGATTTCAGAGCCTTCACCTACCCTTGCAATCCCAAGAACATCACCACATTCCTACATTTCAAGCCCAAATATCTCACTGATGTAAATTTTTATGTATGCAGCCAAGTGAGAGTCTCTATGACCAGAAGCCTGAAGAAACAGCACCAGCTGTTACTTCTTTGGCTACTCCTAGCCCAACACAAGGATCATCTTTTCCTTCTAGATTTGAGTATGTCGAGCCAGGCACTGAGACTACTTCCAGAGGTGCCCATGCGATTGGACATGTAGCACCACCAAAATCGTCAAGCTTCTTCGCGGACTTTGGGATGGATAGTGGGTTTCAAAATAAAACATCTACCACGTCAAAAGTGCAGGTATGATTAAATTTTGTCTTTTAAGTTTCTCTCTTTGTTTATTATTTTTTTAAACAGACTCGGTAGCATTTACGCCTTCTTATATGATGAATATTGGTTGATTATTACTGATGAACCATTCATGATGAATGGTCCATGACTACTTTATAACTTAGAATTTCTTTCATTCTTCCTCCGAAGTCCGAACTAAGTTTTGTCTACTACATATGTAACATCTCCCAGTTGCTTCTTCTTGTTATTTAATCTTTACTTCTATTTGATATCTGAATCTTATTTGGATGGTTTACTAGGTTGTCAGGTTTTTAGGTAATGCCACTTGAAATAATTACTTGAAGCATAGATTAGTCATGCCTCATGTTATCCTTTTTTTTTCTTTCCTTTTTTCCTATTCCTGTATTCTTTAGCCTATGCATATAGTCATTTGAGCTTAATGCAACTAAGAGCTTGGGCTGAAGGTTTTGTTGCCCATAGTTCATACTACTTGCAGCCTTGTTTATGGTCAGCTATTTTCATCTTTATAATTTTTATGGTCCCCATGTGTTCGGCGGATGACAGCTGCCATTTGTTAGATGGAGAATGCATCAGATAGCTGAAGTATTTTTTTTTCTTCCTATACCCAAGTACAATGCAACTTCTTTTTCTCTGTCACTGAATATCAATGACATAGTCTCAATATGATGAAGAACTGAGTCAGAGCTTATGGCGATGGTTCTCTAAATTTTGCTTAAGAAAGCTGTAAATGACCAATAGAAATTAAGTTATAGGCATTAACTAATGCAAAGAGCTGAAACTATAAATTTTGTGGAAGAGAGGTGAATTTGACTCTGCTCTTTCGTCATTTAATCAGTCTTTGGTTACATGGGTCCATAACTTGTTCCCCGTAGTATATGGTTTCCTTTGAAATTTGAATAGTGATGTTGTTTGAGGTTTTCAGCACACAGAACTCTGTCGGCTTGTTTTGTGTACAAAAGAACTGAAATCTATGAGTGAGGCCTTTGTTATCTTATCCTTTTATGTTGAGCATATTCTTGATCTATTGAGTAGCATGCAGTTGTTCATTCCATTTTTGCCTTCCCTAGAAGTTTGTTATTAAGGTTAGATACTTTGCATTTTGGTTTTATTGTGACCATTTGCTTTCTTTTAGAAGTTCACAACACGCTTCAGTTTGTGACCAATTCCTATAAACAATCAATGCTCTGATTGAGAAAGTATTCAGCTTTACTTCTGCAACGATTATATTCATTTTCTGACAATCAATTTGTTCTGTGATGGACTTCTGATATGATAAGTTAAAAGCAAGTGGATTTAAAGTATCATTTTGTATCCAACAGGCCTACCAGGTAAAGTTAAAAGTTGACATTTAGCTCAACTCCATTAGGTTGACTGTTTTTGATCTTGTGTTCCTGTGGTTGGCATGAAATTTGCAGCATGTTTTAATATGTTGATCTATAGACTATTAAATTGATATGCATGTAACTTTAAAGTTTCTTGTGGAACTTAGTTTCCAGTTCACTATTATGCCTCTGCTGACTGTTAACATGTTGGGGTTCAAGACTGTCTTATTATATGTTGATGTTCCCATGACAACTTGGGCGCATTGATCTTGACCCCATACATTGAATGGATGCACTCCACTTGGAGTGTAGACAAGTCGCTGTACGTGATACTTGCTCTAGTTTCTATCAATCTGAGATTCTGCAGAAACTGTATGCTTTTTTGTACGTTACATGCTAACAGCTCAAATATTGAGTTTGCGGCGGTCACCTCTCTAAGAGGCTAACAATTTCAGGCTTATGCCTTTTTAACTTAAATGTACAAACAGGGCATACATAATTGTTTCTGGAGACCAGGACTCATGTTGTGAATTGTTCTTTTGTGTGTACTGTGTTGTGGTGATATATACCGATAACTGGACCCTTTCGGGTATACTAAAGTGCACAATGAAGTACACGGACCGATGGTTTTTAGGCCATTGTACAAATGGCAACTTGATTGGTACATACTAGAGCAATGCTTTTCAACTTTGTTTGGCTGCATAGACGGTAATTCATGCCCAATTGATGTCGGAAGCTAAAAGCTGCTCCTCTTGTTCTAATCTATATTCCTATGGTCAAGAACTCTGTCCCATACCCTAAACCTGAATGTTGGTTGACCCTCATAGTATAGGCGTTTAAGCACATAAAGAAAGCATCATGGGCATAATGCTGTGAAGAGCATTGCTGTGAGGTTTCAAGCTGGAAGGAGTCTAAAGAATGCTTACTTGTCAATCAAATGATAGACACCTTTGGGATCTAGATTTGCAGGAGAAGAAATTGGAAACAGGTTATCAATTACGGTAACAATTTAGTTTAATTAGGTTTTTGTAGTTTTTTAAATTGATGATGGAAGGAGTGGCAACAATGCCTGTACTGAATATCAAACAGTTGATGAGCCTTTGATATCTAGATTGGAGAAGTGTTTGGAATTGAATTATCAATTAGGATGTTTTTTCCCTTTTGTTTTTTAGCAGTTTTTGAAATTGATGAAATAGATCACGTGGTTCAATTTTTTTCGTAGCTAATCATGGTTAAGGAAGGGTGCATGCTGTGCAAATAGTGATCATCTGATCTTCAAATGGTTAATGTGCATTTGTAAACATAATTGTAAGGGAAAATAATGCGAAAGTAGATTATCGATTAGGATGGTGATTCGTTTTGGCCTTTTAGCAGTTCTTGAAATAGAAGGAATGGATTCCACTTTCTCTAGGTATTAGTGGGTTGATCCAAACTGGTGGAATCAGAACAGGTGTCAAAGGACCAGATCTTATCCCTAGTTGTTTTTTTAATGGGTTCCTCAAGTTGACCAGACTATGACTTAGAAGCTGATTTGAGCATAAAAAACCTGCTGTTTCATGTAGCATTAAGCTGCCTCCTTAAGACTCCAGATCAAGAAGATGCGAGTTATTTCGATAGGTCATATCATGAATTGTTTAGCTGTATATGAGTGTTATTTGGGTTCCTTTCTCTTAATATATTCTTGCAGATGGGCCTTAGATATTCCGGTGTTGAAAAAAGCCCCGCCGTTTAAGTGCTTTACAAAGCGGAAGCGGTGCCTCACCGCTTCGCTTTCGTCGAAAGCGGTCAATGAAAGCTGACGCGGCGCTTTCTGCGTGGCATAAAGCTCGTAAAAGCGTTGCTTAGTGCTTAAAAGCTTTCAAAAAACAAATATGATTTTATATTATACCCGACCCGACCCATTTTCTTAAGTAACCCTCCGCTTCTTCTCTCTCTCATCTCCGCTTCTGCAACTCAAGATGAAAATAAATCCTAACCATAACTCTGGCTCCATCCGCCTCGTCCACTGCCTTTGGCCAAATCCACAGCCTCCCACCACCAAATTGACGGCCAAATCTGCCTCCCAATCTTTCTCCAACAAGCTCCTCCATCACGACATCACCTTCTCTTGAGCTCCTCATCAAAGTTCACCATCACCATCTCTATTTGAAGACCATCACCATCCCCAGTAATGCAGATCTTTGTTATGCTGATTTTAGTTGGTTTCAGGCAATTTGATCAAAAGGAATGTGATTAAATCATCTCTTGGTTATTATTTTATCTAAGCTATATTTGACACATGAATTTAAAATCAATAGATCCTATAGAAATGGCAAATTACGGATATCTAGATATTTCATAGATGCTAAAGTACTGGAGCAGTCCTGTGTTTTGTAGTCTTATTAGCATTACTCTTGATATATCTAGACTATGTGCCAGATAATGATGATATATTACTACTTCTGATGTATTGATGGATTGTAATATCTTTCAATGACTGCATTCAGTTTAATTCATTTACTGCCATGCCTATTATTCTTTTTCTGAATCTTAACTTAAGGTGTAACCATTTGTTCTTTCAGATCCAGGAAACTAATGAAGCCAGACAGAAATTTTCAAATGCAAAATCAATTTCATCCGCCCAATATTTTGGAGATCAGATGAAGCCTGGAGATAGGGAAGCTCAGATCTCATTGCAAAGTATTCGGTATGTCCTTACAGAACAAAATAACTTATATGCTTGATAGGGAGTGTCTTTGATTCACGGGATTCATTTTTCCTTTGATTTAGTTTGTCACAGAGAACATAATATTTGTCTGTGGTGATCCCTGCTCTTATATATGCGTTTTATTATATTGTGTACTTGTGTGGGTTTAGGTTGTTTTATGAATTCAGATGGTATTCAGCTTCACCCTTGCCTTATCCTGATATTTTAACTATGAAACTGCTAATTGAGTATCCATCGATGATAAGTGACCACCTTTGTACAGGGCTCAACATCCATTTCAAGTGCTGATCTGTTTGGTAATGACACGGATGATTCTCGTCTGGATCTGACCGCAACCGACCTTATAAACAGAATCTCCTTCCAGGTATTTACTAGAATGTTCTCTCTTTTCCTTTTTCCCCCTTATGCTAAATGCTTACCCACCTTAAGGTTATGGACATCAGAAAACTGAGTCTTGTGTTGGAAGAATCCCTCATTATTTTCTGAATCGGACATATCAGTAGACATGCTTTCCATACATAAAAATAACGGGTTTCATCATTTGAATAATTGTGGGATGTAGATAAATCTGGAAGCTCTTTAAATATGAGATGCTTTGGAAGGTAGTTTACCAAGAACTGACCTTGTTTGCTTGCATTCATAGGCATCACAGGATATATCTTCGCTCAAGAACATCGCTGGAGAGACAGGGAAGAAATTGACTAATATAGCCTCCAGTCTCATCAACGAGTTGCAAGATAGAATTCTGTAAGTGAGCTCCTTACAACTCACAGAGTGATGTTTGAACAGCCACTCTGCTTGTTACAGGACAGAGTTATCAATCGACATCTCCGTAAGTTGTTTGTCTATTGTGTTAAGTTCATCGTGACAAGTTCTCTTCGAGGCATGCATAATTTCTAACTTTACAGTCACATGACCCAAATTTGTAACGTTAGGGTGTATTTGAAATTACAGAACATATTACAGAATGTCATGTATTTTGGCGATAATATATATAATATTCGTATGTCTTTGTCTATCGAATTTCAGCTTGTATTTGTTCGCCTTGGAAAATTACTGAATGTGACATCTCCATTTCCCAAGTGCTATTGTGGACAGTTCAAACTGTCAGCATCCATGTCTTGCGTTTGAAAAACCTTTTTCTTTATTATCATTACAAGTTCGCAATTAGCAAAGGGGCTGGAGAACTTTGGTTTGTATTTCTTTGTTCTTCCTTTACCTATGCCGTAGCATTCGGTTGATACTGCTGGAGTTGCTGTCAATTATCAGCAAAATACAAAGCAAATTCTCGAGCTTCATAAGCATCTTGTTGTCTGGCTAAATTGGAGTAGCCCTTTTAGTGCTCACGTAAAACATGAAATAATAACTTGGTGCGACCTCAAAATGGTCCTGATGCGGATCGTCATGGTTTCTAGGATGCGGGAATTTATGCTTGAAGAGCCTATTTCTTCCAGGGTAAATTGCATAACCTCCATCTATGCCTTCAGCTGCCGAACTCATGTATAGCACTTAGCCTCTCTCAATTCGTGTCGAAGAGGGGAGTTACTTAATGCTAAGCGGGGGAAAAAAGGTGGGGGAGCTGTCGAAGGCATTTACTAGAACGTAGCCTCTCTCAATTCATGATGAAGAGGGGAGTTACTTAATGCTAAGCGGGGGAAAAAAGGTGGGGGAGCTGTCGAAGGCATTTACTAGAACTTAGCCTCTCTCAATTCATGATGAAGAGGGGAAGAAGGGGGAAAAAAACAATAACAACATTTGTTTTGTTGGCTACTGACAATCTAAAGGTGGTAAGTGCTAGTAAATGAACTCGGAAGTATGAAGTGCTACTGAAGGCAATCTGATTTGGTGGAATTTATCCTTCACCGAAAAATGAAGTTCACCTCGGATAATGGCAGGTTATCGTAGAACACATTTTAGCTAGTAAACGTAGGAGAGCTCTCTTCTGTTACCGTATGACCCTTGTGTTCTGCTGAGAATCTGCGCTTCTGCTGGAGTGCACATTCATTCCGTGCATTGCATGTTACCCATCACTCTCCGATGACCTAATGGGCTTTAGATCACCACAGCAAATGGGTGGAAATTGGGCTACCAGGCATCTCTTTTGTGTATAAATGTCATGCTCCATGATGGAGCCTAGGAGTAGAGTTGTGTTCACACGGCAAGAGATCGAGGAGACAAGCTTTCGATATATCGATTCTCTTCACTTCTTGTTTGGCAGCAAACTAATGGTGTATATTGCAAATTTTTCCAGTAATTAAGTAAAGAGATGACATATCATGTTTCGCTCTTTTTATTCCTAAGATACCTTAAAATACTTTGGCTCTTTGCAATAGAGTAGCCACATTAGTATACATTTGGATTTGAACTATTTCTTTGCAACAAATGTCATATGAAATGTTTTGATATATATATATATATATATATATATATATATATATATATATATATGAAAATACTCCATTTCTACTCGTAGCAAACCAAACCGCTCCCTTCCTCTTTGCACAGTCTCCAAAATAACTTGTTTGCCTTCATTCATTTCTAAAGTAGTGGATCATACTATAGTTAGAAGTCATGGAGATGCATTGATCCCAACAAAATCACATGAATATTTGGACCCCACACGCGCGCTACAAAATTTGCACGCCGACCCACTTATATATTCTCTCAAGCTTTGGATATGGTGGTGCCTACTGTTGTTGGGGTTGAAACTTAAAAGCAAGCTTTTTCTGCAAAGTAAAAGGAATAAGTTTGAAATGTGAGGCAATGGAGTTGATTGCTTTCATGATGAAATCCGTATATTTAGCTTGCATGCACCATTGATATATACATGGAATAACTTATAAGAGAAGCAATCACAGTTAATTATTCATGGATGTTCATGGGTTAGTGAAGCTTATTTCTTATAGAGGAACCATGTGAGTTCGCTATCACGATCATTTGATAACGCAAGTTTCATATAGACACAATAAGCAAAACCATTAGTGGCATTTCGATACTGTCTGCGTCCGTGATCAATTTCTTCTCTCCTTGATTAGTGTGTTAATATTTCTCTATGAAATATATCATATAGCTAGAATTATACGGTAGATTGTTCATCGCAAATGATCTTTCTACTAGGAATTTGTCACATAAAGTTATATTTCTCTCTTGCAACAATAGCCCCGAGTTCAATAATCATGTCTTCTTCTATTTCTCTAATAACATTTTGAATATGTAGGATTTCATTTTATCGACTACTGCTCCAGTCCAGTTCAATCATAAACGCTAGCACTTTAAGATGCTTGCTGTCAAAACAAATATCTCCTAGCATCTAGTTAATCAACGAAATTGTTTTTCAATTTCTTTTGTCTATATTATGTATATGTTTTCTTTAGTTGATACATTTTTTGAACTTTAATCAAGAAAAATATTCCTCCATTGGGGATATCACTACACCATTTCTACAGAGGAGTAAACTCTTTTCTTTGCCTGTTTTTTGAAGAACATACTTACCTTACCTACCCTTGATTCCTTGAAGACAAGTTTCAACAATTGACAGGATTAGCATCCATGCAAAATACTTGAAATCCATTAGAAAGCCGCTTCTCGCATTAGCTGGAAAGTTACCTTCATTTTGATGGATGAGGATATGAGAATAAGATATAGCAGTAATGATTAATGTTCTGATCCATTGCATTTATGATTCATCAAAGATTTGTCAATTATTGGATTATTACAATACAAAAAGGCTTACAAATAAGTGCAGTAATTTAAGGATATGGTTCTTTTGATGCATCACGTATGTAGCGTTTTAGAACCGCTGAATACTTTTGTGATACTAATCGTTTACCTTCTAAAAAAACCGTAAATGTTCCTCAACCTTCAAACAAATCTCACCTTCAAATAAACCTTCCCACAATCTGATAACTTCTCATGCAATCAACAAACTTTCAATGATACTTGTCTTTTATTTAGTATACAACGAACTTTCTCTATGATAATTATCTTTCATTTAGAAAAGAGTGCAATTTATGAGGATATTAATCGTATTACCTTCTAAAAAACCGTAAATGTTCCTCAACCTTCAAACAAATCACACCTTCAAATAAACCTTCCCACAATCTGATAACTTCTCATGCAATCAACAAACTTTCAATGATAATTGTCTTTTATTTAGTAGACAACAAACTTTCTCTATGATAGTTATCTTTTATATAGAAAAGAGTGCAATTTAGGAGGAGATGAGACAGTATTTGATTTGGATGAAACACAATCGTCAAAATATTGATGGCACTGCACCAAAAGTTGCAATGCGTGATCCTTTTTTTGGTCATCTTGCGTCATATTTTTGTGTTGAACAAATGAAGCATGACACAAGTCGAATGTGTGGATAGAGCATGTGTGAGAGGGTGTTTCTACACATGGAAATATGTCGCGAAATTGGCGACACATATTCATGATACTTTTATTTTATTTTGTATCTAATGACACAAACATGCATCATGACTTGCAACATCTTTTAATTTGTATTGTTGTTATTTAATCCTTTACAATTAACACAACACTATTAAATGAGTGTTGACATATGCAACTTTTGTTGTAGTCTAGAGGGTGGTTGTTGGAAATTTTTGCTGTCATTTGTCCTTTGATTGTATGGGGAAAGGATTCAAATCCAATATCAATAACTTCTTGTCTCCACTCTTGATGATTAAGCTAGATATCACAAATAATTTCCATGATAGCGCCTTGCTATCTTTCATTCCTTTTATGGTGTTGGAGATTGTTCATTACTGGTAGTTTAATGATAAATTAATCTTATGTATGATATTATCTGTGAAGAAGAATCAACTATTATAAGTGGATGTAGCACTACGTATCCATTAGTGTTAGCTCCTTGGTTAATGCATGCTATAGGCCTTCGCTAAGTTGTGAGAAGTAAACAAAATAACATAATTTGTTATCGTTCGAGTGGTGGCTTTTCATAGCCACCAAATTAAGCTAAATTAAGGAGTTTATCCATGAAATTAATTAAATGCGGAAACTTGAGTTTGAGCTCCATTATTCAACTTATCTTGCTGAATATGATAGTTCTAGAATTCATAGAAATAGATGGATATAGACAGAGGCAGAGCTACATATTGTTTAGCCAGGATACATCCAATCTAAATTTTGGAAGCTTTCCATGCATGCACATATAATTTCTTAGAGAAATAACTTGTTAGAGAAATATATAACTTGTTGATATTCTCATGCGCTAGAAGAGGCTCAAGAGAGGGTAAGACGCACAGTTCTATTAATAAATAATTTATGTATGTAATACACAAGGGTTCAGCACATATCTTATTCTCTTGAATCCAATTATAATGCACAAATAATTCATTTTTAACGATCGAGAATGACCATCTCTTCTTCAATGAATTTACTGCTGAGTGTGCTCACAATATTGTATCACACTGCTGAGTTGTGTGAAAGAGGTACAGATGACTCAAAATCCACGAGAGCCTCAAGATAAGGGAAATGATGTGGCCTAAGATCATAAGTTAGGTCACAAGAATAAGAAAAAATAGCACAATATTTCACGGTCTATCGATCGTGCAAGCCAGGAGAAGCGCAACACAACACTAGAGAATGTTGGCATCTCTGGGCCCAACACGCACATATCCCATGTGCCCTCAACCACTCCCATGCACCGAAGTGAATCCTCTTTCTTCACTTTTTGAGCCCACAATCTCACCCCCCCAAACCCTATAAATACCCATCAAACATTCCTTCATCAGTCACACAAAACACAAGCAATGGCTAATACTACTATCAGTAGCAGTAGTAGTAGACTTGTGACTATTTCACTTCTAGTGCTCTTAGGTGTGACCATATGCTCTGCTGCTAGAGCCCTCTACACGGTAGAGGCTGGAGTTGCCGGCTATGGTAGCGGTGGCGGCGCCGGTGGTGGGACCGGATACGGAGTAGGAGATCATGTCGGAGGCTACGGTGGAGGTGGCGGTAGTGGCGGTGGTGGTGGAGGTAGCATTGGCAGTGCCGGATATGGCGGTGGAGCTGGGAGCGGAAGCGGAGGTGGATACGGTGCAGGAGGAGGCCACGGAGGTGGCGGGGCGGTGGGGGTGGGGGCGGTGGAGGAGGAGGTGGCAGTGGGGCTGCGGAGGAGCACGGTTCAGTGGTGGCTTTTCATAGCCACCAAATTAAGCTAAATTAAGGAGTTTTTCCATGAAATTAATTAAATGCGGAAACTTGAGTTTGAGCTCCATTATTCAACTTATCTTGCTGAATATGATAGTTCTAGAATTCATAGAAATAGATGGATATAGACAGAGGCAGGGCTACATATTGTTTAGCCAGGATACATCAATCTAAATTTTGGAAGCTTTCCATGCATGCACATATAATTTCTTAGAGAAATAACTTGTTAGAGAAATATATAACTTGTTGATATTCTCATGCGCTAGAAGAGGCTCAAGAGAGGGTAAGACGCACAGTTCTATTAATAAATAATTTATGTATGTAATACACAAGGGTTCAGCACATATCTTATTCTCTTGAATCCAATTATAATGCACAAATAATTCATTTTTAACGATCGAGAATGACCATCTCTTCTTCAATGAATTTACTGCTGAGTGTGCTCACAATATTGTATCACACTGCTGAGTTGTGTGAAAGAGGTACAGATGACTCAAAATCCACGAGAGCCTCAAGATAAGGGAAATGATGTCGCCTAAGATCATAAGTTAGGTCACAAGAATAAGAAAAATAGCACAATATTTCACGGTCTATCGATCGTGCAAGCCAGGAGAAGCGCAACACAACACTAGAGAATGTTGGCATCTCTGGGCCCAACACGCACATATCCCATGTGCCCTCAACCACTCCCATGCACCGAAGTGAATCCTCTTTCTTCACTTTTTGAGCCCACAATCTCACCCCCCCAAACCCTATAAATACCCATCAAACATTCCTTCATCAGTCACACAAAACACAAGCAATGGCTAATACTACTATCAGTAGCAGTAGTAGTAGACTTGTGACTATTTCACTGCTAGTGCTGTTAGGCGTGACCATATGCTCTGCTGCTAGAGCCCTCTACACGGTAGAGGCTGGAGTTTCCGGCTATGGTGGCGGTGGCGGCGCCGGTGGTGGGACCGGATACGGAGTAGGAGATCATGTCGGAGGCTACGGTGGAGGTGGTGGTAGTGGCGGTGGTGGTGGAGGTAGCATTGGCAGTGCGGATATGGCGGTGGAGGCACGGAGGGTATGGTGGTGGTGAAGGTGGCGGAGCTGGGTATGGTGGTGGTGAAGGTGGCGGAGCTGGGTATGGTGGTGGTGAAGGTGGCGGAGCTGGGTATGGTGGTGGTGAAGGTGGCGGAGCTGGGTATGGTGGTGGTGAAGGTGGCGGAGCTGGGTATGGTGGTGGTGAAGGTGGCGGAGCTGGGTATGGTGGTGGTGAAGGTGGCGGAGCTGGGTATGGTGGTGGTGAAGGTGGCGGAGCTGGGTATGGTGGTGGTGAAGGTGGCGGAGCTGGGTATGGTGGTGGTGAAGGTGGCGGAGCTGGGTATGGTGGTGGTGAAGGTGGCGGAGCTGGGTATGGTGGTGGTGAAGGTGGCGGAGCTGGGTATGGTGGTGGTGAAGGTGGCGGAGCTGGGTATGGTGGTGGTGAAGGTGGCGGAGCTGGGTATGGTGGTGGTGAAGGTGGCGGAGCTGGGTATGGTGGTGGTGAAGGTGGCGGAGCTGGGTATGGTGGTGGTGAAGGTGGCGGAGCTGGGTATGGTGGTGGTGAAGGTGGCGGAGCTGGGTATGGTGGTGGTGAAGGTGGCGGAGCTGGGTATGGTGGTGGTGAAGGTGGCGGAGCTGGGTATGGTGGTGGTGAAGGTGGCGGAGCTGGGTATGGTGGTGGTGAAGGTGGCGGAGCTGGGTATGGTGGTGGTGAAGGTGGCGGAGCTGGGTATGGTGGTGGTGAAGGTGGCGGAGCTGGTCCATGAAATTAATTAAATGCGGAAACTTGAGTTTGAGCTCCATTATTCAACTTATCTTGCTGAATATGATAGTTCTAGAATTCATAGAAATAGATGGATATAGACAGAGGCAGAGCTACATATTGTTTAGCCAGGATACATCAATCTAAATTTTGGAAGCTTTCCATGCATGCACATATAATTTCTTAGAGAAATAACTTGTTAGAGAAATATATAACTTGTTGATATTCTCATGCGCTAGAAGAGGCTCAAGAGAGGGTAAGACGCACAGTTCTATTAATAAATAATTTATGTATGTAATACACAAGGGTTCAGCACATATCTTATTCTCTTGAATCCAATTATAATGCACAAATAATTCATTTTTAACGATCGAGAATGACCATCTCTTCTTCAATGAATTTACTGCTGAGTGTGCTCACAATATTGTATCACACTGCTGAGTTGTGTGAAAGAGGTACAGATGACTCAAAATCCACGAGAGCCTCAAGATAAGGGAAATGATGTCGCCTAAGATCATAAGTTAGGTCACAAGAATAAGAAAAATAGCACAATATTTCACGGTCTATCGATCGTGCAAGCCAGGAGAAGCGCAACACAACACTAGAGAATGTTGGCATCTCTGGGCCCAACACGCACATATCCCATGTGCCCTCAACCACTCCCATGCACCGAAGTGAATCCTCTTTCTTCACTTTTTGAGCCCACAATCTCACCCCCCCAAACCCTATAAATACCCATCAAACATTCCTTCATCAGTCACACAAAACACAAGCAATGGCTAATACTACTATCAGTAGCAGTAGTAGTAGACTTGTGACTATTTCACTGCTAGTGCTGTTAGGCGTGACCATATGCTCTGCTGCTAGAGCCCTCTACACGGTAGAGGCTGGAGTTTCCGGCTATGGTGGCGGTGGCGGCGCCGGTGGTGGGACCGGATACGGAGTAGGAGATCATGTCGGAGGCTACGGTGGAGGTGGTGGTAGTGGCGGTGGTGGTGGAGGTAGCATTGGCAGTGCCGGATATGGCGGTGGAGCTGGGAGCGGAAGCGGAGGTGGATACGGTGCCGGAGGAGGCCACGGAGGTGGCGGGGGCGGTGGGGGTGGGGGCGGTGGTGGAGGAGGTGGCAGTGGGGCTGCGGAGGCAGTTCGAGTGGTGGCTTTTCATAGCCACCAAATTAAGCTAAATTAAGGAGTTTTTCCATGAAATTAATTAAATGCGGAAACTTGAGTTTGAGCTCCATTATTCAACTTATCTTGCTGAATATGATAGTTCTAGAATTCATAGAAATAGATGGATATAGACAGAGGCAGAGCTACATATTGTTTAGCCAGGATACATCAATCTAAATTTTGGAAGCTTTCCATGCATGCACATATAATTTCTTAGAGAAATAACTTGTTAGAGAAATATATAACTTGTTGATATTCTCATGCGCTAGAAGAGGCTCAAGAGAGGGTAAGACGCACAGTTCTATTAATAAATAATTTATGTATGTAATACACAAGGGTTCAGCACATATCTTATTCTCTTGAATCCAATTATAATGCACAAATAATTCATTTTTAACGATCGAGAATGACCATCTCTTCTTCAATGAATTTACTGCTGAGTGTGCTCACAATATTGTATCACACTGCTGAGTTGTGTGAAAGAGGTACAGATGACTCAAAATCCACGAGAGCCTCAAGATAAGGGAAATGATGTCGCCTAAGATCATAAGTTAGGTCACAAGAATAAGAAAAATAGCACAATATTTCACGGTCTATCGATCGTGCAAGCCAGGAGAAGCGCAACACAACACTAGAGAATGTTGGCATCTCTGGGCCCAACACGCACATATCCCATGTGCCCTCAACCACTCCCATGCACCGAAGTGAATCCTCTTTCTTCACTTTTTGAGCCCACAATCTCACCCCCCCAAACCCTATAAATACCCATCAAACATTCCTTCATCAGTCACACAAAACACAAGCAATGGCTAATACTACTATCAGTAGCAGTAGTAGTAGACTTGTGACTATTTCACTGCTAGTGCTGTTAGGCGTGACCATATGCTCTGCTGCTAGAGCCCTCTACACGGTAGAGGCTGGAGTTTCCGGCTATGGTGGCGGTGGCGGCGCCGGTGGTGGGACCGGATACGGAGTAGGAGATCATGTCGGAGGCTACGGTGGAGGTGGTGGTAGTGGCGGTGGTGGTGGAGGTAGCATTGGCAGTGCGGATATGG
Source organism: Asparagus setaceus (assembly GCA_012295165.1). NCBI lineage: Eukaryota > Viridiplantae > Streptophyta > Magnoliopsida > Asparagales > Asparagaceae > Asparagus > Asparagus setaceus. The sequence goes on from CM022701.1 coordinate 30,249,211, forward strand.
CGGTGGAGCTGGGAGGCAGAGCGGAGGTGGATACGGTGCAGGAGGAGGCCACGGAGGTGGCGGGGCGGTGGGGGTGGGGGCGGTGGTGGAGGAGGTGGCAGTGGGGCTGCGGAGAACAGTTCAGTGGTGCTCAGGAAGCGGTAGTTGAGGCGGAGTGAAGGATGGAGCGGAACGGAGTGGAAAGTGGAAGGAGAAGTCGGAACAACAGTCGTGGAATGGCAGTGGAGAACGGAATGAGTGTGGTAGGAGTATGGTAAATGAAGTATGTTGGATAGTAAAAATAGTAATTACAAGGAACATTATCCTTCATCTTCTTTAATTATAAGTAATTTGGAGTATTAATAAGATGTGTGGTTACGTAATATGGTCGTAAGGACTAGTATAAGTATTAAAGTGTGATGCAAGTGTGGAGCTAATTATGATTATAAGTATTTGATTCGGCATGCTTTTATTAAGAAGAACCTTTGGTGTTATTTTAGCGTGTACTCTTGAATGGTGCGGTCTGTAATTTCTCTCCCCATGGAGATTTCTTATGGTGCCATGGACAAAGATCGTTGATCGTTGATCGCTTGTTCGGATATTGGTATCAATTTCAATTTAAAAAAAGAGGCAATTAATATTCATTGCCCATTTGCTTGATCTAGCATCTACTAAAAGTGGTTTAAGTGCTGTATTATCTCTCGTCATATCTAAATAGATATGAATGAAGTTAGTCCGAGCCCTACCGTTTCTGAAGACGGCCGGAGATTAGTTGCTCATTAGATACAATAAATAAATAAAACTAAGAGAAGACAAATTGAAATATCCATGAGTATAAGCGGGTACAAAGACTAACTACATCATTAGAAGAAACATTCGCATTATATTCGGTCATCCTTGGGGTCTGATTAAAAAAGCCACATAATAATATCTTGTAGAATGGACATGATATATAATTGGGGTTTTGTCTTTAGACCCAAAGGTTTATCATGATTTATGTTTAAACCCAATTACTTTTATTTGTATCTTTAGACCCAATTGACTTTGTTTATTTATCTTTAAACCCAATTTCTCAAATACACTTCATACTTATGTGGTCCTCCTAAAATTTTCAAAAAATCTAATTTACCCTCTTTTCTCATTTAATTCTCTCACCTCCTTTGCTCTCTTATTTCCTTCTTCAACTCTCATACAAACTCATTAAATATTCCTCAATTATCTTAATTCCTAAGGTTTAAAACTAAATTTTAGTGAGGATTCATCTCTTTTGGTACTTTAAGGTATAAATTCTCCCAATTCATCAACTTTTAATTTTATAGCATAAATTCACATAAATATTTGGGAAAATTATAACATTAATTTATTATTTTCTTCATCACAAGTTTTCACATGATTATTCATAACTCCTCATAATTGTTCATTATAATTAATAATACTAAAAATATAAAATTTTGATTCTAGTTTTCATAATTTTGATTTTAATTTCCTATGTTTGAGAGAGAGAGAGAGTTTTGGGGATGTGATGGTATTTTGGGGTTTTAACTCCTAAAAGTACAAATATAATATATTTCAACTATGAATTATACTATTTGGGTTTAAAGACAAAAGAGAAAGTTTATTGGGTTTAAAGATACAAATAAAAACACTTGGGTTTGAAAATAAATCAGGGTAAAACTTTGGGTCTAAAGACAAAACCCTATATAATTTGTAGTATAGTTAACATTGCTCTTATAATCCTCCCCAAAAGTAACTTTGAATGTTTTTCCTTAATAAGACATACCCCGGATAGGAAACACACTTCAAATGGTAAGTATCCATGCACATCCTCGCTCACACACGAAGATATATTGATGCGTCAGTTCATCGAAACATAAATAGATATACAAAGACACTGTCCTGATACAATGCAAAAATCACAGAGATGACCAGAAGGACAAAATATTGACAGTGAAGCTCGAAAAATGAGAGTGTTTTAATAAGCGGAGCAGCTCAGTGCTGTGTGTGAGCCGTTCGCAATTTGTGCTCTGATGTAGCATGGGCTTTTTATGCCGCATTTATTAATTAAAAAAAATCAAAACACTATCAGTCTAATCTATAATCTGTATCCAGCTGCCTATGTTCGTGCTTCAACAAGGCCTAAAAGCTTACAACATCTACTAAAAATATGCATAACAGTTCCAAGGAAGATTAGGAGAAGATAAAAAACTGGCTGGAGAACAACCACAGGATTAAGACAAGTATATAACATAACTGGCTGCTTGAGCGCACTGCCAAGTAGTGAATCCTCAATCAGAGACTTGCGACAAATTTCAGTAATAACACAAGCAAAACTGCTAAACTTCAGGATGAAACCAGAAACTTGTTGTTCCGCATTGCTTTGAGAGAGAATATAACATAGTTTTGTGCTTTAAACAGAGATAGCAATTAGATCCAAAATAATACAACTGAGGTTCAAAAGACAGATCTGTAATTGTTCCCCAAAAGCAATAACCAGATTGTTTTCGTTATAAATAGCAGCGTCTTTCGTGCACGGCTCAAATATAAGAGAAACTGATACATAAATTAACTAAAGTTTTAAGCTGCAATTTAATCAGTCTTATTGATAGTGAACTGCAACACTAAACTACCAAGTCTCCAAGGGGCAGCAAGCAGACGCCAAAATTTTAACTCATACTAGCCAGTTTAGAGGAAGAAGACAAAGAGTCCAAACAATGAACGAAATAGCCGGAAGAATTTAGGCTCTTACCAAGCTTGCATATTTTTGCCACAACTGCCACTGCAATGATAACTACGAGGTTCACTGGAGCCCTCAGAAGGGCTTCTTCTCGTATGAAACTAAACCATGCACCCCTCCTTCCGCTTGTGCGGCACCAGTCCGAACCTTGAAAAGGGGATAGATTATCCAAACAAGTTAAGAGGCATGCATGCAAATTCAAAATATCTCAGAAAGAAAATTAACGAAAAATTCAACATATTATAGAAATGAAAAAGGAGGGCAACTATCTCGTACATGTGTCACATAAATGCCCTCAGAAAGAATGAAAAATTATTGTGATTGTTTCATGAAATTTGACCATCAAATTAAAAAAATTATGTATTAGAGCTTGAAGAATGAAAGTTTTGAGAATGGAGCGGTAAAAAGAGGAGTTACAAATCTGCCATCCCTGTAACTGCATATAAGTAAAGGTGGAAGTAAACCAAATAATTAATAAACAGTTCGGTTATTATTCGTCCAGTTACTCGATCATATTCGATTCGATATCTTATTTAACAGTAAATGAATAATTTTTAGTATTCTATTCATAAACAAATAGAATTTAACCAAATGTGTATTCGATTTGCTTGGTCATTAAATATTTGTTTATGTTCTATCTTTATAAATATCATTGTAATATTCAACTTGAATTCAAATTCGAGTATTGAAAAATCAACCTAATTCGAATTCGAATTCACTGCTGTTTGATTCAGTTCGGTTCGGTTGTTTTCCACCCCTACATATAAGGCTCGTGTTCAAAAATAGTGAACCCTAATAACACACATCTTTTATTAAGAACAGTGCTCTAGAAAGGCTAGAGTTCAATACCTACCATGAACTTTGGATGATTTAAAATTTATTATCGAGTTTCCTCTGTACATGTACTATGCACCATATCACATAATTTTTTACAAAAACTTCTTTTATTAATCCACTGTTAAAACTTGTCATGAGCTATGTGTGTGACCTTCTAATGACAAAATTACACTTGGATGGACAGCTATCCGTATAGACTAGTTTTAAGTTGAAAAAGAAGTTAAACAAATAGTAAATAAATTATTGCTCATATAAAATAAGATATATACTTTTAAAATACTTTAGATTCCATGATAAAATTTATATAACAATTCTGTTATGACCATTCTAGCCAAAAGAAAACAGGTATAAGACTTACTACGGATGAAGTTGTTTAGCTATGATAATAAGATATATTTTAAAAGCGTTCATAATAACATTAATAAAAATTTACCTAATAATTATTACTTAACTATTTCAACATATCATGATTAGTTAGATTCCTAAAATTATTAAAAAATTGTTCAAATCCAACTACCTTGATGGGAGATTAATCCCTACGGCCCTGTTTGGCAAAGGGTTAATGGAGGGTTTAACCTTCCTTAGCCTTCCAAACAATAAAAAGTATCCAAGGGCTAATAAAACCTCACGTGATGTTTAACTGGAAGTTAACCCGTCATTTGACGGGTTAACTACTCCGCCTACTGAGGCGGAGTAAGATTTAATCTGTGCGATCACAAGGGCAAAACATGTAATTTAGAAAGAAAGAAGAGATTATGTGGGCCATCAAATAACGCGTCCACTACAATATTTAACTTTAGTTTGAAAGTGCTATCAACAAAGAAATATTGAGCTGCAATAAGTTTTGATATTTTAATATTTAATTATAAATTTGTAAGAGACGGGGTGAGGGAGTGCGAGGATACTTTTAATATTTTAATGTTTCATTTGACATTAAGTTGTGCTGCTTTGTTATTTTAATATTTCAATTCACTATGTCTGCTCTCTTCTCGTTATTGTTAACATGACATTTTCATATGTAGTTCATTTTGATTTGGGATAAATATTCTTTACTTGTCTGCATTACAAATTTACAGCATATATACCGATTGAAAGCTTTGCAGAGATCTTTTTCCTTGCTAATTATAAATATGTGTAGTAACTAATTTGTTGTGTATTTGCATTTGGAGGGGGATCCAGAACACATTTTTGCACAATCATTAGTAATTTTTGTCTACTTTTAATAAGGTTAAATTTGGTATTTTTTTAAAAACTTAGCAGCATCTTAACCCTTTTTAATTGCCAAACACAAAAACAGTTAACCCTTCACTTTAACTATCTAATCCAAACGGAATTTAATTATTTTTAACACCTCATAACGGGTTAACTAATTTAATCCTTCTCCTTACCCTCGTCCCTTAACCCCTTGCAAAATGGCACCTAAAGGAGGGGCATATCATGACCACGACCATATTCAGTCTAGTTTATGCCAAAAGATATTGTTGCTCTTCGTTCACTCTCAACTTAATTTCACGTAACATGGCAAAGAGTAAAATTGTACTGAAACATTCCGGTAACATATGTATTATAGTTGTCTTTAAAAGCTAATGTTCCTGAATTGTTATATGTAAAAAAAAGTTAGGGTATTTTGAAGGGGAAAAATACAGTTCATGGTAGTTTATTGAAATTTAGTCCTCTAGAAATACATGAGCTTAACATATCCAACCACTACATATAACAAGAAATACAAAAGAATGAGTATGACTAAAATATTTATAGAGATATAAGTCATCAACACAATGTTTTATCCAACTGGAAAAATAAACAATAACATGCATAAAAATATGCAGAAACTTGCTATGAGTTATTTATGGAATGTACCTCAAATCTTAGCTCTCCCGATCTTAAAAGATTGTGAGCAGACTGCAAAGAAGATGCACCAAGATCTTGGAATCCTTGTTTGACAGCTTGCATTGTGTAAGGAACAAATTTCAACACCGATCCCTTGTCTGCCACAGCACCAACAACTCCCTGGGCAACCTTCAGCTTCAATGTGTCACCCAAGTATCGGGCATCACTCCCCTTTGTCATGGCTTCAAGAGAACCCATGCCTCTATATTTCTTAACTCGGCTACCACCCTGGGAAAGCAAGCTCTCAGAACTTTACAGGTAAACTGGGAAAAAAACAAAGCAAAAAAATGTAATTTCCTCTATATTTCTTAACTCCACTACCACCCCAGGAAAGCAAGCTCTCGAAAATTCAGAGGTAGGATGAGAAAAACCAAAAACAAAAACACAATGTGCTCTATATTTCTTAACTCGCTATCACCCTAGGAAACCAACATCTCAGAAGTCAGAACTTCATAGGTAAAGTACGAAAAATAAAAAACAAGACCTCCCTCCCTACCACGGTGGGAAACAAAGCTCTCAGACCTTCACAGCTTAAGTGAGGAAAAAAACCAAAACAAAAAACATAATCCCCCTCTATCCTCCTCCCTAACCCTAACTCACCCCCAAAAACCCCTGAAACCTCACCACAACCCTGGCCCTCATCATTTTTGCAGCCTGAACCTAGTTGTTGGAGAACTCCCACCCACTTTCTGCTAACCTAATTGAATAAAATTTATTAAGCTAAGATTAGTCATGACTAAATCTACTAGTCATTTTAATAGAAAATATGATAATATACCAAGTACATTCACTGACAAAAAATCCGAGGATAAATTAATTCATTTTAAAACTAGCAGATAGTTGGATCTGGAGTTAAATCTGAAAATAGAGAAGAATTGAGGGATATATAGGTAAAAAAACTCTAAAATATATAAAATCTTTTAATAATTTAATACATTAAGATTTACAAAGAGGAAAACCATGTGAGGAATACCAAGGACATGAGGACCTAAAATATCTCAAATGCTTCCGTAACTCCTATATTACCACAACCACCACCATAACTCCAATATTACCTCATAGAAAAAATAGAGATACCATAGGTCTTTATAATGAAAGTCCACAAGTCATTCACTTAACATCAAATATTAAAAAAACTACTGGAACTACATGTCTTCATAGAAGCATTACAAGCATAATGTTTAAATTAAATTATCTCGAATATACTGGAATGGTGCACAAAATATATCTATACATAAGAAACTAGAATTGGGAAGTTTATATCTACATTGAACTAGGATTAAAAGCATGGATCTTGCATCGCTGGTGTAGACAAAGTTTGCATCAGGTTCACACAATGTTTAAAAAAGCGGAAATGCAAGGCTAAGCGTTAGACCATTTAATAAAGTGAAGCACAAGCTTCAAAACATGAGGTGTAAGCCTCATATTTAAGTATTTTAATTTTAAAGTTTGTAAAAACTGTGAACCTATAATATATAGTGGTATAATAATTTATAAACAGATACATTCATGTCTGATTAGTAATTAAGAATTAAATATGTGAGGTATAAATGCAAATCATAATGAACTAAGCTACATGCATAACATATTATCTTATTTACACCTACATGGTCACATTGAAGATATATAGGGTATTTTAATGTTAAAATTCCTTCATATTTTAATGTTCAAGCCTTCCAGGTGAAGATTTTATTATTTTCATAAAATGAATTTTCCGAAAAGGTATCATAGAGTTTGAAATTTTGGGGATGAGTTGATCCATGAAATTTATATGATAATTAGAAATACATACTATTCACACTATGCAAGTTTCAATGTTGTAAAATTGTTGTTTATACAAATGAAGTTTCCCAAAAGATATCACAAAGTTTGAGATTTTAGGGACGAGTTGATCCATGAAATTTATATGATAATTAAAAATACAGACTATTCACACTATGCAAGTTTCTATGCTGTAATTTGTTGTTTAGACACAAGTCTCATGAATGTTTACCAAATTTATTTGCATTTAAATACCAAGTGGTGATTATTCTATTAATAGACTATAATTTTAATGATTTTAATTTCAGTAAATAGTTCTAATATTCCAATATGCAACTGAAATACGCTGATACATAAAACTTGCCTCCAATTCTAACAAGGCTAATGCCACATGTTTTCCTCTTTCGGATTTCTATTGCCAATGTTTCATTGTGACATAGTGTTGTGCTCCATCAAGTATGACTGTAAAAGACCTTTTAGGCGACAAGAAATGTCATCTGATTGCATGTCAACTGTAATCAGATGATATGTGAAGTCCACTATGTAGGTCAAAGTCAAACTAGTATCATAGGTCAAACATTAAATACTTTTTCTTGACGGCCCTGCTTGCATTAAGGGGAAAGAAACTAACACGGGGAAGGAAAAATACAAGAACACCTCCAAAATGGAGGAAATGACTTCCTCAAGAAATCAACATCCTGATGAGAAAATTTACTTAGTGTAATAGGCGATGGGTACATGTCAGATACTCTTTTTTACATATTTTTAATTTTCAACATATCCTAGACGTATTTGACAGTTATTATAGATTTGTCCAACCAGTGTTTTAAAAATGATGCACCTTAGCTCCTCGCTGAGGCGCTCCTCGCTCTAGCGAGGCGACCTTGTACCTTAGTGCCTTACATATTGCCAGGTAATGACTGTTAGGATGAGCGCCTTTTGAGTCAGAGGTGCAAATAGTTTGGATATATACTCGGATATGATACTTATCGTATCCGTATCTGCTTACCAATCATGGACATGAATATGTCTCGGTAAGAAACGCTCATATAGATATCCTCTAAAATCATATATGAATACTGATATACATGCGGAAATGCAGATATACATGTGGATAGAAAGTAGTAAACGGATATGAGAACCAGATAATATTGAGAAAAATATAGTTCATGTGATACAAGAAAGTTCATTAATATATGCATTATATCTGAAAAGTTAAGATTAAATATCTCGATCATCAAAAGTAACCTCAAATTTATTAACTTAAAGATTAAAACAATTGTTGATGTACGACCAATATATTATTAGATATTTTGGATACTGATCCGAATATTTCACCACATATCTGTATTTGTAACCATATACTATCAGATATAGATATTTAGTAACTATATTTGTACAGATAAATCCGCAATTTATTTTGCATCCGTCCTTTTGACGCCTCAATAGCTCGCCTTGGTGCCTGATGAGCACGCCCTAGTGTCTCAAGCGCTCGCCTAAAGCATGTGTCGCAAGGCGTGAAAGGTGTCTACATTTGTTATGAATTTTTGAGGCCGTAAAAGGTGTCCAATAAAGTAAAATATGTTTTTGTTTTGGAGTTTTTCTTTGTTTTTCTTCTTTGTTGATTTTTAGTTGTTTTCTGTTGTAATGTACTTTATTACCTATATCATTTTGAGGACATGTTACGAGGTGAACCTTAAAAGTTCAAACTTCACCACTTAATTATGTATGTTAGTGGTTACTATGTAGTAGTACTATTCAATATATGTTACTACACAAGGTGAACCTTTAAAGTTCAAATTTTATCGGTTAATTATCTATATTAGTGCTAGTTAGTATTATTGTTCAAGATTTGTTAACTTACTATTTTCAGTAGTGATTTATTTGTCTGTTGTGATTTTGCACACTATTTGTAATGTTCAAGGTTTTAAATATCGAAAATCGGAGAAATATCATATGACCAAAATTCATATCGGATTAGGATCTAGGGAAATATAGGGATATATAGTAACTATTAGGCGTCATATCATATGATGCATATATAGCATAGTGTCCTAAAATGTAATCTAAACATACTTAATGAAATCTAAGCATAAAAAAGTAAATAATAGGGTCATTAACCAATTGTAGAAACTTACTTAAGAAAAAAAGCATATTAGAATTTGCTAAAAAACATCATGTGACCGGAATTTTTGCTAAAAACATTAAAGAAATTTTGTAAGACTATATTGTTTAGTGACAATCCATATAAAAGGATAAAGTAGTTGACATATCGACTAATATATCGGCCATATTATGGATATATCGTCCAAAAATTGCCAAAAATGGCAAAGGATATTGAGACCATATTGCTTTGTGGCAGTCTTGCAAAAGGATATATTGGCAGGATATATCAGTTATATCGGGGATTTTAAAACAACGGTAATGTTTTTGAATGTTTTGAATATTTTATTGTCTTAGTTCACACAGGCAATTGCTTTTTGGTGTCTCTCACCTTAGGCAAGATACATCCTCATTGCCTTGATCTCACCTTTCGCTTTTAAAACATTGTGTCCAACACTAAAAAGTTCTTTTTTCTAAGGGTACGAATGATAGCTAACAATAAATGTATAACCAATCTGTCATATCCCTATCAATTCATATGTATGTATTGTGGGTCCAATTATAATTTTGTATGTGTCCTGATCTTGAAAAAATTTCCCATATCACCATGTTTGCATCACTGTATCCTTAAGTAGCCATAAAACAGGTAGTTTGTTAGGCCGTTTAATAGATAGATCATCTTTCAAGGACCAAACTAACAGTGGGTTCTCCATGATGTTTACGGGAATAACACAATTTTTTGTTAGTATATATACAAGTACCGCCATTCCAAGCAAATTTTCTGCATAGGCTACAGAAAACAAGTAAATCAACTCCAAGGAACATTAAATAGAAACGTGGTCATCTCCGAGAAGTTCACTTTGCACACATGTCACACCCTCAGAAAAAGTGTACGATCGCATACATTTTGTGGTTGTGCATTTTTATTAAAAAAGAACACAGCGAGGCAACATGTAGCAAGCAAATACTAAGAGTAAGAACTAAAACAATTGTATTATGATCAAGTACTATTAGTACTAATGCCAACTGAGGAAGAGTAAGTCAACCTCAAGGAACATGAAATAGAAAAGCGGTCATCTCCGGGAAAGTGCACTTTGCAAACACATCACATCTAACAGAATTATACAATATATGTAACAAAAGAGACTTAGCAGTGAGATGTTTATTCCAACATGTAAGACTTCTGGTTGACATACCTGATACTCATAAACCCCTGGAGCCTCGTGACTACCCGCTAGGAAACTGCCCATCATAACAGTAGAAGCCCCAAGTACCAAAGCTTTCACAATATGTCCAGAATTACTGATACCACCATCAGCAATGATGGGCACATCATAATCCTTGGCCACAGACGCAACTTTATACACTGCTGATGCCTGCAACAATCAAATAAATTCTACACTTAGGAACATTTAACACACAAAACCCCCCAAAAGAAGTGCACATTCATGGATATCAGTGTGGTAGTATTAGGAAAGCCTTCAAACTCATGGAATTATCTTCCTTCCTAATAAATTTCAATCTCATCAGCAAAAGATGTGAAATTTACCTGTCCTCTGCCAACAGCACAAACCTCCTGAGTAGTACAAATGGACCCAGAACCCATCCCAACCCTCAAACCATCAACCCCAGCCTTGATCAAATTATGTGCCTGCGCCATCGTCACCACATTGCCCCCAATCACATCCAATCCTGGGAACCTGCTCTTCACATACTTAATCATATCAATCTGATATGTCGAGTTCCCCTGCGAGCTATCTATCACTATCACATTAGCTCCGGCCTTCACCAAATGCTCCAACCTCTCCTTGTCATCCTCCCTCGTCCCGATAGCTGCCCCCACCAAGAACCTTCCGTCTGGACCTAGCGATGGCCTTCCGAGCTTCGGATAGCTCCTAATCCCCTGCACAATCCCATCCGTAACCAAATCCAGGACCTCGCCGTCGTCAGCAACAACAGGCACAAACTCCAATTTTTCATCAGCCAAGAATGCAGCAAGCTGCTCGAAGTTATGCCCAGCAGAAGCACACTTCGGAACAGGCCTCATGTAGCCCGACACCGGCGAATCCTTTCCCGATAAACTCACCCAATCAGATCTCGCCACGACGCCGACGGGTCTGGACTTCGAGCCGCCGGATTCCGTTACGATCAAGAAGTTGGAAGAACCGAAGTCGGATTCGGATGTAACGGAATCCGAAGGGGAGACAAACACGGGATCCGATGCGAACGGGATTCTGCGAGATTTGGCGGCGCTGACGATGGAGGCCTGGCGAGAGGGGGGGGCGTTGGAGTGGACGATGGCGGCGCCGCCGAGGGAGGCCATGGCGACGGCCATGGAGGCCTCGGAGACGGTGTCCATCGGAGAGGCGACGCAAGGGATCGAGAGGGGGAAGTTCCTCGAGAGTCGAGACGAGAGGTCGACGGCGTCGGCGGGGAAATCGATGAAGCCGGGGTGGATGATGACGTCGTTGTAGGCGTAGGTGACGCCCTGGGAGAAGAGGCGGGCGGCGGTGAAGCCGTCGTCGTCGAAGGCGGAGGCGACGCCGTTGAGGTCCATGGGGTTCAGGGTTTCTTTCTAGGGTTTTTTTTTTCCCTAGGGTTTTAGGAGGGAGAGGTGGGAATGAGAGGCGAGGGAGGCGGCGGGAATTTGTAGGCGTGAGGGGGTGAGGTTTTTTTGATTGAGATGAGGAGGCGTTCGGCTGGTGGGAGCGGAGTGGGGCCCACGAGGCGTGGGGTTGGTCGTTGTCCTAATATAGATTCGAGTCAAAATCAGGTAATTCAATTCAACGATGGAGAGTTGCTGGATCTGGATTGGGAGTTTGGCTTTTTTTGCGAAAAGTAGAGCATCTGTTTCGTTTCGCTTTTTACTTCGATGCGACGAGCGGCGAGTATCGTATGGGGCATTTGAGAGAAATGTGGCAATGGGCTTTTACCGTTAAAGGGTTTTCTCAGTAGGTTTTTCCCGCAATGGAGGCCTGCCACTACGTGGAGGGCTGTTCGGCCCACAACTACATTCTCACAAACGATCCTTTCAGGGCCAGTTTGTTTGCCATTTTTTTGCGTGTAATACTGTAGGTGTCAGGTGCTACAGTATTACACACATCTCTTTCTGTTTGGTTTGTTCAAATGAGTGCGGTTGATGTAGCTGAGTTGGGCTACTGTAGCTGTGTTGGCATATCCTTAGCATTTCTTAGCAAAAAATAGTGAAATGGGCTCGCGTTACTATAGCTGTCAGATACAGTTGGATCACTCATTTCATCGTTACTATAGCTACTGCGCATTTTTTGTCAGGTGCTACAGTATTACACCCAACTCTTCTGTTTGGTTTGTTCAAATGAGTGCGGTTGATGTAGCTGAGTTGGCGCTACTGTAGCTAAGTTGGCACATCCTTAGCATTTCTTAGCAAAAAATAATGAAATTGACTCGCGTTACTGTAGCCGTCAGATACAGTTGGATCACTCATTTCATCGTTACTATAGCTACTGCGCATTTTTACAAAAGGTAACCAAACAGGCCCTGAGTTTTGATTAGCAGAAGCACGGCGTGGATGGGTTCGATCGGTCCCTTCCGTTGACAACTTCGACATACACATCCATCTCTCCTAAAATGTTGCGCTCCGTTACATTGAAGCATCAAAATAACAAAATTCAACCCATCATCTCCCTGTAAAAAAAAACCAAATCCCCCCCAATTCTCTCATTATCCACGCACGCACAGACCCACGCAGAGACCAAAGATACCTCTTTGGACCAACCGATCACAGCAAAGCAAGCTGAAAACCCCAAATAAAAAGTCTTCTACTCTCTCTTTTCATTCTCTTGTTCTTTCTGAATCAACCTCGATCGCCCCCATCCATCTTAATGAACCCCGCGGAGCATCTTACCCTCTTATGGACGACGATCGCACCGTAACCACCACCGACCCCCAAAAGGTACTGACTTTCCCAAGTTAGGGTTTTCAACTTAAAAACTTTTTTTTTTTTATCTTCCCCAATAATCATAAATACGATTAGATTCTATCCCTAGCTTGAAAACGCACCATTGAGAATTTATGATGCTGCGAGCTGCTTCCTCTTCTTCTTCTTCATTGAGATTCGTGAGGCAATGTTCGTCATCGACTCGGGCGCTGGTCGATGTAGTGTCCTCCGGCGTCGGCGGCCTCCGAGAAATGGAGGAAGCCCTCGATCGCCTCGGGATTGAGGTCACCCCTTCACTAGTGACTGATGTGATAAGCTCATCAAGCAAAGACAGCAGAAGCAGCAGTAGAAGGCTGCTTAGGTTCTTTTCTTGGTGCAGGAGAAAGAGTAATGTGGGTTTGGGGGGTGAGGTTTTTAATAGCGCGATCCGGGCTTTTGTGGATATGAAGGACCCCGTTGCAATAGAGATTGCGATATCGGATCTCAAGAGCATGGGTTTGAAATTGGATAGGGAGACATTTGCCCGTGTTGCGGAGGTCTTTGTGAAATTGGGGAGGCCGGAGAAGGCGGTATCTTTGTTTAGGGATGTAGAAGAGAAACAGGGATTGAAGTTGCAACAAAGCACTGAAGATGAAGAATGCTCGAGTGTAACAATGGCTGTTCATGCATTGTGTGCTAAGGGGTATGCTAGAAAAGCATTGGGTATACTTTATCATCACAAAGATAAGGTTAAGACTGAGGACGAGTTACATCATCATAGGAGTCTTGTACTTCATGGATGGGCTGTTCATGGGAATGCCAAGGAGGCTCGTCGTGTATTGGACGAGATGAAGTCTTCGGGAAATAAGCCATCACTGGCATCGTACCATGATTTCCTCCGATGCATTTGCAAGAGAAACCTTAAGTTCAATCCGTCTGCTCTCGTTCCTGAGGCCATCAATGTGATGACGGAGATGAGGTCTTCGGGCATCTCTCCTACCTCTGTTAGCTTCAACATTCTGCTTTCTTGTCTGGGGAAAGCAAGGCGGGTGAAGGAATCTTGTAAAATCATCTTCTCGATGATGCAAGGAGAGGAGGGGGAGGGAACCACTCCGGATGTGATGAGCTATTACCTTGTTATCAGATTGCTTTACCTTACGGGGAGATTTGGTAGAGGAAATAAGCTCTTGAATAAAATGATCGAGGAGGAGGATAAAGGGAGGTTGATGCCAAGGGCAAACTCGAGATTCTACCATGGTCTAATTGGCGTCCTTTGTGGAATGGAGAAGGTGGAACATGCGCTTAAGTTGTTGGAGCGGATGAAGAGGAGGTGCCGCTTCTGCCAAGGGGAAGAGCAGAAGTTGGATAGCCACAATCTTGGACCAACTTATGATCTGTTGATAACTAATGTCTGTAGGAATGGGAAATTTGAACTAGGTAGGCATTTGTGGGATGAGGCAGTTGAGCAGGGTGTCAATCTCCAGTGTTCCGGTGATTTGTTGGATCCTGTGAAGGCACCACAAGTATTCCAACCTATGAGGAAATTTTCAATAGAGGAGACTAACACAGGAAAGTCCAGCAAGAGCATGATACTGATGCAAAGAAAGAAGAAAAGTGTCATTGCTATCTCCAAAAAGAGAAGTAAGATTAAAGGGAAGAAGGGGCATTGATGCAATTGGTTCTCTTGGCTTTTAAAAAGATCATGCTTCGAATTTGGTTCCTCGTGAATTTAACATCTTGGGTTCTAGGTTTAGCGGCCTCGCTTTAGTTCTCTCGAGTTACTAAGTATTTTCGTAGAATCAATCCTGTTAAATTTTAGAAGATTAGATGATTAGAATAAGTTATGTTTGAAGGTTGTCTTTTATGCTTTTAATGATGTACACTTTGATATGTTGTGTTGTCCTGTTTATCATTATCATATTCCTGTACTCGTAGCAGTAAAGATAGTTGTAAGCCATATAAATGAGTATTAGATATTACCCTCTCTGTAATTGGACTGGCAACTAAAGAATACTTGAATTAAACTTGACAAACAGTTAAACAGATCTGCTTGTTTACATTATCTGTATTCTGGCGATACATGCTGTATTTGAAAACATCAGTATGATGGTTGTGTTGTTTCTTAACTCCATTGCAATACTGAACCTGAGTAACTCTGTCTATACGATAGAATTTTGGAAATTTTACACTTTTCGTAACCTGGTTTTGCATTCTGTTTTCAGGACTATTACAAAGTCTTGGAAGTTGATTATGATGCAACAGATGAGGCAATTAGATTAAGTTACCGAAAATTAGCTCTGGTCAGTTCTCTATACCTTCTATATTCGTTTAGCTATTCTTTACACGCACTGCTAAATATCTATTGATTTAATATCATGGATAAAATAATTGGATACCTATTTCTGTTCCATGACTAGAAATGGCATCCTGACAAACACCAGGGAAATAGTGATGTTACCGCAAGGTTTCAGGAGATAAATGAAGCTTACAAAGGTACTTTTTAATTTTTCCGCACAAGAAGTGTGTGCATTCTGTTTTCTTGTGAATTCTGTGGCATGTCATTTGCTTGAATATTTGGTAGACTTTCATATACACAGGAGCAGGGGTAGGATAACATTATATATTGAAAAAATTTCTTGTTTGTGCTGTTTTATTTTCCTGTTGGTAATTACTTCTGAGTTTAGAGTCAGTAGCACGATTTTAAATCATACCTAGTGGATTGCTCATCAGTGTTTAAGTAGCATCAAGCGCGTATCCATCTGTGAGGTTGGGCATAGTTGAAACTGATTAGTTCAATTTTTGCATGTTTGCAGTACTTAGTGACCCAGCTAAACGACTTGATTATGATATATCTGGTACTTATGAGATCAATAGATACACTTTACGGGTATGATCCGTATCTGATTTAGATCATTGGTTTTGCAAATCTTACTGTATTCTTCACACGATAACTTATTGTTCCTTCTATTCAGGAATATCTTACAAGATTCAAAGGAATGATACTCACCTGCAATGGTCTTGGTATCAGTCGTTCATCAGCATGGCGAGTATTGCTCTAATTCTGTCTTCTGCGATAACTAATATTGAATAAAGAGCTTACTGTCATGGATTAGTTGCAGATCAAATATTAAGATAAATGTAGACAACATGCATTATGTTATAAACTTTCTTTATTTTTACAGGACAGCTGTTGATGGAAGGAGAACCAATTGATCAAACGAACAGTTTCTTCTTTTAATCTGTATGCTCGTCTCACTAGCCCACCTGGTGTCAGTTTTTTGTACACCACCTTACGTTCTTATTTGCAATATGTCTGTAATATGTATACACTTATAGAGTTATTTATCTGATTTAAACCACGAGTGTCACAATAAAGCCCATTCCAAATCGATTGTGTTTTTGTTCTCAAATCGATCATGTTCATTGTGTTGGGTTTCTAGTAATTCAGGTGTCACTTTACTCTTGTTTCACACAGATATTTGGATTATGTAATGTTCTCCATTGTGATAGAGAGGTTATGTCATACTGTTGTTGCTTTTTTTTTCCCTCTGTTGAACTAGAAAGTCTGCTGCAATACATGCTCAGTTGTATTCTGATGTACTTCGGAAGCGAAGTGAAATCTTGTGAGAGTTAATGCGGTAAGCTATGCTTCATGTGTTAGTTAAGGGACATTGATACGGAAACCAGACTACTGCTTCACATTTAGCTCGATAATTTGCCTGTACTTAGCGTTGTTTCTTTATTTAAAGTTATTGGACACCTTTTGCGAAAAAGAAAATGAAAATATCTCCAAGGACTTACTAACAACATCAAATTTTGTCATTACTTTTAAGTTAACTATATTGGAGCGTATATTGGTTTATAGGAAGAAGTGTAGGAATCTTTCTTCGTAGTAGGCAAGTATTTGCTGAAGCCAAACTCTTATTAGGTCAATTGTATATGTTGATTGATATCCTCAAAAAGTTCTGAATCTTGATAGCATCACATCTTGAAAATTTTTGCCCAACTGTTGCCTGCAGTGAATTTGTTGTTCTTTTCTATGCGAAGTCTAACTTTAACTTTCCTCATGATATGTACTGGGAAATGCTATATACCATGACTTGGCAACTTGATAGCAATAATATTGTCAGGTGAGACATTTGCTTTCTTCGCACCAGGATTAGAGTGTTCATTTCCTTCGCGACCATTTCCATGGAAACAATTGTCTCTTTATGATCAACTTACTTGTGGATTACTGCTTTCTCCTTTTGGAACGGTAAGCGTTTCCTTTATCTTTCAGTTTTGACATATATATTCTAATGTGGAGTTTTCAATCATTTTGTTCTTTGGATGAAATTCAACAACTCATTTTGGAAAGATGCATTTTCAGTTACAATTTGTTAGTTGAAACATCTATTAGCCTTCTAGTATCGATTATTGAGAACATGAACTTGACATTTTCAATTGCGATAGCTTTTAGTTAACAAAAAAAAGTTGCAATAGTTTTTTTTTTTAATTTAGAGTGCAATAGAAGCTTTTGTGTTTAATTATTGCAAGTTCTCTTACTTTTAATTTTCTTTCACTTTTTTTTTAAATAACCTTGACGAGGAAGGAGGCAGTGAATCTCCTAGCAAATGTTTAAGACGCAAAGAAACTGTCATTACATGCAAACTTTTTTTTTTAACATGCAACTTTGATATAATTGTTCTCGCACATGGATAATTAATGATTCATGTTTATATTTCTTTTATATCACCAAGCAAAGGCTAGTAATAATTCATTACAATCATGATGGATCCTGATTCTGCCAATAAATTATGGGGCTAAAATTGGCTGTTCTCGTATTGTCATATCTTGTTTATTCTTGCCAGGACCTCTGTTTTATTTCCATTATTGATTTCAGAGAATATTTCATGTCTTTTGTCACATCTTTTCCCAAGTATTATGCTATTAAGTGCTAAACTCTTAATATCCTTTTTAACTTCGGTACATATTTTCCTTGTTCGAAGAAAATTTCCAGTGGTTCTCTATTCAGCTTAGAATAAGGAGAAAGCGCTTGAGGACCAATATAAGGTATTGTTGTCATAAATTGCCGTTAGCATGAAACTCATTAGCAAGTTAATTACCACTGGCTTGTGAAATTCATTAGAAATACAGAAAGGTGTTTTGAGATGGTACTATAATACTATTTACCATTTTTGTGGCATACCAAGATGTATGAGGTGACCATCTATCAAGCTGTGCATTTTTGGACGTGTAGCGTGCATTAGGACAAAATCTCTTGAAGAATCAGAACTTATTGTGTGCTTGTGCTTCATGCTAGCTAATTGGTGCACAAAGTTTATTATATTTATACACTGGTGTTTTATTTTGACAATATGTTAGTTATGCGCCTTTCATTGTTATCTTCTTTAATTAGTTGGTACAAAAGCTAGTCAGTGGAGGTCTATTATTTAGTCCAGCATGCTATAATTTTCTGATATTTTGTAATGAATATTTCACCCTATGTTGACGATGACCATGAGAAGGAAACATAAGACAGCTCAATGGTAGAGGTATAGCTTTCAGGGGTAATTCTAACTTTGAAGCATTATGTTGAGAATGGTGAATTGTCAACTTTTCCCTTTGCCTTGCATGAATGTATTCCTCTCATTGTTTTCTCTCTTTTTGATGGTTGGTTAAATTTTTTTTGTAATTTTGTGTGACCTGCCGTCATTTCTGTAGTCTCAAATGTCTTTTGTCTAATTAGCACTTAGGTCCTTATAGTTTCCCCTACCTTGCACTTATATGCACACTTGTTTTTGGCATCACTTATAATACACCCTAAAGTTTCTAAATTTTACATTGTCATGCAAACGTGAGAATTTTCCTCCAATTTTCCCATGTGACCCTCAGAAACTAATTTTATGACCTTTTCTCCCTTAATATTTGTCTGATTTAATGTTAAACACAAACTAATTTATTTTAAACACACTCCAAGAATATAGCTTAAAAGTTCTAAAATTGACTTGGTGAGTGTCAAAGGGGAAAATTCAAGCTAATTTTAGGAAAAACAATAAGGTATTTGAGTGCTAATTAGCCATGTCTCTTTTTGCAATCTTTGTGCAACTACTTTTTGATCCTCAGCTTGAAGCACAAGGTCTGCGCTTATACTAATTACCCAGAAATCTGGCATATAGATACCATCTCCAAGAACACATCAAGCTAACTCTGCACCAATTTTTTATGTTTAGTTTGTCATACTGTAATTTAGTTATGGAGATATGTAGTGTTTATTATGTATTTAATTGTTTTTTTACACATGCCTCCTCATCTGTTTGAATTTTTATTGATTTCAACTAATTTTCTTGAAATGCAAGGAGTTAGTCTTCCATATAAGAAATTAAGCAAATCGGCAGGTTTCGTTTTCTTGAATTGCTTTGAAGTTGAATTTTGTTTGAGATCTTCTCAACCTCTTCATGTTTTGTTTTTCTTGAATTGCTTTGAAGTTGAATTTTGTTTGAGATCTTCTCAACCTCTTCATGTTTTGTTTTTCTTGAATTGCTTTCTAGTTTTGTTCAATTTGTGTTTAGTCTTTGTCGAGCCTGGTCTCTCTTAAGCAAATAAGAAAAAGTAACAAAATAATTTAATTTCATCAATTATCATAAGACGCAGAGTATATAAATTTCACAGAACCCACCAATAAAGTTGATCAATTCTCATAAGAGTCTCAATAAGCATGCAAATTTCAGTTAACCCCCAATAAGTTCTAGAATTCGTACTATTGATGGTAGCATTCAACTCGTCTAATGATGAGTCAATGATAGATTGAGTTTATCAAGTATTGATATATCAATGAAGAAATTTCTGTAAATACAGTTAAACTAAAGTTAACTTATGTTACATGTATTAAAAGTAAAATTCTACTTATACCTTTCCTCAAAAATACTATGGATAAGACTTCAAAGGACAATATTTATTGCTTTAGAAATGTTTTTTGGCTAAATACCAGAAAACCTTAACCTTGGACGATTATTAGATAACCCCTATAACTTTCAAAACATTAGGAAACCTCTCCTTAACTATAGACAGAGGAATGGTCTATACAATTCGCTGATGATTAGAGGATTAATTTGAAAATTAGAATTTCTTTATTTATGTTATAGATCACCTCGCTCCTAAGGAAGGTTCTGAAAGGATCCCTATCGTTGCAACTTCTGCCATGTAATTTTCCAAAAAGAAGAAAAGAAAGAAAATGATACCCCTCCCTGTTTTCA
Source organism: Asparagus setaceus (assembly GCA_012295165.1). NCBI lineage: Eukaryota > Viridiplantae > Streptophyta > Magnoliopsida > Asparagales > Asparagaceae > Asparagus > Asparagus setaceus. Next base: position 30,269,645 of record CM022701.1, read on the forward strand.
ACACTTCCACTCCATGTGCAACCCCTGTTGAAGTTCTCGCCCTCAAACCGGTGACGGACAAAGCTCTCCAATTAATTTCAACAACTATACACTTTATTCAGCCTTTTTGTCCTTTTCTATCCCACTCACTCCGCTTGAAAATCATGGAGAACAGCATTATTTTCTCCAAGGACACTGACACGTTGACAAATATTCATAGATGTTCACCACTTCTGAAAGGCGACCATAGAAATCTAAGCTCTGTAGGTTAATGGATGTTTGCAAGAGTCAACTAAAACTTGAATTATTTTCAATCACCGTTAAAAAAGAACATTATTTAAAATGACAAGTTGTTTGATATTCCTAGATAAAAATTGTAAATGTAACAACAACTAGATGTCATATCAACCAGCTAAGGTACAATCATCATCATTTATACTCACCTAAGTTGGCCATTCGTATATGTAAAACTTATTATGCTAAAAGGAAAGAAAAAGTGAAGTAACTAAATCGAGTTAGGGGCTATTTGGTTGCAAGAATTCTCTTGCAATACAGTCATACAATGGGTCCTACAAAGAAAAAGATGGCAGAATTAAATTCTTTGCATGATATTCTTTGTTTGTTTGTTCGCAAATACTTCGTGTTTGAGGAGTTGTGAGGATTTTGATGACGCATCATCAACCCAGTTTAGAAATCCTAACAAAACGAAAGGATTTGGAGGAGAAAAGTGAACTAACTAAATCAAGTTAGGGGCTGTTTGGTTGCAAGAATTCTGTTGCCATACATGTCATACGATGGGTCCTACAAAGTAAAAGATGGCATAATTAAATTGTTTGCATGATATTCTTTGTTTGTTTGCAAATACTTCGTGCTTGAGGAGTTGTGAGAATTTTGATGACGCATCATCAGCGCAGTTTAGAAATCCTAACAAAACGAAAGGATTTGGAGGAGAAAAGTGAAGTGGTGTCCAATCATGGATTTAAAAAAAATCTAAATGATCATAAAAAATCTAAACTTTTCAAAAAATCATAAAAATATATTTTAGGTACAAAACCCAATCATTAGTGGGATCCATTCATCACTCTCTAATTTTTATCAATTTTTGGCATCCAAACAAGAATTCGTTGAATTTCTTTCTAAAACTAATTTTACATACAAATTTTCTACAAAGCAAATAAAAAAAATCACAATCAAAATCTTATATAATTAAGGATTCTTTGGATTTTTGACATTGTCATAAATCCAAACTTCAAATCAAACACCCAAGCAGCCACTTAATTCATCTTTAACTCAAACCTTTATTTTTCATAGCCAAATGACGTAGGACGTAAAATGGTGGAGTACTTTTATGTCAAAAGAATGGAAAAGAAAGTTATAAAGTAGGTTTAGATGTTCGATACAACAAGGAGAAAGCACAATAATTAAAGGCGCATGGTAAAAAGAAACAAAGTTTTGGTACAATATTTACGAAATAGAAATTTTTTCCCAAAATTTACAAACATTTTTGGAAACCATATAGTTTTCCATATTATACGGTCGCCATGTACAATGAACTTCAGAAGCTTCCCCGTATCAAAAGAAAATTATAGCATCCACAAAATGTATTCAAGAAGCCCGCATTAGACAGTGAACCTAGAGTTTCACGCCATCATTGGATGTTAATTTTAATACAGAGCTGGACTTTCTGAAAAGCTGCAGCACTGTCACCTAGGTTCACGAGTGTACGTGTACCAAAATTTTTACACATCTGGACTTCATAAATAAATGGCTAATTATCACTTAAATATTTATACCGTGAATTTTTCAGAAGGATAAATTTTTGATTTAGACCCTTTTTGAATTTTATTTTTAAAAAACGATCTCATTGAGTTTTATTTGTCATTTTCAACACAGCAATAGTTGATTTGACCCTTTGTTTTATTTTTAAAATACCCTATCGAAGTGATTTTTTTTATAGACATACTGAACCTGGCCGAAATGACATCTTTAAAACTTCACGAATTCATTTCCTGAAGTTTTTACTTCATTAAATGATGTTTTGCATAAAACTTTACGAATTATTTAGTAAGTTGGATTTAATTTTGAAGATGCATCGAACCAAATTTGAAATAAATACGAATAAGTCGAAATTTAAAATAAATTCTTAAAAGGGTCTAAATCGAAAATTTGTCCTTTCGAATTAGCATGTCAATCGCTTTCTGTTATTCAAATGTTAGAATGTTTTTTTTAATACTCGCGAGAATACTCCTTCGAATGTTCATATTTACATAAAAGAAGGTATTAAAATGCTAAGCATAAAAAGTTCAGAATATACAAGTGTTGTCAGAGAAAAACGAGAGTATATAGATGCAACTTAAGAGAAACATAAGATATTTAGGCCTCGTTTGATACGCGAAAATCGGGTCAAGTAAGAATAGAATAAAGCAAGAAATTCGATGGAATGAGTGTGGGAATGGAATGTTCATTTCCATTCTCATATTTATGTGCGATTAGAGAATAAAGTGGGAATGAAAATTCTTTTTATTTTTAGTACAGATAATTATTAAGTATATGTTTGATATTTAAATTAAATTTTTTCATTCACACTTAAAGTGGGAATGCTTATTCCCTACCAACTCATTGGGAATGCTCATTCCGACAAAATGTGGAAATGAGTGAGAAATGAAAATAAGCATTCTAGCTTTCAAAAAGTATCGTGTTTAATATACATGAACGAAAACTGGAAATGAGCATTCCGTTCTCACCCACTCTCCTATCAATGGCCACTCTCCTATCAATGGAGGCGTTCCGTGCTAATTAGCCTTAAAAATTATAGCAACTTAATCAATTTGCATGCGGTTTCATAAAGTGAGAACAACTCCAGTGCCATCCTCGTGATCTCAATCACCCTCAAGCCGCGCGTGTAACATTCCTCGCACGAGCGATGTAATAACTCGCAAACAGGTAACTGTAGGCTAAAGCACACCGCCGGAGGCTCATACTCAGAAGGCAACAACAGCATCATACTAGTAGCCACAAAGAAAACGACGACATCACGTGCAATGGGGGCGCCCAACACGTGAGTACTTCGATACGTCCGCTCTACTCCCCAAGCCAAGCCCCCCCACTGCGTGTTCCCATGGGTTGGTAAAACATTTAAAATTACCCATTATTTTGGCTACTAAATTCAACTGATTATTACTGTTGATTATTGTTAAGAATCCGACTGATTAGTTAATAAACGTCATTAGAACGTGGGTACACGTGCAAGTACCTGCTTTCTAACAGATCCAGGATTTAAAATAGCAGCTAATTAGAGTTGCTAATCCTTGGAACAGAATTAACTATATGATAATACGGAGAATGAGATGCTTTTGTCTTTGCTTTATTATTTTCTAGTTTACTCAAAAACATTTATATTGGATTATCCTAGCCACAAGATAACAGATTAGACTCATCAAATACTGCTGTCGAATTTTTATTTCCAATGTTTGATTACCTGATGATAATTGAGAATATTAACAAAATACGATAATATTTGCTAGAATCAGTTTGGCCACAGCAAGTATTGCAGTTTCTTCTATTAATCAACAAAATTAAAAATAATATCATATTTTAAATGCCAGATAAATCATTAATTTATTAATAATTGAACATGAAGAAGAACTTGATTCGCAATCAAAATACACTACCTACAAGAAAAGATGCAAATTCAACATATTTCATATTTGTGGCGAAACGAACACGGGTTACATTTGAAAATATATTTCTTACAATAAAAGTCCAAAGATTAATTTTCAAAAAAGAACGATGCGTGTCATATTTTGCACATGTAACACTTGTTGTATTTACAATTGCCCATTTAAAAAAAGGAGGAGCTAGAGTGAATTTGTCTTAAATAAAGTTCTAATATAGTTAAGCCTCAAGTTTACAATATATAAAGCTAGAGAGTAAGAGATTTGCATCTTCGCGTTCGATTTAAATATTTCTAATTAAGCGCAAATATGTTTGAATCCAAAATAACTTCAAATGTCAAGAACCCAGAGAAATATTTCGCACAAATTTCTCAACCAAAGCCAAAATATTTTTTCTTATTACAATTATATTACTTAACTTCTAGAAATTACTATGTACAATATCAAAGAAACAAAAAAATAATCATTCCATTAAATCTCACTACCTTATTATCACCAGCGCCGGCTGTTCTTGCACGACCTTAACCATCTTTTTTGACCGAAATGCCCTCATCGGACTCGGAAAATACCACTTCCGACCCGAGATGGGAACCCAACAGAACCCGACCTCGAGAACGCCTCGATCTCCGAGCCCTTCTCCCTCCCCTTCAAGAACCCCCAAAAAGATCCCCATTTCTTCCTCTTCTCCTCTTTCTCCTCCTCCTCTCGATCCAATCGCCGCAGTAGAAAAGGCAGCGCCGTCGATCTCGATCGTTGGAACGCGGGCTCGCTGTCGATGAGGGTCGAGATGCGGCCGGTGGCGCCGGAGACGCTGGATCTGGCGGGAACGAAGGAGGAGGAGTTGGAGGAGAACGAGGAGGAAGATGACGACGACGAAGAGGGGAGGCAGCTGCAGGGGCGCACGTTAGCGCAGTCGGGGCAGAGGAGGAGGAGGCGGTCGCGGAGGCAGGAGGGGCAGACGCCTGCGGGGCGCCGGCGAGAGGGGTGTTTTCGGCATTTGTAGAATTCCTCCTCCTCGCTGAGCAGATCGGGGTCCATCGCAGCGGTTGATCTCCGATGAATCTCGGCCGTTGGATCTTCGATTGGGCTGGGGAGAAATGCGATTGGTTCTTGTTGGGACGCGAAAGCTTGGGATATATAGCGCAGTGGAGTGGAGGTGACTGTAGTTAGGGCGGGGGGAGATAACTAGGGTTAGGAGTTGTTAGTTAGCGGCGCTGAGAAGTTGGGCTTGTTTTGTTGGCTTATTTACGAGATTGCCACTGCTTGAATCTGAAGCGTGTTGGGATTTTCAGCTAATTTCACTGAAGGACGAATTTTGGAAAGTAGACTAATTTGAATCTTTAATTAGCAAAACAGACCGAAAAAGTATTTAATTAGCAAAATAGACCATTTTTGCTAAAAGTTGGTCTATTTTGCTAATTAAATGTCAAAATTGGTCTATTTTAAAAATTTATCAATTTCAAAACTATTTTGTTCATAAAAATTATAAACATGATTATATATATAATTTGTGAAAAGTTACATTTGATGCAATTATAATTTTCTATTTAATTGTAAAAGTAAGTTTCTAAAAAAGACTTGGAGTAAATTTAGGTGTGCATTGTTCTTCTAGAAAGTGTAAGTAGTTAACAAATGTATAGTATAATAAAATGAATTTCCATTGTCATTACTATATTTTGAAATTATGACTACAGTTGAATTTTTATGCATGCAAAGGTAGACCAACATTAACTTCCAATAAAAATAAGAGGGTAAACCCACAATATAAAAAATTGCCATGACGAGGTGATGTAGTTAGTAAAACAAGAGGATATATATATAAAATAATAGATAGAAAGTATTATGATTTTTTTTCAAATAAGCCAAGAAAATATTTAATTAGAAAAATAAACCAAGAAAATATTTAATTAGCAAAATAGGTCAACTTTGACTAAAAGTTGGTCTATTTTGCTAATTAAGTATTTTCTAGGTCTATTTTGCTAATTATTATTAAAAGTGGTCTATTTTAAAGATTTGTCCTTTCTGAATAGTCCGCGGAAAAATGTCCAAGAACAACGAATAGCGGAATAGGGTAAATGTATTTGGATGGATGAAATGATTAGCCCGCATAATGTTATGTCTTGATCGAAAGATACATTCATGTATCCAAAATGGGGATATCTTGAACTTAAAAGTTTAGGCCAACGGGCTGTTTGGTTCATTTCCTACAAAAATAGGAAATGGAAAAGGGTGCTAAAAACTCTTTTCAAGGACTTTCATCTATTTTCTAGAAAGTTTTTTTTTCTTCTTGCTTCGGCTTATAAATATTATGGAAATAACATTCTTTTCTATTCTTTAGTTTAGTTCAAAAGTAAGAAAAGGGGAATGGAAACGTTTAAGAAAAGTTTTTTCCCTCTATCACCAACTCACATGAAAATGTAAAAAAGGGATAGCATGTACTATTTTATTACGCTTTTGACGGGGTTTTCCCCATTTCCATACAAAACATTAGAAATTGGGTTTCTACAAAAAATTCCACTTTTCCTTACTTTATAAAAACATCATTCTATAAAAGTAAAACATAAGTAAATTAAACTAGGTTTTAAGAAAACATCAGAAATGCTTAGTTACCAAAATGCCATTGTCATAGAGCTTTCCACATCTTTTCTATAAAAAAAAGGGTGAACCAAATACCTCGAAAAAAAACTTTAACTTTAGCCGATTATCAAATAACTCCTAGTAACTTTTAAAATACCATAACACCCTCCTTAAGTTAGGGGTTTTAGGGGTTATTAAAAAAACCTTTAGCATTTAGATTTTATCGTAAGAACTCCCTAAAAGTGTAAACCACAGTTTTCACTTGCGAAAATATCCTCTTGCATGATTTTACTCGTCTATGTGAAAATTTGGTTAACGTTGTCTGATGTTTTTTCTGATAAATCATAAGGTTAAAGAGGTTTTTTTTATAACCCCTGAAGGGATATTTTCTGATAATTGAAATTTCTGTAATATTATCTAACAATCGTCCAAAGTTAAGTGGGGGTGTTTTGATATTTAGCCCAACGTTTATCTTCTCATAAGTTTTCAATATCATTCGATCAAATAAAAATATTACTATCATATGTCTCATTTGATTCATGATTTATGCTTCTAATAGAACATTATTATGTTGCAAGGGATCTTGAAAATACATATTCAAAATTTTGTTAGCTAATTTGAATATTGAAAAGAATCGCATGAACAAAAAGTTCAACCAATATTTTGTCGGGTCGCACTTGAATTTTGTTGATGCATCACATTGAAATCACAAATCCGTTTTGCTGGTCTGCACTAGAATTTTGTTGATGCATCACATTGAAATCACAAATCCAACTACATCCATCGTAATTTTCACAGATCACACTTGATCTGTTTGTTTTACTTAAGGGCATGTTTGTTTGCATGGATATGTATGAAGTAGGTGAAGTAGATGAAATAGAACATTTACATGAAGAAAAATATGTTTGTTTCTCAAAAGCTACTTGATCTTCCTTAGAGGCGATGTAAGCCTGTGTCATCTCTACTTCTTGAATCTTTTCCTCCCTGCTCAATACCTGGAAGTAGATGAAATTGAGTGATTTAGGAATAAAATTATTTTTGTTATTATATGAATATTCTCATACTCTAAATAAAATCGAAAGATCATATTTCTCTCTTCCTAACAATTTGTATAATTGCTACCAAACAAAAAGTTAATGAAGTGGAAGAAATATTATTTCCTCTACTTTCAAAATTCTGAAACAAACATAAAAGTAGTACTTTCGTAACTTCCTATTTTATAATTTCGAGTAATAGATTTGATGTACTTCTTACTTCTAATACTTCCTATCAACCAAACATGCCTAAGTAATTATAAATTAGTGAGTAAAGGAAGTAGCTATACCGCATTCAATAAAAACATGTTTGTTTCTCGAAAAAACTACTTTCAATACTTCATGCATATTTGGGGTGGCCTAGTAGATCACATGCAAACTGTTTGCTCACTCGTGGGGCCTTGGTTCGTTTCGTCTGTAAAAAGCGACATAAAAACTCCATGCTGGCGATATGGCTCGTGTCATCCTACTTCTAAATATTTTCTAACAATCGTCCAAAGTTAAGTGGGGTGTTTTGATATTTAGCCCAACGTTTATCTTCTCATAAGTTTTCAATATCATTCGATCAAATAAAAATATTACTATCATACGTCTCATTTGATTCATGATTTATGCTTCTAATAGAACATTATTATGTTGCAAGGGATCTTGAAAAATACATATTCAAAATTTTGTTAGCTAATTTGAATATTGAAAAGAATCGCATGAACAAAAAAGTTCAACCAATATTTTGTCGGGTCGCACTTGAATTTTGTTGATGCATCACATTGAAATCACAAATCCGTTTTGCTGGTCTGCACTGGAATTTTGTTGATACATCCCATTGAAATCACAAATCCAACTACAGCCATCGTAATTTTCACAGATCACACTTGATCCTGTTTGTTTGCGCTTAAGGGCATGTTTGTTTGCATGGAAGTAGCTATGAAGTAGGTGAAGTAGATGAAATAGAACATTTACATGAAGAAAAATATGTTTGTTTCTCGAAAAGCTACTTCGATACTTCCTTAGAAGTGATGTGGCTATTAATCATCTCTACTTCTTGAATCTTTTCCTCCCCTCAATGCTCGAAGTACCTAGTAGATGAAATTGAGTCGGTTTAGGAATAAAATTATTTTTGTTATTATATGAATATTCTCATACTCTAAATAAAATCGAAAGATCATATTTCTCTCTTCCTAACAATTTGTATAATTGCTACCAAACAAAAAGTTAATGAAGTGGAAGAAATATTATTTCCTCTACTTTCAAAATTCTGAAACAAACATAAAAGTAGTACTTTCGTAACTTCCTATTTTATAATTTCGAGTAATAGATTTGATGTACTTCTTACTTCTAATACTTCCTATCAACCAAACATGCCCTAAGTAATTATAAATTAACAATGTATATTTAATTCATTTGCCTATCAAATATTCATTTAAAGTTTGATCACTTATTATTTATATTATTGCACATATGATGTCATTTTTAACACACTTATCATTTCTATTTAAGTTTTATGCACTGATTTTAAGACTTAAATAATCTTAAATTTATTTTTAATAAAATTTTGATTTAAATATATATACATCATATATTATAAAGGAATAATTTTCATTGTTATCCAAACAAAAAATTGAATGCGAATAAGAACTACAATTTTCACTATTTCAAAATATGTGAAACAAAAAAAATATTACTTCCACTACTTCCTACTTCATAAATTTAGAAGTTATTTTTTGATCTATTTCCTACTTTCAATACTTAGTCAAACCAAGCGGGCCCTAACTATCTAACCCGACAACCCTTAAAATTCTAGTACAACAAATGCCGAATGAACATTTTATTTGATAAAGTGTAATATTTTAAAATGACATTTTATTTGATAAAGTGTAATATTTTAAAATGACTAAATGACACTTACATATCTTATTTTTTCATCATCTTTATATTTAAATGTTCTAAGTTATAAAAATAATATTTTAATACTCTAAGTTGTAAAAATAAAAAACATTACTTTAATGTCCTAAGTTAAAAATGGCAACTTAGCATCTTACATTAGTTGCGCGGAAATATTCCTAGGAATATTTATATGTGGTTAGTGTATGATATTTTTGTAACTATATGAATATTCTCATACTCTAAATAAAATCCAAAGATCATATTTCTCTCTTCCTAACAATTTGTATAATTGCTACCAAACAAAAAGTTAATGAAGTGGAAGAAATATTATTTCCTACTTTCAAAATTTACTAAACAAACATAAAAGTAGTACTTTCGTAACTTCCTATTTTATAATTTCGTAATAGATTTGATGTACTTCTTACTTCTAATACTTCCTATCAACCAAACATGCCCTAAGTAATTATAAATTAACAATGTATATTTAATTCATTTGCCTATCAAATATTCATTTAAAGTTTGATCACTTATTATTTATATTATTGCACATATGATGTCATATTTTTAACACACTTATCATTTCTATTTAAGTTTTATGCACTGATTTTAAGACTTAAATAATCTTAAATTTATTTTTAATAAAATTTTGATTTAAATATATATACATCATATATTATAAAGGAATAATTTTCATTTATGAATTTAAATACTATTTAAAAATTAAATTCTTTAGCGGAATAAATATACTTTGATATTCGATAAGTATTCGTGAATATTCATGAATATTTATGAAATACCAAATATTCGAGTTCAAATTGAAAACCTCTAGATATGAATATTAGAGTTCACATTCGAATTCGATAATTTTAAACAAATATAAATTAACAATGTATATTTAATTCATTTGCCTATCAAATATTCATTTAAAGTTTGATCACTTATTATTTATATTATTGCACATATGATGTCATATTTTTAACACACTTATCATTTCTATTTAAGTTTTATGCACTGATTTTAAGACTTAAATAATCTTAAATTTATTTTTAATAAAATTTTGATTTAAATATATATACATCATATATTATAAAGGAATAATTTTCATTGTTATCCAAACAAAAAATTGAATGCAGAATAAGAACTACAATTTTCACTATTTCAAAATATGTGAAACAAAAAAAATATTACTTCCACTACTTCCTACTTCATAAATTTAGAAGTTATTTTTTGATCTATTTCCTACTTTCAATACTCACAAAACCAAACGGGCCCTAACTATCGAACCTGACAACCCTTAAAATTCTAGTACAACAAATGCCGAATGAACATTTTATTTGATAAAGTGTAATATTTTAAAATGACATTTTATTTGATAAAGTGTAATATTTTAAAATGACTAAATGACACTTGCATATCTTATTTTTTCATCATCTTTATATTTAAATGTTCTAAGTTATAAAAATAATATTTTAATACTCTAAGTTGTAAAAATAAAAAAACATTACTTTAATGTCCTAAGTTAAAAAATGGCAACTTAGCATCTTCTGTTAGTTGCACGCGGAAATATTCCTAGGAATATTTATATGTGGTTAGCGTATGATATTTTTGTAACTATATTGATCTTATTTATTATCATATTTATCACAATACCTATGCTCCATATTTTTATTAAATTTTACATTCATTTCTATGGATGGATATTTTTGTCATGACAGGTTTTTAACAACATTTATAATAATATTCTAATGATTGACAACTTACGATATATATGTGCTAGTTTACAACTTTAAATGTAAAGGTGATAAAATAATAGTGTATTTCAATTAGCCTTTTAAAATTGTGACCCTACTTTTTTCACGCAAAGTTGCAAAATCCACGCGTAATTCACCCAAATGAACAATCTCTATTCGGACGATTTATCTTGAAAATGTTATAAGTATGTCTTTTGCTATGTTTTTTTGTTTCAGTTTTCATGATTTTTCTGAATAGTATTTGTCAAATCTTAATATCATCATATTGTGTGTGTACAAATATTTTCCGTGAGAGAATATAGAGAATGTGTATGTCCGAGATGAGAGGGCGCAGTGATGATGAGAAATGACCACACGTTACACAAGGGGCAGGTTTTGCGGGTGAGTGGGGGTATGATTTGGATACTCCGAAGTGATTGCTTTGATTTGACCCGCCATGAGATCTCTCCACTCTGCCCTCCACACCACAGAATATGTAAATGTCATCCAATTTTAACTTACTACTAGGGTGGAAGTGAACTAAATAATTAACAAATAGCTTGGTAATTATTCCGGTCACTATTCGGTCATATTCGATTATTCGGTCATATTCGATTCTGGAGTTTATTTATCGCTAAATAAATATTCTTTTAGTATTAGAGTTTATTAACAAATATAAATTAACAATGTATATTTAATTCATTTGCCTATCAAATATTCATTTAAAGTTTGATCACTTATTATTTATATTATTGCACATATGATGTCATATTTTTAACACACTTATCATTTCTATTTAAGTTTTATGCACTGATTTTAAGACTTAAATAATCTTAAATTTATTTTTAATAAAATTTTGATTTAAAATATATACATCATATATTATAAAGGAATAATTTTCATTTATGAATTTAAATACTATTTAAAAATTAAATTCTTTAGCGGAATAAATATACTTTGATATTCGATAAGTATTCGTGAATATTCATGAATATTTATGAAATACCAAATATTCGAGTTCAAATTCGAAAACCTCTAGATATGAATATTAGAGTTCACATTCAATTCGATAATTTTAAACAAATATAAATATGAATGCCTTAGTATTCGATTCGATTTGATCGCTTACCACCCCTACTTACTACCTACTAAAACATTTAAGTTTTTTCGATAGAAATCATCTATAAAATAGAATCATTTTATAAAAGTCATCTTTAATTTTTATTTATACATAAATTATCTTTAAATAGTTTTTATTACTATCAACCATCCGGACTCACTTTTAAGTCAATTTTTTAATTTTGCTATAATAATTAGTTGTCAAATATTAAATATATTAGAGAGATGATTCTCAATGGAGGTCAAGTGGGATCAGTTACCGAAAACTTCAATTGAAAAATGGGCTCAGGTGATTGATTGCAACAATAAATCTTTTAATGAAAGTTTATGTATAAGTTAAAAATGATCCAAGACTTTATGCTATTTCCTTTTCAAAATCCAAATATTGATAATAAAAAAAAGTTTGATACATTTGACGTAATTTACTTCTGTTTTGATTATAGGAGAATTGTAGTTTGTGAGTGAATGTCTGTCTTGAATATATATGCAATTTAGCTAGTAAATAATGTAGCCTATGGGTGCATGCCGGAACATTATGATTGGGCATGGAGGTAAAAAAATTCATCGGGGAAGCTGACTAATATCTCCCTTTCGTCAATGGGGACCATTTTTACTCTTCAATTCCCTATTAAGGTGTCTGTCATAAATCTAATTTGAGACTATAACTTTATGTGATCCTTTCTTATTACCATATCTCATTTTACAGTAGGCTTTAGTGGTTACGAGGTGGACACAATTACAAGTAAGGCATTATGTGGACACTAATGAATTCTTTATCAGTATTTAAAAAGGGAATTTTGGCTCGGGTTGGATCCATGTAAGATATCCCCGATTGATTTTTAAATCCACCTATTTCTATCTATACTTATACACTCTAGGTACTTTTCTTTTGTCTTTAAGCTCAAAGCATTAAATACATACTATTTCTATATATTATTATAAAAATAAAATTAAGAATCCTAAAATACTCTAGTCTTCTTCATCCTCTCTTAACCATAATTTATTCTTTTTTCTCTTATTACCCTCTCCACTTTCTCCACTTCTTTGTTGGGTGTTTCTCAGTTTTCTTCACCGACCCTCCTCCGCCCTCTCCATTGCCCTTCCACATCCCTCTTCCTCTCCCAACACCTAGTCTCCTTCATCTCCTCCTCATCAAGTTACAGATTTCTTTGTTATACTTACATGTCTTGTTGTTATACTTATAGATTATATAGCTATACTTATATGTGTGAGGATTGCTAGCCACAGCCGTGAGTGGCTCCCACTCGCGATGTGGCTAGGACACATGTCCCACCGCGAGTGGCCTTCACTCACGGTGTTATTCTAATAACACCGTGAGTGAAGGCCACTCTAATAACACAATAACACCGTGAGTGAAGGCCACTCGCGGTGGGACATGTGTCCTAGCCACATCGCGAGTGGGAGCCACTCACAGCTATGGCTAGCATTGGCCTATATGTGTTGCTACTATACCTATAGATTTTGGTGCTATACTTACATAGAAAGAAAATGGCAAAGGAAAGAGAGGACAAGGTGAGAGGAAGAGGTGAAGGTAGGAGGAGAGAGAGAGAGAGGAGAAGGTGGTGATGAGAATTAGCGATGGTGGAGCTTGGAGAAGCGTGAGCGAAGGAGGGATGAAGATGCCTTTGAAGCCAAGACAACGGGTACTTTTGTTAGAGAGAGGAAGAAGGAAGAAGAATGGTATTTTGGGTATTTTACTTTTATCAACGTTATAGAATACATATATGATTATATTTTATACTTATGGATTTAAAGATAATTCGAATAGTATTTTTGGTTAATTGGTGTAGATAAAAATAAGTGGGTTTAAAATAAATCAGGATAACATCTTTGAGTTTATAAGCAAAACCCCTAAAAAGTTGATAAAATGAATGGATAGAATAGTCTTTTGCTAGGTCAAAACTAATGATATAAATGAGCTTATAAGATACTTTTTCAAAAGTTGGGAAACCCCGAATTTTTTTAATAGGACCTGAAAGTAGCTTTTTTTTTGCAATGTTACCAACACGTAGACATAGAAAATGTAGCTTAAAGGCTACTTAGAAAGAAAAGAAAAAAAATCCCCTAAAACACCTTCTAAGTAAGTGTTATTGATTATCCCTAATATTTTGAAGAAAAATAATGTCATCAACTAAGGCTTTTGTGTATTATCCACAAATTTGCTCCTGATAATGAACCTAATCCTACCAAATGCAACCACAAATTCTGCTGGGTCCTTGATCCTTCCATTGCTTTTCTCTTTGGTTATGTTTGTTCCTACGTTCAACCTTTCCAAAAAATTGCAATCATGGAAATAAAATTTCCAAAATAATTAGTGAACCCAACTTCTCTTCGGTGCACCATTTCACATTTTGTCCCATGATTGATCCTAGAAAATCGAAACTTAGAAATCGTTGTCATGATATAGTTTAGCATTTTCTTTTAACTAGCACATCCTTTAATTAAGAAAGGACCCTTTACCTAATCAAGTTCACAATCCAATTTTGTGCGAGTTTGGTTGGCGAGACACATGCATGGGCCGTCCGTTGGTTGGTGGGTTCAGTCAAACTTTAGAGCTTATATTTTCAAGTGAGCCTTGAGTTTTTTTATGATTGAACAAGAGGTGGAGATTTTCTACAATTTTGGGTCTTAAATTAAAAAAAGATTTTTATTGTTTGATTTCAAGCTAGGCAGTATTCTAATCTACTATTTAATTTATTTCCTACTTATTATTGGAGATCTTTTAATGGATAAATTTAAAAAGATTTTTATTGTTTGATTGCTAGCTAGGCAATATTAATCTAATCTACTATTTAATTTATTTGCTACTTGTTATGGGAGATCTTTTAATGGATTCAGTTGCGATAGTTTTAGTGAGTAGTTGGCCGAAACTTGGCTTGGCCATGTTATAAATAAGATTCTAGATTTGATGATGATATTATTTGTATAAAACATTCAGCCTCCTAGAGATTATTCAATTAGAAATTTGAATACGCAGTTCGAATCTGATTGGTTGTCGTGGCAATGCTGGAGTTTATTCATACTTTAACATCTCAGTTCATTTCTTTCCGTTACTTCAATTTCTTCATTTATTCCTAAAGGACAATAAAGTCATTTCTATTTCTATAAGGGATAAATTAACATTGAAAAAATTATAGATGTGATCTAGGCTATCGTTTATTTTAGCGTAAATTTGACAAAACCCTCCAAGAAATTTGACCCATTTTGTAATTCCCATTTTTTGGAATTTATTTCAAAGTGGACCAAACTTCTTAAAGGGTTTTTTGAAATTTAGATCTATCCTTTTGACTGCGAGTAAGCTAATTGTCTAATCATAATGATCTACAAATTAGATGGATGGTTCTGAGAATCTGAATTCCCTCATGCAAGTTAAAAAAAAGTATGGTTAATGGCCAAAATGCCCCTCAAGCCAAAAAAATAAATAAATAATTCCTTTTCAACCAATTTATTAAAAAAGAATTAGTGCTAGGGTTAGAGAGAGAGAGAGGAGGAGGAGTTTATTTATAAATTGTCCGATGAGTGTTTGTTTTGTAAAAGAATTATTAAAAAGCACGTAAAGAAAGAAAAAAATTTTTGGACCGGGGAGCATTTTCATCATTTTAGGAGTCATGTGAAAAAAATTGGTGTTTAGTGAACGAAATTTATCGCTAAAGTATCATGTTGGTATTCTAACTTGATCGTATTTTTCAATATGGTATTTATTTATTAGAACTGTATGTTTTTTGGATTTTTTTTTCATCCTACTAACCTATAAAAATTATTAAATCTATTCCATCCTCCTTCTTCAGCCACCCTTAATTCAAATTTCTTTCACCATTTTACCTAATAAGATCATCCTCCTCCTCCTTTCTCCTTCAAACTCTTCCTATTCAAATCTAAACCCTAAATCCAAATTAGTATCGACTTTGCTGAGGGTTGTTGGAGCTAGGTGAGGGTTTAGATTTGAATTGGGCGTTTGAAAGAAAAAGAGAGGGCTCAAAAGCAAATATTATTGAGTAAAGGGATGAAAGAAATTAAATTGGGGGGAGGTTGAAGGAGAAAGATGGTGTAGAAATAATAATTTTGATAGGTCAGAGGATGGAAGAAGTTAAAAACAATACAGTTCGCCGTAATTCTTGCCACATGCGAGAAAAAAAATGATTCTGTTAGCATCGGAGTATGGGTTAAAATATCATATTCATAAATACCATATTAGAAAATATGATCAAATTAGAATCCCAGTTTGGTAATTTAGTTTAAATTTTAGCATTGAGAATTTGAGCGATTTTGTTGGAGACGCTCTAAAATATTGGGTGACTTTCTGAAGTTTACCCTCCCCTAACAAAATAGAACCCATAAATCAAGCTTCACATTTCTTCAATAATTGGGTTTCCGTGTATATCGGTGCCATCATACTCACACGTGCAACTGGTAGAGTGACTCGCGGTTGTGGCGGACGTACGTCATCAAAAAAGAGCAATAGTCATACGAAACCTACAAAGCAAATGTCGTGACATGCGCGATTGTGTTTGGCGGTCTGGGACATCGCGTCACCGGCGGTCACCACACCGTACTTGCTAGCGTGTGGGCTGGAAGGAGAGTAGAGTTAAGGGATGGGTTTCAGCGCAACGTGTTGGGCTTGAATTTAATTGGGCGGCCCTGGCAGCTTTTTTCTAGATCACCAGAGATCTTTACTTTCTCTTTGCGGGTCAAATGCGGATACCGGGTACGGACCAAAACCCTTACACTTTTGGTGAAATTGCATAAAACCTTTTCCCCCGCTAATATCACTGATGAATTGCACTGCTTGTTGGTGTTAAGAAATGAGGAATATTAACTGGGCTTTTGAGCTACTGGGATATTACTCCTAAACTAGGTTTGTTGACGCTATACATTTAAGAGTTGGGTTGTTTTTCTGGAAACACAAAAAACTAAATTCTAGAAAAAATATCTAAAAGTAAGGATGTGTTTGGCAAAACTATACAAATCTAGCCACACTGACCCGACCTAATTTTACAGAACTTTTGGACCACTCCTAATCCAAAAGAAAGCTGGATTAGTGGTCAATTTTGGGATAAAAAAAATTGGGCCAGCTTTAGCCCTCTCATTTGCCAATTAAGAAACCACTTAATATTGGGCCATGTCACCTCGACCTAATTTTACAAGGCCAGATTAGAATCACATAAACCGGAATTTAGACCAGCCCCTACTAGCCAGGTTAAACCAATTGTTTTTGGCCCAGCCATCCCCATGGTCCAAAAGAAAACTAGTTTAAGGCCATATTTTAGTCTATGAAAACAGGGCCAGATCTGGTCATGTTGTTTGCCAAACAAAAACTCTTTCAAAACTGAGCCAGATTTGAACCTGGCTCAGTTTTAAAAGATTGACAAATACACCCTAAGTTTCCAACTATTTCCTACAATTTTGTTACCAAACTTGTTTTCTACGAAATGGGGTCAATTCATGTACTTTTGGGATGTCTACTTGTCAAAAGTACAGCTATCAAACGAGATTTATAGAAATCTTCTAGAATGCGGTTTCCATAAATGAATTTGGCCTATTTTTTTTACAGACCCGTTAACTTTTTTACTAGCTGAGAAGGATATAGGAGTACTTGTATATGACTCAGAGATTTCAAAGTCCAAATATACTTATTACTTTCGTTTAGACATCGACTGTTAACTGTTAAGGTTTCCAAATCTTATGCCTATTAAAGCAACTAGCAAGGAAAGACGCATAAGGAGGAGGAGGAGGATATATGATATTAGGTCAAGCTTCTCAAGAAGATCTTGGTACTAAAATAAGCAACAACTAGATAAAACTATCTACGGAAGATGAAGAGAGAACAAACAAAATTAACAAAATTTAGATAAACTAAAGGTAAATTAACATTTTAAATCCGAGTGAACTTACTTATTCAAGAGACCTTACAAAGTTTAAAGGACTTATTTAAAATATATGAAAACTTGTAAAAGTTAGTTATATTTGAGGACCAATATAAAAAAAGCCAATAATGCTAGTGAAACTCACCTGAGCGGTGACAAAAGGTGATGGATCATACTTACTCAATTTATTAGCAATTTATTGGGGCCTTGCTATTACTAACTATGTAGCGAGTTAGATCGATCAATTTTTGAGGCTAAGGTCAGCCTCCACTAGAGTTCGGCCTGTTAACAAGACTTGGGCTCGATGACAAGTGTGGGCGGAGCCTTTGCATATTACAAAAGCCTGGGCCCATGTTCAAACGATTTGGGGTTCGGTTCTCGTCCTACAGTATTTTTATTTATTTATTTATTTGTTTTATTATTTTTGTGGGGATAAGCCTTTTGAATAGTTCTGAAGTATGCTAGTCCTGGACAAGCCCTGGCCAACTC
This sequence comes from Asparagus setaceus, assembly GCA_012295165.1. Lineage (NCBI taxonomy): Eukaryota > Viridiplantae > Streptophyta > Magnoliopsida > Asparagales > Asparagaceae > Asparagus > Asparagus setaceus. The sequence continues at coordinate 30,288,016 of CM022701.1, forward strand.
TCGATATAAACAATGGTCATGGGTATTTTCAGCATGCATTTTGCGCTTGAGATCGAATAAATCTTTTATTAGTTTATGTTAGGATTAGTTTAAAGCACATAAAGAAAAGTTGTGCGAGACGTAAGCAAAATAATGGCAACCTTGATCTAAAATTTAAATGGAAACGGGCTGGGTTGAAATTTGTTGTAAAGCGTTCAATATAAGATCAGGACAAATTTGAGACGTTACAAGCCTGGCCCAAAGAGTTAAGTAAAGCTCCGAATAGGGGTGGAATTGAACCAAATAATTAATAAACAGTTTAGCTATTATTCATTTAGATATTTGATCAAATTCGATTTGGTAGTTCATCTAACGGTAAATGAATAATTTTAGTACTCGAGTCATAAAGGAATAGAATTTAACCACATGTATATTCGATTCACATGATTATTAAATATTAGTTTACATTTTATATTTATTAAATGGTAGATTAGGCATTTTAAAAAGATTTAGTTAGTTTCAATTGAGGCATAAACTTGAATGAAAAAGGCAATTTAAAAAGAAATAAACTATTATGATGCTTTTGAGAATAGATTTGCAAATATATGTAATTTGGAGGGTGTCTGTGCAAAATCTACAAAGAAATTATGGAAGAAATAAAAAGTTTATGTCAAAAATCAAACCAAGGACTTGAGGCTTTAAAGCTAAAGCTACAAACCAACTAGGCTAACGAATATTCTAAACATTTATTGAATGTCTAATTTACAATGGAATCAAATATGAATAGCCTTCTGCTATCCGACCCGAATTCGAATAGCATAAATCCGCCGAATTCGAACTCGAATATGTAGGTATTCGATTCGATTCTGCCATTTTCCACCCCTAACTCTGAACTAGTGGGGTTACCATCGAAATAACGAACTTTATACAAAATTCATTTAAGTATGTAAGTGTTGCCAAAAAAGTGAGGATATATAAATGCAAGTTTTAAAAACTTTAGAGTACGATGAGTGATGTCCAAAAAGGGTTAAAGATTTGTCCTACTCGCCATCATATAAATACAATGGCTCTCCTCCTCCTCTTTCTACATGCCATTTAGCCTCGCTAGGGTTTTATATGGTGTTTGTGGTAAACCAAGGGGTGCCTAGTGTGGCTCGGTGGATCCAGCTGGTGTGTTTAGGTTGTTTTTTGTTTACCCTTCAAATAAGGAATTGGGTTTATGACTTGTATCCAAACTTCAGTCCACCTGTATTTATTTATGTTAGAAGTTAACATTAGAAGTTAATTAGGTGTGTTAGAGAATAAGCAGGCATGTGAGTTTAGAGGGTGTTTGGGAGGGCTTAAGTTTTTAAGCTTATAAGTTATGCTAGCTTTTAGTGACTTTTGGCTTTTTTGATAAAAATATTATGAAAATTGTTTAGATAGAATAGTAATTTTTGGTCAAACCTAGTTATTTAGGTGAGCTTATAGTTAGTTTTGAAAAGTTATACATTTCAAAATGAGACTTATAAGTCACCTTATTTGATATTTTACCAAACATGTAGATATGAAAGCTAGCTTAAAAGCTAGTTTGACCAAAAAATAAGCTCCCCCAAACACCCTCTTAGTCTCACATTGCCTCTACAACATAAAACATTGGTTATTGTTATCTTTATATAAGAAGGAGTACCTGTGGTCTTATTCAATCAATGAGAATCTACAAAATTCGATTGTTTCACATGATAAACGAACCATGATTCTGAAAAATAAAATTTTAATAACATATTTCCCTAAAGCGCAACTCCTCCACTACTTTGCGCTTTCTCCTTTATTCTAATCCCCCTTCGCTCTGCCGCTGTTAGTCGACGTTGTCGTCACTATCTGGCCGCCTCACTACCACATCTCTGTTACTTTATAGATGAATTTGATGTGATTTAATTGGTTGTCTTCTCTCATTCTATGTAATTAATGAGTTATTTTAGGAGTTAGTTGTTTTTATTATATTTAGTATTGTTGGTGTTTAGAGATAATGTTAGAGCTAGGAGTTTTTAATTTGGTTTTGAGAGGTTTCCTAAATTTAAGAGAGGTTTCCAAAATTCACCCTTTTCTTAATCGCTAGTAATGTTTTTTCCCACTCACTCACAGAAATATTAAATAATGTCAAAGCTTTCTTCTTAGAAATATTTTTTTTAACTCACTTGCAGAACACTGGAATAGTATCAAAGTTTTTTATACAACTAGTTTTGGTGGGTGCAATCTTAGTCCAAAAGTTAGTTTTATTTGCCAATAATTAGATCAAAGTGAACTGGTTTTCTTTAGTTCAAATTATAACTTTTAAACTAGTTTTCTTTTAAACCAATTCTTACTTGGATGTAGTTAAAGGAAAACTAGACATGACCTAGTTTCCTTTTTTAGTTGTCAAATAGAGGCTTATGTATAACTAGTACAAGTAGTGAGGTTCGGATTCTCTACAATCTTGAATGTAGAGAATCTCCACAATTAGTTTGGTGGGCTAATATTATTAGCTTATCTTAGTGGGTTCTACAATTAAAAATATTTTTATATTATTTAAATAATTAATATTATTTATGGAGTTCATTAAGTAAAAAACTTTGATTGGTGGTAGAGGATCTCTACAATTAAGAATGTAGACCAACTTTACCGCAAGTAGTGACAACTAATTCAGTCCACGTTGGCTCCAGATCCAATAAGTAAGGTTAAAGATCCATCCATTTGTTAGCCCGACGCCAGCCTGCAATACAGTTGGGCCTATAACAATATTTGGACCTTAGAGCAATAAGCTGTAAGGATTCATATTACTAAATTGCAAGTTCTCAATAGTTCTTCATTGGTTGCCCGGTTCAGGCTACAAATAATGGATTCAAATCATCTTCGCTATAACAAATTAGTGGTGAGACCACTATTATGTCACACCCGTTAATTTACTTAATAGATAGTTGTGATTTACTTTTGAATATAAATTAGGAAACGAGTGCAAATTATGAAGATATGATGAGTATTAGATTTAGAATGAATCATAACCATCTAATAGACAAATCAACTGCAATGATTAATGTAGTAATCGCTCTACTACTTTAAGGGTTTTTTTAAGCATGCATTTACTTCCTGAGATTGAATAATATTTTATTTATTTTATCTTAGGATTAGTTTGCTAGCATATGGACTGACTAGAAGTTTTCTAGTTCCATTTGACTTTCAGATTGTGGGAAGCTTTGAGGGACTTAACAAGAAACAGATTAATGATAATGCAAGGCACACTGTGAAAACCTTAACTTGGTAAAAATTTGTGTATATATATATATATATATATATATATATATATATATATATATATATATATATATATATATATATATATATATATATAGAGCAAGGCTCTATGAACTTAAGTTCATAATGAATAGTGGTGCACCAACTTTTCTAACCACTCATCTTGCTTTGGGATCCGTGAAGATATAAAGCCCACTTTGAGATTTGTGCATCACAAATCTCAAGACAAGATGAGTGGATAAAAAGTTGGTGCACCACTATTCATTATGAACTTAAGTTCATAGAGCCTTACTCTATATATATATATATATATATATATATATATATATATATATATATATATATATATATATATATATATATATGAAGCGAAACTCTATGAACTTAAGTTCATAATGAATAGTGGTGCACCAACTTTTCTAACCACTCATCTTGCTTTGGGATCCGTGAAAGATATAAAGCCCACTTTGAGATTTGTGCATCACAAATCTCAAGACAAGATGAGTGGATAAAAAGTTGGTGCACCACTATTCATTATGAACTTAAGTTCATAGAGCCTTACTCTATATATATATATATATATATATATATATATATATATATATATATATATATATATATATATATATATATATATAGTGTTACAATATACCTAGGGTGTAACTAACTTAGTTACACCCACTTGTAAAAATACATGTTTGAGTGTAGATATTAACGATCAACACCGTTTATTGTGATCTATGTATTCAAAACTTCATGGAGACCAAAAATCATGTAGATAAGATTTTTGTAGTTTATACATCTAATGACCTAGAAATGAACGGTCTGTAACGGTCTAAAATACCCATTATTTTGAGTTGCTTAAATTATAGGATAGAACATCCCAAACCACATGATTTTTGATCCACGCTCATTTGGTAACGTGTAGATCACAATGAATGGTATTGATCGTTAATATTAATGGTCAAACATGTATTTTTAAAGATAAGTGTAACTAAGTTAGTTACACCCTAGGTGTATTGTAACCCTACCTATATATATATATATATATATATATATATATATATATATATATATATATATATATATATATATATAATATATATATATATATATATATATATATATATATATATATATAGAGCAAGGCTCTATGAACTTAAGTTCATAATGAATAGTGGTGCACCAACTTTTTATCCACTCATCTTGCTTTGGGATCCGTGAAATCAAAATATGCACAAATCTCAAAGGTGGGCTTTATATCTTTCACGGATCTCAAGGCAATATCAATGGATAGAAAAGTTGGTGGATGACTATTCCCAATCAACTTAAGTTTATAAATCTTACTCTCTCTCTCTCTCTCTCTCTATATATATATATATATATATATATATATATATATATATATATATATATATATATATATATATATATATATATATATATATATATATATATATATATATATATATATAGAGCAAGGCTCTATGAACTTAAGTTCATAATGAATAGTGGTGCACCAACTTTTCTAACCACTCATCTCGCTTTGGGATCCGTGAAAGCTATAAAGCCCACTTTGAGATTTGTGCATCACAAATCTCAAGACAAGATGAGTGGTTAAAAAGTTGGTGCACCACTATTCATTATGAACTTAAGTTCATAGGAGCCTTGCTCTATATATATATATATATATATATATATATATATATATATATATATATATATATATATATATATATATATATATATATATATAGAGCAAGGCTCTATGAACTTAAGTTCATAATGAATAGTGGTGCACCAACTTTTTATCCACTCATCTTGTCTTGAGATTTGTGATGCACAAATCTCAAAGTGGGCTTTATAGCTTTCACGGATCTCAAAGCGAGATGAGTGGTTAGAAAAGTTGGTGCACCACTATTCATTATGAACTTAAGTTCATAGGAGCCTTGCTCTATATATATATATATATATATATATATATATATATATATATATATATATATATATATATATATATATATATATATATATATATATATATATATATAGAGCAAGGCTCTATGAACTTAAGTTCATAATGAATAGTGGTGCACCAACTTTTCTAACCACTCATCTTGCTTTGGGATCCGTGAAAGATATAAAGCCCACTTTGAGATTTGTGCATCACAAATCTCAAGACAAATAGTGGATAAAAAGTTGGTGCACCACTATTCATTATGAACTTAAGTTCATAGGAGCCTTGCTCTATATATATATATATATATATATATATATATATATATATATATATATATATATATATATATATATATATATATATATATATATATATATATATATATAGAGCAAGGCTCTATGAACTTAAGTTCATAATGAATAGTGGTGCACCAACTTTTTATCCACTCATCTTGCCTTGAGATTTGTGATGCACAAATCTCAAAGTGGCTTTATAGCTTTCACGGATCTCAAAGCTGAGATGAGTGGTTAGAAAAGTTGGTGCACCACTATTCATTATGAACTTAAGTTCATATATATTATATATATATATATATATATATATATATATATATATATATATATATATATGGCCCAACAATTTGCCTAATGGAATATGAGGTCATTATTTGACCTCTTGAATATTGTATGAATAAATTTGTTAATATGTTTTTCAGCAGAAATTGATAAGAAGATAATCTAGCTGGTCCGAGAACTTTCTCGAATTAAAATCGTTGATCTGGGTTATCTGTAACACCATAAGTCTGTAACTATTAGATCAAAACTTCAAATTGTAGTGAGAGTAAAGAGTTATATTTTATATTCTAACATGTACTCGCAAGTCGAGCATCCATTTATTATGAGCTGAAATCTTGACTCACATATTGATGTCAATTTTTAGAAAATCCGCCCTAAATTCGTGGCCGGTAAGATTTGAATATGGGTTGCTATGATACTATGTGAAATAACCCAACTATTATACTAAAACTCCAAAGTTGATGTGAAAATTAAAGGTTATATTTTTATATCCTAACGATTTGCTATCTTTGCTAATGTATTTACGCCATCGTACCCTTTCTTTTTCCAAACTGTGCGTTATGACTTTTTATATGCAAATATATTTTTGCCACACCATTTTTTTTGTTAGAGTTTAATGTCTCTGACTTTAATCCCAAAGTCACAAATCCAATTTATAAATGATCACAACAGATAGTAACACAAAACAAGAGATAAAAGAATAGTACAAAAAATGTAAAAGAGGCAAGAGATTTACATGGTTCACCCAAACTAGGGCTACGAGTAAGGTCGTCAAGGCTTTCACTAAATCTCTTCAAGAACATCTACAGCACTCTCTACCATTAGGATACAGAGTCTCTTAATATCTTTTAAGCCGTCACATTTTCTATATGAAGATACAATATACTTATTCCTAGGTTTTATTCTCTGAAAAAACCTACCCACAGTCCAATGATTAGAATCAATCCTAATCACACTACAACAAAAGTTGTATTTATCCACACTTATTTTATGACACATATAAAAGTGTCATTTTATTTGCAAAAGATTAAACAATAGTGACACAAATAAAAAGTGTAGCAAATCACGACACATATTTGTGTCATTAGATATATAATTAAATATAATTAAAAAAGGCTAATAGTCCAACATGGATTGTGGAAAGATCTATTAATGAGTTTAAATAATAAATCTTAGATTTTAATTATAATGATGATTAAACAATTATGATAGTGTATAAGCTAAAAAGCTCCATAGTTAAGTGTGCTTTGGTGAGAGTAATCCTAGGATGGGTGACCTTCTGGGAAGTTATAGTGTTGAACGATGATACTCTATATATTTTTAATGGTCTAGGCACAACTATGTGTCACCACTCTTGACACATATATGTGTCACGAGTTTTGTAACACTTGTATGTGTCACCACTCTTGACACATATATGTGTCACGAGTTTTGTAACACTTGTATGTGTCACCACTCTTGACACATATATGTGTCACGAGTTTTGTAACACTTGTATGTGTCACCACTCTTGACACATATATGTGTCACGAGTTTTGTAACACTTGTATGTGTCACCACTCTTGACACATATATGTGTCACGAGTTTTGTAACACTTGTATGTGTCACCACTCTTGACACATATATGTGTCACGAGTTTTGTAACACTTGTATGTGTCACCACTCTTGACACATATATGTGTCACGAGTTTTGTAACACTTGTATGTGTCACCACTCTTGACACATATATGTGTCACGAGTTTTGTAACACTTGTATGTGTCACCACTCTTGACACATATATGTGTCACGAGTTTTGTAACACTTGTATGTGTCACCACTCTTGACACATATATGTGTCACGAGTTTTGTAACACTTGTATGTGTCACCACTCTTGACACATATATGTGTCACGAGTTTTGTAACACTTGTATGTGTCACCACTCTTGACACATATATGTGTCACGAGTTTTGTAACACTTGTATGTGTCACCACTCTTGACACATATATGTGTCACGAGTTTTGTAACACTTGTATGTGTCACCACTCTTGACACATATATGTGTCACGAGTTTTGTAACACTTGTATGTGTCACCACTCTTGACACATATATGTGTCACGAGTTTTGTAACACTTGTATGTGTCACCATGCTCGACATATATATGTGTTGTGACCTTCTGACATATTCGCACATGTGTAGAAAGACGCTCTCCACACATGCTCTAACCACACTTTTGGCATGTGTCGCGCTCTATTTGTACGACACAAAAATGTGTCGCGTAGAGACAACAAATGTATCATAATTTACAACCTTTGTTTTTTTTTGATCAATGAAAATTTTTATTTCATTCATCAATGAATCAGTTTGTGATACATCAAAGGTCTCTGATCAGAGAGTTACAAGTGAAAAACAGAGCTAACAATTCTAACTAGTGGTCAAATAATAGAATTTTACAAAGTTTGGACCCAAATCTTAAATTCAGCAGGAACTTCCTTGTTGAGCACAATAGAGAGGATATCTATCTTGATTGCCTTTATAACTTGCTCAGGATATCTTGCTTTTCCTTCAAAAATGCGCAAATTTCTTTCTTGCCATATGAAATAAACTGTAGCAGATAAACAAGCTTTTTTGATTTGCTGGATATCCCCTTTACCCTTCAAACAGCAAGAGAACCAATTTCTAATAGAAGTCCAGTCACAAAACCTCTTTCGGAAACCTATCCAATCCATGGATTTGTTCCAAATCAGCATAGAAAATGCACACTCAAAAACAAGTCTTTGGTGGCTTTCACCGCCAATTAGCGAGCAAAGAATCTGAGGAGTTTGAAGCTAGAATTCCCATCCTACATAGCTCGGCCCCGAAAGTGAGAAGTCGACCATGGAAAGCTAACCAAAGAGCAATGGAGTGCTTAGGATGATTTAGACATCCCCAAACAGATTTAGACCAATTAACAGTGGGGATTAAGGGAGCTAAAGCTGATAAATTTTTGAAATTTTAACTAGGCCATTCACACAACATGCACGAACAGTACTCAAGAGATTGTGCAGTCCGCCAAGATGATCAATTGCATTATCTCTAATTTTGAGAAATTGCTTCCATAACCAAGAGTCACTGGACTTACTACACACATTCCAAACATCTCTATGCTTCAAATAAGTGCCATGAATCCATTTAATCCAAAGAGTATCTTTTTTCTCATGAACAGACCATAAGGTCTTGTTGATGTATATAATCACAGTCACTAACCTCGGGTGAGTTTAGCTTTTAAGAGAGCCGAGTTTCTTTCTCTCTCTCTCTCTCTATATATATATATATATATATATATATATATATATATATATATATATATATATATATATATATATATATAGTAAGGCTCCTATGAACTTAAGTTCATAATGAATAGTGGTGCACCAACTTTTCTAACCACTCATCTTGCTTTGGGATCCGTGAAGATATAAAGCTCACTTTGAGATTTGTGCATCACAAATCTCAAGACAAGATGAGTGGTTAGAAAAGTTGGTGCACCACTATTCATTATGAACTTAAGTTCATAGAGCTCTCTATATATATATATATATATATATATATATATATATATATATATATATATATATATATATATATATATATATATATATAGAGAGAGAGAGAAGTTCTATGAACTTAAGTTCATAATGAATAGTGGTGCACCAACTTTTTTATCCACTCATCTTGTCTTGAGATTTGTGATGCACAAATCTCAAAGTGGCTTTATAGCTTACGGATCTCAAAGCTGAGATGAGTGGTTAGAAAAGTTGGTGCACCACTATTCATTATGAACTTAAGTTCATAGAGCTCTCGCTTTATATATATATATATATATATATATATATATATATATATATATATATATATATATATAGAGCAAGGCTCTATGAACTTAAGTTCATAATGAATAGTGGTGCACCAACTTTTCTAACCACTCATCTTGCTTTGGGATCCGTGAAGATATAAAGCTCACTTTGAGATTTGTGCATCACAAATCTCAAGACAAGATGAGTGGATAAAAAGTTGGTGCACCACTATTCATTATGAACTTAAGTTCATAGAGCCTTACTATATATATATATATATATATATATATATATATATATATATATATATATATATATATATATATATATATATATATATATATATATATATATATATATATATATATATATATATATATATATATATATATATATATATATAGAGCAAGGCTCTATGAACTTAAGTTCATAATGAATAGTGGTGCACCAACTTTTCTAACCACTCATCTTGCTTTGGGATCCGTGAAGATATAAAGCTCACTTTGAGATTTGTGCATCACAAATCTCAAGACAAGATGAGTGGATAAAAAGTTGGTGCACCACTATTCATTATGAACTTAAGTTCATAGGAGCCTTGCTCTCTCTCTCTCTCTATATATATATATATATATATATATATATATATATATATATATATATATATATATATATATATATATATATATATATATATATAGAGCAAGGCTCTATGAACTTAAGTTCATAATGAATAGTGGTGCACCAACTTTTTTATCCACTCATCTTGTCTTGAGATTTGTGATGCACAAATCTCAAAGTGGCCTTTATATCTTTCACGGATCCCAAAGCAAGATGAGTGGTTAGAAAAGTTGGTGCACCACTATTCATTATGAACTTAAGTTCATAGGAGCCTTGCTCTATATATATATATATATATATATATATATATATATATATATATATATATATATATATATATATATATATATATATATATATATATATATATATATATATATATATATATATATATATATATGGCCCAACAATTTGCCTAATGGAATATGAGGTCATTATTTGACCTCTTGAATATTAATATGAATAAATTTGTTAATATGTTTTTCAGCAGAAATTGATAAGAAGATAATCTAGCTGGTCCGAGAACTTTCTAATTAAAATCGTTGATCTGGGTTATCGTAACACCATAAGTCTCAGAATATTAGATCAAAACTTCAAATTGTAGTGAGAGTAAAGAGTTATATTTTATATTCTAACATGTACTCAAGTCGAGCATCCATTTATTATGAGTGAAATCTTGACTCACATATTGATGTCAATTTTTAAAACTCTAAATTAAGGGTCGGAAGATTTGAATATGGGTTGCTATGATACTATGTGAAATAACCCAACTATTATACTAAAACTCCAAAGTTGATGTGAAAATTAAAGGTTATATTTTTATATCCTAACGATTTGCTATCTTTGCTAATGTATTTACGCTTCATCGCTTTCTTTTTCCAAACTGTGCGTTATGACTTTTTATATGCAAATATATTTTTGCCACACCATTTTTTTGTTAGAGTTTAATGTCTCGACTTTAATCCCAAAGTCACAAATCCAATTTATAAATGATCACAACAGATAGTAACACAAAACAAGAGATAAAAGAATAGTACAAAAATGTAAAAGAGGCAAGAGATTTACATGGTTCACCCAAACTAGGGCTACAAAGTAAGGTCGTCAAGGCTTTCACTAAATCTCTTCAAGAACATCTACAGACTCTCTACCATTAGGATCTGAGTCTCTTAATATCTTTTAAGCCGTCACATTTTCTATATGAAGATACAATATACTTATTCCTAGGTTTTATTCTCTGAAAAACCTACCCACAGTCAATGATTAGAATCAATCCTAATCACACTACAACAAAAGTTGTATTTATCCACACTTATTTTATGACACATATAAAGTGTCATTTTATTTGCAAAAGATTAAACAATAGTGACACAAATAAAAGTGTAGCAAATCACGACACATATTTGTGTCATTAGATATATAATTAAATATAATTAAAAAGGCTAATAGTCCAACATGGATTGTGGAAAGATCTATTAATGAGTTTAAATAATAAATCTTAGATTTTAATTATAATGATGATTAAACAATTATGATAGTGTATAAGCTAAAAAGCTCCATAGTTAAGTGTGCTTTGGTGAGAGTAATCCTAGGATGGGTGACCTTCTGGGAAGTTATAGTGTTGAACGATGATACTCTAT
>CM022701.1:30302374-30305401 GCA_012295165.1 Asparagus setaceus
CTATTCATTATGAACTTAAGTTCATAGAGCCTCTTTCTATATATATATATATATATATATATATATATATATATATATATATATATATATATATATATATATATATATATATATATATATATATATATATATATATATATATATATATATATATATATGGCCCAACAATTTGCTAATGGAATATGAGGTCATTATTTGACCTCTTGAATATTGTATGAATAAATTTGTTAATATGTTTTTCAGCAGAAATTGATAAGAAGATAATCTAGCTGGTCCGAGAACTTTCTAATTAAAATCGCTGATCTCAAGATCAGAACACCATAAGTCTCAGAACTATTAGATCAAAACTTCAAATTGTAGTGAGAGTAAAGAGTTATATTTTATATTCTAACATGTACTCTAAGTCGAAAGCATCCATTTATTATGAGCTGAAATCTTGACTCACATATTGATGTCAATTTTAGAAAATCCACCTAAATTGCGGGCATTTGAAGATTTGAATATGGGTTGCTACTATGAAATAACCCAACTATTATACTAAAACTCCAAAGTTGATGTGAAAATTAAAGGTTATATTTTTATATCCTAACGATTTGCTATCTTTGCTAATGTATTTACCATCGCACTTTCTTTTTCCAAACTGTGCGTTATGACTTTTATATGCAAATATATTTTTGCCACACCATTTTTTTGTTAGAGTTTAATGTCTCTGACTTTAATCCCAAAGTCACAAATCCAATTTATAAATGATCACAACAGATAGTAACACAAAACAAGAGATAAAAGAATAGTACAAAAATGTAAAAGAGGCAAGAGATTTACATGGTTCACCCAAACTAGGGCTATGTAGTAAGGTCGCCAAGGCTTTCACTAAATCTCTTCAAGAACATCTACAAAGACTCTCTACCATTAGGATACGTGAGTCTCTTAATATCTTTTAAGCCGCCACATTTTCTATATGAAGATACAATATATTATTCCTAGGTTTTATTCTCTGAAAAACCTACCCACAGTCCAATGATTAGAATCAATCCTAATCACACTACAACAAAAGTTGTATTTATCCACACTTATTTTATGACACATATAAAAGTGTCATTTTATTTGCAAAAGATTAAACAATAGTGACACAAATAAAAGTGTAGCAAATCACTACACATATTTGTGTCATTAGATATATAATTAAATATAATTAAAAAGGCTAATAGTCCAACATGGATTGTGGAAAGATCTATTAATGAGTTTAAATAATAAATCTTAGATTTTAATTATAATGATGATTAAACAATTATGATAGTGTATAAGCAAAAGCTCCATAGTTAAGTGTGTTGGTGAGAGTAATCTTAGGATGGGTGACCTTCTCGAAGTTATAGTGTTGAACGATGATACTCTATATATTTTTAATGGTCAGGCACAACTATGTGTCACTATTCCGACACATATATGTGTCAACGAAGTTTGTAACACTTGTATGTGTCACCATGCTCGACATATATATGTGTTGTGACCTTCTCGACATATTCAAGACATGTAGAAAGACGCTTCCCACACATGCTCTAACCACTTTTGGCATGTGTCGCGCTTCATTTGAACACACAAAAATGTGTCGCCAGAGACAACAAATGTATCATAATTTACAACCTTTGTTTTTTGATCAATGAAAATTTTATTTCATTCATCAATGAATCATTTGTGATACATCAAAGGTCTCGATCGAGAGTTACAAGTGAAAAACAGAGCTAACAATTCTAACTAGTGGTCAAATAATAGAATTTTACAAAGTTTGGACCCAAATCTTAAATTCAGAACTTCCTTGTTGAGCACAAAGAGAGGATAGCTATCTTGATTGCCTTTATAACTTGCTCAGATATCTTGCTTTTCCTTCAAAATGCGCAATTTCTTTCTTGCCATATGAAATAAACCGTAGAGCGTGATAAACAAGCTTTTTGATTTGGTCGGATATCCCTTTACCCTTCAAACAGCAAGAGAACCAATTTCTAATAGAAGTCCAACACAAAACTCTTTCGAAACCTATTCAATCCATGGATTTGTTCCAAATCAAGATAGAAAATGCACACTAAAACAAGTCCGGGTGGCTTTCCCCGCCAATTAGGGAGCAAAGAATACGGAGTTTGAAGCTAGAATTCCCATCCTACATAGCCCGGTCTCCGAGTGAGAAGTCGCACCATGGAAAGCTAACCAAAGAGCAATGGAGTGCTTAGGATGATTTAGACATCCCCAAACATTTAGACCATTAACGTGGGGATTAAGGAGCTAAAGCCGATAAATTTTTGAAATTTTAACTAGGCCATTCACACAACATGCACTAATGCGATTTCAAGAGATTGTGCACCAAGATGATCAATTGCATTATCTCTAATTTTGAGAAATTGCTTCCATAACCAAGAGTCACTGACTTACTACACACATTCCAAACATCTCTATGCTTCAAATAAGTGCCATGAATCCATTTAATCCAAAGAGTATCTTTTTCTCATGAACGTAATTCATAAGGTCTTGTTGATGTATATAATCACGCCACTAACCTCCTGTGAGTTTAGCTTTTAAGACGGAGTCCGCCTTTCTCTCCTAATGCCCAAAGGACGCCGATTCCAGCCAAGGGATTCGCCTACGCAGAAAGAGGGACCCGTGAAGAGGCGGAGTTGGGATCTCCTGGTTCCTCCGACTCCAAGTTAGTAGAGGGAGATAATCTAATGGAGCAGAATTTACCAAGAAAGATCACTTACTTGGTTCGGCCGTCCGTTGTTATTTATACCTAGGTTGAGGGGCACTGCCTTTCCATCGGTTAAGGAACCACCGATGAGTCGCCCTTTCTCTCCACGAGGAGCCCGTGTTGGCCGAAAGCATTCTTTGTCATCCTATGGGGCTCTGGCCTTACGTGTCCACTGCGGTATTAAGCTTCGCTCTTAACCTCGTGGATAGCTCGTGATTTCTCCTAGTAGATTCACCCGCCCGGCGATCCTCTCCTTCGTGAGTGTGATCCCCAGCGCATCCTCTCCTTCGTGA
>CM022701.1:30305501-30531155 GCA_012295165.1 Asparagus setaceus
AATTTTAAAATTATCGCACCCTTAAAAATTTAAAATTTACAAAACACTCCCAAAATTAAAATTTTTCAAAAATACCTCAAAAGTTTAAAATTACAAAAACTCTAAAAATTTTCTAACTTCACAAATGACACATGAAAATCATGAAATTTATAGTAGGCCCCTAAAAATTTAAAATTTATAAATAACACCCTCAAAGTTTTAGAAAATGAAAAACATCCTCAATGGTCTAAAATTAGTAAAACCACCCTGACATTTCACAACCTACAAAGAATATATGAAATCAAGAAATTACCAGCAGCCCCGTAAATTTAGAATTTACAAAAACACCCTCAAAATTTAAAATTTACAAAAATACCCTCAAGAGTTCAAAATTATAAAAAAACTCCCAGAAATTTTAAACTTACCAAAGACACATGAAATCTGAAAATTTTCAGCAGCCTCCTATAAATTTTACCGAGCCCTGGCAACCGATGGGCCATCTTTGACGCGTCTTTGGCGCAGCTCTCTTCGCCGATCGCTGAGATCTTGTTGAGAGGGGAATCGCTTCTGCCGCAGTTTAACGAGAATCGCGCGCATTACAATGTAACTAACCTCCTCTTAGGGGATGAGATCCTCCGATGTTTGCGGGTGAGGAGGACTTCATGTGGAAGAGGAGGGACTCTTCAATTTGGCTTGATCAAGAAGTAGTCTATTCCATCAACCATGAGGTCGCCGATTGTCGAGAAGGTCAGCGACACAACGATCTCTCGCTCGAGACCGCTATTCCCACCGTGGTCGCCATCGTGTTTGGGTAAAGTTGATTCCATTGTAAAACTTGAGAAAATTACACTTTGGTTCTCGCTACAAGAAAATTAAATAACTCTCACAAACTCAACAAAAGAAGCTACAAGTGTAGATCTTTGCTTTTGTGGGACTTTGCCTGTGCCGACGCGAATCCGTGGACCACCGAAAGCGATCGTCGAATCGACGGGTTTAGTTAGTGCTTCGCAAAGGAAATAAGAACTTCAAAGAAATATCTTAGCAAGGTAAGATATCTACTCTTCTCAAGAATAAGTCAATGCTTAAACTCAAGGAATCTCCGCGGATCGTGTTCTTGAACTCCTAAGCTTGATTTGATTTTTCCTCGATGGTCACCCACTTCCAAGTGGACGTGAGGAGGGTATTTATAGTCTTTGGGAAACGTGTCTCTTCGTAAACACAAGTGTCATAAGTGCGATAATTTGCAATAGCGCGCCAGACGCCAGGCTAAGCCGCCTCGCTAACCGGCAGGCAAGCAGTGTAGCCTCGCTGAAGGCGCAGGCAAAGGCTGGCCGCCTACGGCTGCTTTGCGGCAATATCGCCCTTCTGCCTGCCGTAACCGCTCGCTTTTTAGGCATGATTAAATGCTCCTCAGACCGCTCTCTAAAGTGGGGCTTATTCGCGTAACCGCCATTAACGCAATCGAACAACATGTTGATAGCACACCATTGATCTGTCTCGGTATATGCAGACACACAAGTGTTCGCTAACAAAGACACATCAAGGTGTCTCGCTTCGCGGGCGTAGGCACACACGAAAGTGTCTCGCCAGTAGACACATCAAAGTGTCTCGCTAGTGGCGAGGTGACACATAAGTGTCTCGCGATCAGAAGCAGACACAATCTTTCCCCTGTTGGGCTTCTTGAGATTTCACGACGCTGTCCTTCGATCTTCTCATGATTTAGTCATATTTGAGGTTCTTCAGAATTTTCGATGCCTACCGCATGGGTCCGGAGGTGCCTTAAATACCGTGGAGAGATGGGGAGTTAAGGGGTCACAGCCACATTTAATGCGAGCGCCGAGGGCTCGAAAACCGTGATAACCGCTGCTTGAGTGGAGGAAGCCGCGCAGACGAGGTCAGGGAGCCGAGGCCGGTGGCCGACTCGCCGGCCTCTCTGACGCCGAGGTAATCAACCGGAAGGGACGCACGTGGCCGCTGTGGTCGCCCCCGAGGACAGTGGTCGATAAGAGGGTCTCACTCGCCGCATCGCTGGGAAAGGCCACAATTGGTGGACGGGCTATAATGGGTGAAGGGTTGAGGACGACTAGCACCGCTTCGCCGTCCAGCGCACGAGCGGCCTGAAGGTGATAGCCGGTTGCTCTCCCCGCCGTCCGATGGGACGAGCGACGCGGAAATGGCCTCGCCGCCGATCACGGGCGGACGATCCACCGCCAGGTCTCGCGGAGAGAGTTGCCGACGGTCGACTCCGCACCGCCTCGCTTGCTATGATGATAGTCATCCATTGACCATGGCGGGTTTGCAGGTCGGCCGCCTTGTGGGCTCGGGCGCTGAGGCTCGAAGTCGGTTTTGCTGACGCATTGCCGCTTATCCGCTGTTGTCTCGCTTTTTCTCCTTAATCACCTTAGTGTTATGACCATAACAGTCTTAAGGCGCAATGAATTCCACGTAACAAATGAGTGAATGCTCAATCCACCTTTCTTGTAATCAGCATAAATTTGATTCCAAGCAACTAAAGCCAACTTTCTTTTATTCCTGATCCCCGTGAGGAAATTCTTTGAGAGCTCATCAATTTTTTCCAAAACTCTTTAGGAGAATGTAATTAGTAGCCCAATAAGTTTGAATGCCCGTAACTACACTTTTATGTGTTGATTAGCAATTTTGGAAATAAGCCCTGAACAAATAATGAATGACATTCTTTGTTGATGAGAGGGATGCCCAAATATTTGATAGGTAGAACTCCCCAAAGAATCCTCAATTCCAACATATAGCTACCTTCAAATTGTTATTAACCCCTCCAAAAATATTGTCGACTTGGTCAGGGTTGGCAATCAAACCAGACTAACCCAAAATTGCATAACAACCGATAAATCTTTCTAATAGAGTATCACTATTGAATAATAACAGATCATCGCAAAAGCAAGGTGAGTTAAATTGAAAGGTGCACATTTGGGATGATGCTTGAAGTTACTATCATTCCTCAAAAGACAAAGATCATGCAGAGAGGTATTCCATGCCAATGACAAAGAGGTATGGGGATAGGGATCCCCTGCCTAAGCCCTCTTTTTCCCTTAAAGTAATTGACAATTACCAAACATAATAGACCCGACCCGCCCAAGTCTAAATCTGTAGCTTGAATTTCAGTGCATGTCTTGTGCACGTTTCCTCCTTGCACCTTGCATACACTTCTGAACTTTATTGTTGGGATTTCTTGAGGCTTCTTCAAATATCAGAGTGCACCCATTTCAGGAGAAGTGATCTCCACAAAACCCAACATTTTCCTCTTCTATAGAGATTTACCTATGCAAAAGGATTTCTTTCACAATTCCTTACAAAATTTCAATCATAGAAATTTCATCAAGATGCAAATAAGAGGACCTAACTCCTATTAAGAACGATAAAATAAATAATCACTACATATTGAAAATTGTCCGTCTGTTGGTATATCAGTTTATTACGACCGAGTTTGTCACTTTATTTTTACTAACTTGTATATTAACATGTAGAAGTCATGTTAGATATAGAAAAAGAAAACGAAGAGTATATATACAAGCACGTAAATATTAAAAAAGCATTACTAATGACATGCTAATTAATGATATGGTTCGAGGGTCACCAGTGGTCCAACACCGAACTTTCTTCATAATAATAAGAGACGCAATCTATTGCAATCTATACGGACCATACCTTTCTTTCGCAGAAAAAGTCGGTAATTTCCGGACTCTTAATTCTCTCCTATAATATCATCTTGACTTCATTGCTACAGTCATTCTCAATTTTAGTTCTCCAAAAGCTGCAGATATGACAACTTTTTTAACTAATCAAATATGCTTCTTGTTTTCCCTAAGAAGTTGACTTCAGCTCAGCTGCTTACGTCGACATTGACCATCTCTCAAGTATGCTTCAGGTAGGCATTGACATGATCTTTCTCTCTCTCTCTTCGTTCACTGTGGAAACTTGGGGCAGACGAAATTAGAAATCTAGACTTTGAAGCAATGGTTGACCCTTTATGTCATACATTGAAGTCTATTTTGCTTTGGCTAGCTTTTGCTTTCTCACCACCATGTCCCTATTCCATTGGACACTTCATATAAATTATGGTTTTTTTAAACATAGAAGAGTACGTACACATCCTCTCATAACTATTGGAAACATGACATACAACGAGGCGGAATATGCATATCATGACTATTAATCAAAGCATTAAAAACTAGAAAATTCGAAATGCTTTCCATATTTCTTCAATAATTGCCCCAAGATCAATCGGAAATAGCTTCCTTAAGAGAAAAGCCTCCAATTGAAATCCACCACACCAAGAGGAGCAATACTGAGAGATATGTTCTCAAATTTCTATTTCTATTCTATTTTTCATATTATCTTCATAAGATTTTCTGTCTATTTTCTATATATTCATAAGGCTACATATGAACCCTATATATAAGATTAGACTAGCCTTAGAGATTTTATTTTTAAACAATTCATAATTATTCAAAACTCTATCCATAACAATTAAAGATATAATAGAATTATTCAAAACTTTGTCCATAACAATTAAGGATAGAAATAGGATTGTATTGCATGTATACCTCTTCTAATGACATTAATGAGACCAATTGTCCCATATCGAGAACCAATTGTTAATCAAATTAATAATTTTAATTTAACACCAAATCCCTATCCCACCAACTGCTCATAAAAGCTCTTCCATAATATGGGATTAATTATTCATAAATAATATCTACATTCACCCTCCAAGATCATTTATTTTAGATAATTTTTTCAAGTAGACATTCATCTATTTGCTCATGCCTAAATTGCAATTCCCATGAACATAAATAGAAATTATTTTAAAACATCAAATATTTTATTTTTATAAGAAAGTAAATTTTGAAAAATATTTTTCAAAACCATCTACCGCAGGAATTTAATAACTTCATGGAAATGCATAATAAATTAATTCATCATAATGAGCATATCGATCCTATCTAGATATCCATCATTTCTCTAAATGAAATTTAGCAACCCAATGTTCAGGGTTGTGTGCTTGCTAAACAAGCTTAATCATCACATCAAAGCATACTAAATTATCAAATCGAAAATGATAATATCATCAAGTCAAAGGGACCATGTAACAATCAATTCTCCATCTCCTAGGTGACTCGTCCTAGAGAATCCAAATATGTCTAGTGCTACACACATCACAATGTGTGTTTATGACATACACCCTGAATCCCCATTCCGGTGGTTGAGACCCACCACCACATCTCACATGCCTGTTATGCATAATAACCCGTTATAAAAAGTTATCATTTACTAGTCATAGGTTAAGCACAAATTTTAGAAATCTCTAAGTTAGATCATATCTCCAAGCAAGTGACCATCAAAGGCATGATCTAACAAAATAATTTCTAAGGATATATAACAATTATGTAAATGATACCCAAATTATATGTGCAACAATTAAATCTATTAACATTACAATAATATTACATAATTTGTATTGAATGTTCAAGGACATATTATTACTATTCCAAAGAATCTCCCACTGCCCTAACATCCAATCGATGTAATCCTAACACTCATCTGCCAAAACATTTTATGACAATGGTCTCGTAAAAGGACATTAAATGTTATCTCGCTAGCCATCTTTTAAACCATGACATATTTCTTCTTATTAACCTTTAATAAGATAATATTTCTTTCTAAGCTTTTCGCAATAGCTCCATTACTATCCAATAATAGTGAGAAAGAAAACATTATAAGAAATAATATTAAGCTTATGGAGAAACTCATTTATCCATATTTCTTCTTTAATGGTTTCAGATGACACCACATATTCTCGCTATTATTAATGATATAAATATAACCCAAATAGACTTTCTATTATTAGGATTGGATTGGAAACTACTTACAAGATCAATTGCTTCTAAAACGCCAATCTTCTTCTGACACATTTCTTAAAGAGTAAGTATTTATGTCTTATAGGAACCTTTCCTTTCTTGGAATCTTGTTAAGTTAAACCTTCCATGGATCTTATCCATATAGTAGATTGTGACAATCCTATATGTCTTTTCTCTAACTTTATAGAGTTTGAGATCCAAGATATAGAATGTCTAAAGAAAATCCTTCTTCAGAAGAACCGTAAAACCATACTTTTAATCATGACATTAAAACATCATTCTTAATGAGTAATATATCATCAACATGCAACGCTATAATGTAATTATTTTATTGTTTCTTATACACACAAAATTTCTTTTAAGGATTTGATCAAAATCAATTTCCTTAATCATTTCATCAAAATGAATGTTTCAACTATCTAAAGCTTGATTAAGTTCATAACTTGATTGATTCAATTAATCAATCTTATCTTCTTGAATTTTACATACTTGATTCTATAATCTCTATATGTAAATATCTTCTTTAAGATATCCGTTCAAGAAGGTTATTTTGAAATTGTTTATCAATATCTTATATTCATAACATGCTGAATGACTAAATGGATCCTTATAAGCTATAATATTACAATTGGAGAAAAATTTCTTCAAAAATTAATAACCGTTTGTCATCAAATATGACATCAACTCACTTACATGAAATCATGTTCAACATGACTTTGTGTAAGTTTTAGGATTTTATTCTCCTTGTTACTTTCCATCAAATATGTTTTAACAAGGTTCTTGTACTATACGGTGGATGAAAATCCTATTTGATCTCTAATTGTATCGATGTATTCAATAATAAATTTAGTAAGTAAATCTCCATTTACTTTATTACTTAAAGCTCCCACTGAATTCATAGAATCTCCAACTCATTTGAAGTTTCTCCCCTTGGATTAAATAACTCTCCCTCTGAAGAAAATAAGTTTTCTTCTAGAGTTATATAGATTCTTGATCAATAAATTTAATTTTATAAAAGAACACATTTCTAATAATAATTGTTATTAGAAAACTCTGAGTAGGATTATCAATATAATACCTTCTACCTTTTTTAGGATAACCTACTATGGCTATTATTTATTTTAGACTCCAATTTGCCCATATTTTATTCTCTAACAAGAATGTGACAACTCCAAATCTCAAGCGTCGTACACTTAATTTTCTTCATATCCACATCTAATATGGTGTGGAAGAAAAAGATTTGAGGAATTCTACATGATAAATAATTTGCAATCTCCAATGCATAACCTATAAATAAGTAGGAACATGTAAATGCCTTTCATAAAAATAACCATATCGAATAAGGTTTAGTTCCATCTTTGAGAAAAATTATTAAGAGTGGTAAATTAGTGTTGTTAAAGTAGACTTGTTATTCATTGCTTTCGTTTGAACTTGTTTAAACCGTTGGCCTACAACAAAATTCAAAACAAAAGAAATGCCTTTTATTTTAGGTACAATGAAAATAAAAATTACAACTTCTTCCTTTTGTGAACAAACACGAGGATCTCTATTTTACGGGATCACCGGCTTGCGTGGAGTTCTTTGCTTGTGCGGGGACTTTTTATTAGTCAGTGGACCACCCGCAATTCGATCCGGTGGAAACCGGGTTGGAACTCTGAGGCGTGAAGGGGCTCGTTCCGCGAAGGAAGCGGCGCGCACGAGGGATCACACTCACGAAGGAGAGGATGCGCCGGGATCGCCTCCGAAGAGAGGATCGGCGGGCGGGTGAGATCTACTAGGAGAAATCCTGCGTGATCGTAGCGACCGAGTTAAACACCTCGCGGTTTGTAGATCGGCGTGCTCGCCGGTGCTTTCGGGCTGTGTGTCGGCGGCTCGTGGATCTCAGGAGCTCTCTCAAGAATATCGAAAATCCAATCTCCAAAATCCGGCTGTGCAAATGAGCACCCTATTTATAAGAAATAAGAGGGTATGGCGGCCGGACACCATTTGGTGTCCGTGGACCTAATGGTGTCGGCGGCGACCAAATGTCCGGCGGACACCATTTGATCGGCGGACACTATGGTCCGGCGGACACCAAGCGGTGTCGGGATTTGACGAGCAGCTTGGCTCCTCGGTTTGGTTTGGTTTTGGACTTTTCGCGGCGTTAGTTCGATCTTGTCATTGTCGTTATGAGTCAGCGGTTCACTTGATTGGTTTCATCCGTCAGCGGTTTAAGTGGCGATCGGTCGATGTTCAAATCCGATCTCGTTGGCGTTTGAATCCGATCGATCTCGTTGAAGCTTTGCTTGTTGGATTCATTCCATAACCGTAGCCTCGTTGATTAAATGCGCCTTGCTGACCCACTTCATGAGTTCGTCGGCTCGCTTTCGCAGCGTTATCGCGGCGTCGGTTTGTCGAATGGATCGTCGGTTGTCAACCCACGTTCGAGTCTTGCTTTCGTATTGACAAGCAATTTTTATGCCTCTGAGATACCCCTCCAAAGCGTCTGGTCTCGATTCTTTGGTGAGTCGGGATGCTTTGGACATGATGAAACCCTTCACCCTTCGATCGTGATGGGTCTTGTGAATGACCTTGGCGTTTGATCTCTCCACTCCTTCGGTCTTTCGGTGCTTTGTAGGATTGAAGGTATTCGATCTTGCATTTTTGTCGACCGTTGTCGAGATCTTGACCGAGAAGTCGGTAGATAAATTTCTTTTGAGATTGGCTCGATGTTTGATTCCTCCAATTTGCCCATATTTTATTCTCTAACAAGAATGTGACAACTCCAAATCTCAAGCAGTACACTTAATTTTCTTCATATCCACATCTAATATGGTGTGGAAGAAAAAGATTTGGCGAGGAATTCTACATGATAAATAATTTGCAATCTCCATGCATAACCTATAAATAAGTAGGAACATGTAAATGCCTTTCATAAAAATAACCATATCGAATAAGGTTTAGTTCCATCTTTGGAAAAATTATTAAGAGTGGTAAATTAGTGTTGCGGTAAAAGTAGACTTGTTATTCATTGCTCGTTTGAACTTGTTTAAACCGTTGGCCTACAACAAAATTCAAAACAAAAGAAATGCCTTTTATTTTAGGTACAATGAAAATAAAAATTACAACTTCTTCCTTTTGTGAACAAACACGAGGATCTCTATTTTACGGGATCACAAACTTGCGTCAGTTCTTTGCTTTGTCGGGGACTTTTATTAGTCAGGTGGACCGCGCAATTCGATCGAGTGGAAACGGGTTACGGAACTCTGAGGCGTGAAGGGGCTCGTTCCGCGAAGGAAGGCGCTTTGAGGATCACACTCGCGAAGGAGGATGGCCGGGGATCGCCTCACGAAGGAGAGGATCGGGGCGGGTGAGATCTACTAGGAGAAATCCACCCGATCGTGTAGCCGACCGAGTTAAACACCTCGCGGTTTGTAGATCGGCGTGCTGCCCGGTGCTTCGGGGCGTGTGGCGGCGGCTCGTGGATCTCGCGAGGCTCTCTCAAGAATATCGAAAATCTAATCTCCAAAATCCGGCTGTGCAAATGAGCACCCCGGCCTATTTATAAGAAATAAGAGTATGGTATGTGGGACACCATTTGGTGTCGTGGACCTAATAGTGTCGGCCTTGGACCGAAATGTGTCGGCGGACACCATTTGGTGTCGTGATTCCTATGGTCGGCGGACGCAAACGGTGTCGGGGTTTATTGACGCCGCTTGGCTCCTCGGTTTGGTTTGGTTTTGGACTTTTCCGGCGTTAGTTCGATCTTGTCATTGTCGTTATGAGTCAGCGGTTCCTTGATTGGTTTCATCCGTCCAGCGGTTTAAGTGGCGATGATCGATGTTCAAATCGATCTGTTGGCGTTTGAATCGATCGATCTCGTTGAAGCTTTGCTTGTTGGATTCATTCCATAACCGTAGCCTCGTTGATTAAATGCGCCTTGCTGACCCACTTCATGAGTTAGTCGCTTCGCACGCAGCGTTATGCGGCGTCGGTTTGTCGAATGGATGCGTCGGTTGTCAACCCACCGCTTCAGTCTTGCTCGGGTATTGACAAGCAATTTTTATACAGATACCCTCCAAAGCGTCTGGTCTCGATTCTTTGGTGATGCGGGATGCTTTGGACATGATGAGCCCTTCACCCTTGATGCGTGATGGGTCTTGTGAATGACCTTGGCGTTTGATCTCTCCACTCCTTTCGGTCTTTCGGTGCTTTGTAGGATTGCGGAAGGTATTCGATCTTGCATTTTTTGTCGGCCGTTGTGAGATCTTGACCCGAAGTCGGTAGATAAATTTCTTTTGAGATTGGCTCGGTGTTTGATTCCTCCAATTCTCGGGTTCTCCGGTGCTTGGATACAGGGGTGTTGCGTCTTTGCATTTATTGCTTGACGTTGTTGGAATTCGGTAGCTAATTGAGTTCATTTGTTGTTGACTTCGTGTGGGTGAATTGTCGTCCAATTGACCATCGAGATTCCTCCATTGATCGGGAATTCTTCACTCGTAGCGTTAATTGACTTCAAACTATATGGGTTTTGGCCTTCAATCGGCGAGTGTAGCGTTGGCGTCGCGATCTTCGTGGATCGAACGGATTCGGTGAATCCTTAAACGGACGGCGTCGGTTGGCGTCGCTCTTGTATTACTCCTCGTTGGAGTGTATTCATCCACGGTGGGAGGTATTCTTCACGGATTTGTTCGGTCCTTAATTGTTGCTTGGTAGGCCCTCGGTGACGGCCTGCGAATGGCACCGATCTGTGGGGGTTCTTTTCAAGGTAGAAGGCGTTGTTGGCCCATATAAGTCTCGAAATTCATTAACTTTTCCATGGAGGAATTTGAAGATTATCGAGTTATTCTTAAGAACATGGTAATATTCTCCGGGAACTTCGTTAAATTGGGAAGCGATTTTATACTCATAATCCTAGTTGGGTAGTAGGATTAGGCGGCGTTGATTGGCGTCGATGCAATCCGTACAATCGAGTTATCCACGAGAATATTTTTGTGAAAATATTCTTAGGGAACTTCTCGATAAATTAGGAAACGATTTATACTTGCAATCCTAGTTGGAGTAGGATTAGGCAGCGTTGATTGGCGTCGATGCAATCGTACTGTCGAGTTATCCACGAGAATATTTCTTGTGAGAATATCCTTGGGAACTCCTCGACAATTTAGGAAATAGTTTATACTCGTAATCCTAGTTGGAGTAGGATTAGTAGCGTTGATTGGCGTCGATGCAATACTGTCGAGTTATCCACGAGAATATTTCTTGTGAGAATATCCTTAGGGAACTCCTCGACAATTTAGGAAACGGTTTATACTCGTAATCCTAGTTGGAGTAGGTTGGGACACGTTTGATTGGCGTCGATGGGCCTTAAGGTGTTATGGAATAAATCTTGAGAATCTTTCCAAATATAGCGGAGGGTAGGAGCCAATCAGCGGACTGATTTGGCACTTATTTTGACATCGGGATAAGGTTTCAATTAGGACTCTAATTAGGGGCTGATTAGAGTTCTAATTAGAATTGGTTTGGACCCATTAGGAGTTGTTATAAAACCCATACCCTCCTATTCTTGACCTAGGCGGGCCCCCATGCTCTCTCTCTCTTGTTTTCATCTCGCTTCGCCGTCTTATCTTCCTCGATCAACAAGGTATGCACCGAGAGTTTTACAAGATCTTTTTCATCTTTTTCTCTCTCTTTTTTTGTTGGTGTGTATGCATGCGGGAGGAGAGGATATCGACCAGGCGTCGGCGGCAGCGGCCCGGCAACCAACGCCAGTAGCCGGCTTCGGTGGCGAAACTGCTATTTGGCTTTCGGTCCTGGCGGCCTGGCAGCTGGGCGCTTCGGTCATGGCCGGCGCTTGTGGCGCTTCGTCATGGCCGGCGCTGGCAACTGGCTTCGGTCGCAACCGCTCCATTAAGCGCTGGTATGGCCGGCGCAGTCTTGCGGTAGGGCTTGGTTGTTGGTTTGTTGTCCGGACTTCGTCGTCGTTGGTTGCCCGATGCGTGTAATGGCGACCTGACCAAGCAGGAGCTCTGTGTTATACTCGCTGATCTTTTAGCCATGTATTTGATTTTTCGTCGTGTTTTGCGCTTTTCGATGTCGTCGGGAAGATCCGCGCTCAGAGGACCGACCGTCTACTCCGTCTGTGATGGCGCCATCGATGGTGAGGTTTTCATGTTAAATTGCTCATTCACAACTTGTATTTGCAAATTGCGGCCTTGATTCCTCCCGTTGAGCGGCCCATATAGCCTCGATTTCTCCTTCGTGAGAATCGGCTTCGCACGACCTTGATTCCTCCTTAGGTGGGGAGGCAGCCCATATAGCCTCGATTTCTCCTTCGTGAAAATCGGCTCATATTCGGAGGACGGGAAGGCGATTCCGGATATTACGATTAGGCGGATAGGATGCATCGTCATTTTATGTGACGGGTATATTATCGATCAATCGTAGTGTGTTGATTGATCTTCCCATTATAATCGTGACTCTATCTCACGAATCTCGTGAGATGAGTTCAACGTCTCTTATATATATATATGTTTGTGGGCTCGACCCATTCCTATTTCATCTTTTCGGTTGAGTATCCCTGCAGTGCGCTCTCCGCATCGGTTGGCGTCGTGGTGACCAATTCTCCTCCTCGATGACCCCACTATTCTTATTTAGCCCGGTTTAGATCGGATCGCGTGATTGGTACTTGGGGAGGTCCTCGTGTGTTGAGGTCGTGATGTGGCAGCGCCACTCGAGAGATGCGGTTCTTCGGCCTTTGGGCAAAACCGGACTATTTATTTGGCGACTCGTCGAGGACCGGATCGACTTTCATTGAGTGAGCAATGGCGCACAAGGATGATGGTGGATTCTTATATCTCCCTTGGGTTCCTCGGCACCGTTGTTTAAGCGGGATTCGTCATCGAGTCGCCGCGGAAAATGTCGTGGTGCGGAGGGGCGTGGCGGCATTCATTGCGGGTTTATCACCCATCAGGTTGGTTCTGGCTCACTTTCGAGAGGTCGGGTTATTGGGTACACCACGGTATATTGGAATTTGGATTCTCCGCCTCATGGCGAGCATTTCATCAGCGGTCGATTTTGAAGAACCTTGCCTTTGGGGCGGGAGATCTGCGGCATCACGGTCATAGATTCTTGGTGGGTTCATTCTGAGATAAGCTTTGGTGGACTCGTCGGTGGTCACGTTCTCGGCGATGGGGCGAGGACCTTCGATGCTAATGGTTTATATGTTGCGATTCGTGCCATCATGTATGGGCTCCGATCAGCACCAACCACTTCCAGCTTTATCGGGCTTTATGATCTGATTGAACACATTCTTAACCGGGCATGGCGAACTTGGATTGGCTTTACGCGAGATGCCGGGTCGGGTTTACCTATGGGAAGGATGCTCTATCGGGAATATTTCCCTTCGGCCAGAATTGGGTGTTGAAGGCTACTCGCGGCCGTTATGACACTCGTGGGACCTCGCGTGCCATTATCACATTGCTCTAGCTACGGATAAATCGATGAAAGAAGTCGATTATAAGCACGAAGATTCGCCAATTATTTGTTCAAACATCGGAGGGCGATTACGATGGCGATTTGTGGTGGCTCCTTCTACCCCTTGAAGTTAATGCGTTGATCGAAAAGTCGGGCTAAGTCTTATACCTCGAGTAGCCGCGATGCGGTTTTCAGGCGGGGACCAAATTCGACCTTCTTATGGCATGCGATAAAAGCGTCCGTGGCGATGACTCTCTTAGCGGCTTTATGCCATCTGGTTAAAGAAATGTGTGATCGCAGGTAATGCTAGGCGGCTTTCTTAGCGAGTTGTACTCTATCCTGCGATTCGGTGGCTCATAAGAAGGGCTGTCTCTTCTTCCATGATGGTGGCTAACATTCATGGGGACTTAGTCAAATAGCCGCTGCCTTTACTCGGAGGAAAAACAAGCCGTCGGTGAGATTCCTCATGTCAAAGTGGAGCTAGTACACCTACTTGATGGCTTGGTTGCGTCCTTCATCGACCCGATATGATGACCCGCGCGAAGCTTGCAGATCCGTCATCCCTTTATCAATCTTTAGAAATGTAAATGGCAAAGAGGATTTTTAGCGGTGCGGAGGCGGTACAAATCCACAAGGGTTGGGTCTTACGTAGGTGTTTTCCTCGGTTCTCCGGTCGATGGGAGGCCTTGATTGATGAGGAGAGACACAAAATGAACCGGACTTTACTTGGCGTTGGTGTTTTAATTGGTGACCAACATCCGACTGGTTATCTTATTTGCGAGTGAAAGCGAGTGCTACGTGAACCTTATTTCCCTTCTCGTTTAAGCTTTCGTCGGTTCGGTTCACGACCCTACGTTAGGAACCCGAGCAGGAACTCGGACTTCATGGCGGTTTGATCGATGGTGTCGGCGTGGTAATGGAGTATAGCGGGTTGTCAGGGCGCTAAATTTAGCCTCCAGTGCTTGTCGCCCGTTAGGTCGACATATTTATCTGCGGTTGGCTTTTGGCGCCCGTGAACTTCGTTCTGTGAAGTCCCTTAATGGCCGAAGGTGAGGCTTCGGTGACACTCGGTACATTGAGGCCTTCGAGCCGAAGCGTCGCCCGTACGAAGTCGAGGCAGTGCGATGGGGAAATTCATAGTTCGTGGCGATACTTGAGAGAGATGACCGGAGGAGGAGATTGCAACTCATGAAGAGGACTGCGGTACTCTCTCCTTTACTCTCATTATTCCCCTCCTATGATATCTTAGTCGACTCGATCTATCTTTTGGGCATCTTTGGAAAGAGATGCGGTCCGCCCTTGCGATGGGGACAAACTCCGCAATGGAGTTCCTCTTAAGCGAAAGAGACTTGTCCCGGATCTCGACACGCCTCTCGGACCATTAACTTGGATTCGACAGCGAAGACTCTGCCGGTGATAGGGGTAATGTTGGCTAACCCATAAACGTTTTATCAGGCCTTTTATGATTCTCCGATTTCCTCACTGCGGGAGAATTTGATGGGGATGCCAATTTTGATTTTCCCTTCACGACTTTGCGTCCGGCTTGGGCAAGTACCGAGTGTGGGCCGGAAGAGCAGAATACCGAGCATAAGACCGGGTTGGGAAATCCGGTTAAATCTAATATTGGTATTCTTCTACGTACATCACTTGCAAAGACATGAAATTTGTTTCCCTGCGGTTCTCATCTATACTTCACACTCTTATGCGGCTTTTTCGATGGAGGTTCGAGGATTTGATCGCGATTTACCGAGGCGGCTCCTCCTCTGGCGATCTTGAGCTTGAGTTAGGAATTCCTAGGGATATCGGGATTCCTTTGAAGGTAAAGCTCCCTTCACGATAATCATAGGACTATTCAATTTTAAATAGTTAGTCTATGATCGAAAATGTCCCATTTGATAGAGGGCTTCGTCTGGTGACATTGAAATTGCTATTCCTCGAGTCGGCTTCATAGCCGTTGATATGTCGGACGTGCGAGGTTGAGATCTGGGTTGAGGCTGTTGATGGCGGCTTGCTGGCGTTTGTAGGTTTCATTAGGGCAAGGAGGCTCAGTCTGAACCCTTACGCCCAATACTCATATTGAGTTTGTTTTGGGGTTTTAACCCTTTTTCTTCCTTTTAGCGAGTGCGCCCGCGACTCTTCCGACTTAGTGAGAGCTTTGATGTCGGCGATCCATCTCGGCTTATTATCAGGGTGGAAATTCGTTCGTTCTTTTCCTATTGGCCATAGTGGTAGACACACTTCGGTACCGGGCTTTCTCTTACGTCGGTTTCGGCCATTCCTTGATCCTAGGGTAACCCGATCACGAGATGCGGGTTATCGAGAATTGGCCGGAATTCTTGATGATCTCGATCATTTGGAGGTTAAGCTCAAAAGTACGCAAGACTTTGGCCGGAGCTCTCCTCATATAGAGTCGAGCGAGGCTGCTGCTTGGCGTGATGCTGGCGTCATTCGGACTCGAAGTTGGTGCGGCAAGGACCGGTGCGTCTTTTGGAGGCTAGCGTCGCGAAGCCGTCTTCCGTGGAGCATTTTCAATCTTGTGTATTCTTGGGGAAGCGAGGATAGTAGAGCTCGAGCAGGGAACTTCAAGCGGGGAGGCTTGATCATCTGAAAGGCGACAAAGGCCAACAAGGAGGAGACTCTTGCGGTCATGTCAGAAGCTTGAGTTTTCAAAGGGAGTCGAGGAAGTCGAGGAGAAACCTAAAGACCCTTAATGGCGAGGAGACTTTGGGAGAGCGGGAGGAACCGGCAAGCTTTCCTCAATAAAGTATCGATTTGAAGCGACAAATTTGCTATCACAAATTTGATGTTTAGAAACTAACAACCGTCTTTTATCAATAAAGCGTGTTTCTATCCTCTTTTGTGCTTTATTACGATTCTTTTATTTAAGTGAAATAATTAAAGTAATAGTTATAGGATTTTGGCAAACCCTCGGTAGTCAGCAGCAGTTTGATTAGCCTTTACCAACTACCGTTTGAATTGGGCTAGCGTCGCGGATTATCTGGACCTTCATGCGTGGCGTTGTCTTTGGAAGAATGAAACTCTTCTAGACTTGTTGCTATGATATTGAATACATAGGCTTGGTACTCTTTTACGGGCAAGAGACCACGCCAGGCATTACCGTAGACTCATCCCTTCTTAGGCTTGGGGCCGAAATACCCGAGAATCGAACTCACGGTGTCTTCTTGATCGGAGAAAGACTAAGCCCACAGCAGCGTGTGGCGTTGACTTTAGGGTTATTAGCCAACCCGGCCTTCAGCGGGTTTGATGAGCCTTTACCAACTACCGTTTGAGTTGGGCTAGCATGTAGATTATCTAAATCCGTTCTACACACAGCGTTGTGCTAAAAGAATGAAACTCTCTTAGACTTAATGCTACGATGTTGAATCGTTCGTCTTTTCCGGAAGACTAACCGGGCGTATTACCGTAGACTCATCCCTTCTTAGGCTTTGGGATAAAATTCCCAAGATGAACCTTGGTGTCTTCTTTTGTGGGAGGATGGTGAGGCGAGCTTAAGATTGAGGAGGTGGGAAAGGAAGAATGTATTCTATTTCGAATGTGGAGAGGAAGGAGGATTTTGTCTCTATCCTCCACAAATTGAAATGAGAGAGGAAGGTTTTGTATCTATCTCTTATTGATGGAGAGGAAGGAGGATCTTGTCTCCTATCTCAGGATATTGGAAAAGGAAGGATTTTTGTCTGTTTCGGTGGGAGAGACTAAAATGGGATCTCCATTTTGAGACTCTTGAAAGATGAGACTAAGAGTGGGATCTCCACTCAGAATCTAAGACAAGAGAGGAAGAATGTATTCTATCTCTTGCTTACGGAAGGAAGAATGTATTCTATCTCGGGTAAAATGTGGAAAGGAAGAATGTATTCTATTTCAGATGAGAACTAAGAATGGGATCTCCACTCAGAATCTTGGAAGAGTGCGGATAGCTTTCACTTTCATTAGGATTGCTAACGAGAATTTGAAAGTGGACCTCTGGTTCGTGGAGGAATCGAGAGGGATTTTCTTTGGTGGTTGGACCGGGAAGATTTTTAGTGGGCCGTCAATGAATTTGATTGGTGAGAGAATTTTGGAGAAAACACAATAACTTAGGGTTATCCTCATGAAAATGAGTGAGATATTCTCGAGGAACTTCCCATCAAAGCGGGTTATCTGAATGTATTAAGGATAATATTTTTGAAACTTCCGTTTATGGCATTAATTGCGGTCGCCATTACGTGTGATAAAGGCGATATGCACGGTTTGAATAGGCGTGTCTATTATAAGCGTTCCTTCCCAGGTTGAATTTACCTTTCTTTTTGGAGTTGAGAATTATCGGCCGTCGGCGGCGGGGCGAGATCTCCCTCCTAAAAGGTTCTCTGTCGAACTTTCTTGTTGAAAGCCTCGACATTCTAGCTTGATAGAACTCAATGCATTGTTGAGCCTCGAGCTTCTCATCTAACATCTCAAGTTCTTGAGGCGTTTTGATGTTGTTCTTGATTCGTCATCTACATTTGCAAGGCGGCGAGGTGGCGGAATCTGGATTTCCAGCGGAGAATTGCTTCACGCAGTAAACCCGATGCGGGGTAGCTCTGTTGGCGTGCGTCTGGTTGTCGCGATATGCCCGAGTGCTTCTCGAGTTTATCATCGGTCTCGCTTTTATTCTTCACAAGCCGATAAAATCTTGATGATCGTCTTGTTGAGCGCCTCGGCTAATCCATTTCTTTGCTGGATTATAAGGCATGTCGGCGAGACATCTTGTATCTTGAATTTTTAAAACGATGAAGGAATTGGCGATAAATTGGGGACCGTTGTCATGCGATCCGTCTTGGGACACCATGTCGATAGATGACATGGTGTTTGATGAATCGGCGGCGGTACTCGCCTTGACCTCCTTTAGTGGGATTGCTTGCCCACTTGGAGAAGTAGTCGGTGATCGCTAGAATAAAGCGATCTCCTTTAGCCAGCGGAGGAAAATGGGACCTACAGCGTCCATTCCCCATGTCTCGAATGGCGGGATGTGGCGAAGGATGCAGCTCTCACGGAGGTGATGCATATAATTAGCGTGAATTTGACCGCGTGGCATTTCGGCGTGCTCGGCCGTCATTAATCATTGTTGGCGAAGTAGCCCATTCTCTGATTCGATCGTAGAGCTTGGGACGGTGGTGTGCACCACATTCACCTTCGTGTGCTTCAGAAGGACCTCTCCACCTCTTTGTTTGAAAGGCAGGAGTAAAGACCATCGTACCCGGCGATATAACATCAGGTCTCAGGTGTGGTAGAAGAATCTTGGAGCTCTTCTCGGATTGACTCTCTCTCCCTTCGTCTTTTGGCGAATCACGGTGCAAGGCGTGAGTCGATGATAGAGCGCCCGATCGGGGCTCCAATTCGGTTTGGGTTGCATGTACCTCTTTGGTAACTACCCCTTTGTCTTCTTGTACCCCATCATATCTGAGTGAAAGGGTGAGTCGGCCGTAACTAATTACCGGTCACCGGAAGGTTGTGCTAACGACCATTCGCCGCGGTGCATCAGCGTGGCGTTTGGCGTGGAATATATTCGATGAAAACTCTTGAATGAGTCAGCCATTTCAGCGGCTATCGATGATAGGGTTAGATCAGTTCACGACCTCGTAGTCACCACGAACTGCTTAACTATCGGTTGTGAATGTGCCGTATGCCTAAGATATTGACCCCGGCTCTTTGGCGAAACTAAGCCCGATAAGTAGCGCATTGTATTGACTCGTTATTGGAGCGAGGTTGATGAGTGAATAAGCCGCGGGGCATGACATGATTCCGGAAATCAAGACAACTCCGACTCAGTAGATTTTAGAACATCGAGGTACTTGCTACATTAGTAGCTCGAGAGCTCCGTCAAAATACAATCGCCATATTTGTTGGTCGATGTAGTGTTGACTTCTTGAATTTAGTGCGGAAGATCATCATATAGCTCAAGCTGCATCCGTTGTGGTGGCGCCAGAGATCATATCGCTTGTCCTTTGGTGATTTACGTTGTTTGAAGTGCAAGTCATATTGGGACAAAGCGAGCCATTTAAGCGCCAACTCATTGGGCGAACGGGTCATAAATATTCGGATTCGTTAGAGATAACATAAATCGTCATCCGGACCAAATAGTGCCGCATTTTAGAATCGCGAACACTAATGCAAACCTTGCTTCACCGACCATTGGATCTGAGACTTCGGCCGAGCTAATGTTAACTCGGGTAATACTGCTTTGTTGCGTTGACGGCGTCGTTAGATCTGCTAGCGAGTAAAACAGTGATGTTGCCTTGGCGTAGATCGGGAGCGGTTTTCCGGCTGCGGTCGACAAGAGCAGTGGTTTAGCGAGATCGATTTGATCTCTTCAAGCGCTTTTGGCGTCGTTCAAATAAGCGACCGCCCTTCTTGTTTAACTTAGAAAATGGTTGGCACTTCGGATAGGTTCGATATGAGCCGTCGGATGTCATGTCGCCCTTATAACCCGAGTTCTCTCAGTTTCGGAGGTTGCAACTCTTGAATTACCTTCACTTTGTCGGGATCGGCGTGGATTCCTTTGTTGGTGGCGACAAAGGAACTGCCACTAGACATCCCAAGGAAGGATTTGGCGGGGTTCATCTTTAGTTGATGAGTCATGAGCTCAAATCGGTTCTAAGATCTTTAATGTGATCTCCTCTATCGGCTTTTCGACTAAGTTAAATCGTTAGCATGGCCGTTTTCGGGAGATAATCTGGAAAATCTTAGTCATTGCTTCCGGTGATATGTGGTAGCGGCATTTTTGAGGCGAGCGGCATGGCCAGTGTAGCAATATATCTGCGATAAGGCGTTAATCTTGTGTGCTTGGCATCATCGGGTGCATCTTGATCGATTGTAACGAAACCATCCATGAATGACATTCTTTCAAATCCACCGTGTTGTCGACTATGACATCGGTGATTGGAAGAGGAAAGTCATCTTTGAACAGCGGCATTCGGGTCTCATGAGTAAACCGCAGTCCTAATCGAACCATTCTTCTTCATGGCCAGGACTATATTAGCCACTGTCGGATGTTGAATTTCCTCGATGAATCCGATTCTATGAGTTTCTGCCGTCAGCGATTGCTTGCAATATTTGTGGGCGAAACGTCTGCGATTGCTTGGCGGGTTTGACATCCACTTTGATGTTGAGGTGATGAGTGCCCGCGTTAGGGTCGAGTCTGGCATGTCCTCATAGCTCCAAGCAAACCGTCGATGTATTCCCGATTAGGGCAATCAGCTCTTCCTTCTCTTACGAGGAAGACTATGCGGCGTTTATGAGCTTAGGGCGTTCCTCGTCACCCATGTTAACTTGGACTACCTCGTCCTTAGTGGGGGTTCTCTTTGTTGAATCTATCCCCAAAGCGCTCTGCGAGTTGATGGATCCATGGGTTTCCCATGTTGGCATTTCTTCATCATTCTCCATAGTAGCGGGATCGATCGTAGCCATATTTGACATCAAAGCTTTGAAAGCTTCTCAGAGGCTAGTGTCGAATCCCAAAGAAGAATCGGGGTATCTGTCTTCTTCATCGGTAAATGGTCGTCGATCATCCACGAGCATTCATCTTAGAGGAGGATTTATATCCCAATCCTCGTCTAAATGCGTAGTAGTTATCGGCTTCCCTTTTGGGACATATCGCTTTAGGAGGGATTCGAGGACCTCGTCCAAACATAGACCTTCCCTCGTGTCAAGTCGTACCCCACTTCTTCATGATACCCGGTATTTACGGACTATATCTGCATGTGTGGAGGATAGGCCCATCGTTATCCTCATCTTCTTCTAAGAAGCGATTCGTTGGCCTTTGCATCTCCTTTTCCGTAAACCAAGTCTTTTCAATACTCGATCTTTGCGGGATGACAAGTGTTGTCCCAAAAGTCGGAATTGCTTTTGTATAAAGCAAGATGACCGAAGTTGGTAGATGCAACTCGATTGTTATATAAACTGTCATCGCATCATTCAAAGGCAGAGGGTACTCTAAATCGTCATTTATTGCTTTATCGGCAATTTGCCAATTACAATGTTCATCGGCGATTCTTCATCGTCAAGATTGATTACAAGGTACAATGTTATTTAAAACAAATCCTCCGCTATAATCAAGCGGCTTCATCGGCTTCTTCACATTTCCGTGCCTTGGTAGATGATTGATTTGGACTCATTGCCGTAGAGGAGGGAATCGTGAAATAATTCTCCATCCCCTTAAGCGGTGTTTGTCGACCCGTCTTGACCTCATTATTTGTGTCTACATACTTGAGACACCGATGAAGAGTGGATGGGACTATAGCGTTATTGTGGATCGAGTCGACCCAACAATAAGTTATAGGAAGTCTCTGCGTCAATCACATAGCGGTGACTTGGACTTTAAGTCCCCATTTGGCACTTAATCGGATTTTACCAAGTGGGCGGGACCGCGGTGTTAAATCAAGTAAATCGTATGCCGATCGGCCTTGAGTTCTTGGCGAGGATTCAAGATGATACATGAGGCGCAGGGCATGATGCTCCTGTGGAACCGGATCGACTTGGATCGGTTGACCGCTAGAACCAATATACCCTGAAAGTATAGCGCCTATCGTGCTTGGAATTCTTGAGTGCATATCCTCCTTTGTAAAGGTGATGCGGGGCAAGTCTTTGCCGTAAGTTGCATTGCTGTCGATTCTTAGAATCGGTTTGATCTGAGTGAAACACCTCCGAGTCGACCCGAGCTTCTTGTAGAGCTTCGGGTTTCCTTTGACAATCGAACCTTCGTAGAGAGTTATTACGTAGGGATGTTAGCCAAGCTGGGCCATGGCGTCAAAATGGTATGGAGAGCTTCGATGTTCCGGTCTATCCGCTGTCGAGGCGATTGAATGGAATTTGCCGGAGTTGAGCTTCACGGACTGGTACATTTCTCCTTTGCTTGCTTTTCTTTAACAGTATGCTGCTGTTGTCCTTTCTGCCGCAGTGAGAGGAGTCGTGGCTACCCGGTTTAGATAGCGTCTTAGCGTTGGGTTTGGAATCTCCGGATACTTGTAGTTGTATTAGTTGCCCTCCTTGTGGCAAAGACTTCATGCTCATCCTCCGAATTTGGAAAGCCGCCACTTCTTCATCGTCCTTTTCGGAATTCTTTGGCGGCTTGGCATAATTTGCCTTTTCCTTGGACTTCTTTTTGGCGAAGCGGTCCAGCGATCGTCTTCCAACAAGTCGGAGTGGACCCAAAGGATTTCTCGTTTGCGTGGAGTGTGTGGTGCGAGTCCCTTCCCGTTGCGTGAGGATCCTCATTCACCATCTTCATTCCTACCTTCACAATTGGGGTCGGTTGAAACCAATCCAAAGGCGACCGAAGCTTATAGAGCGCATTTGTTCCCACCTTCTTCTCTTTAGAAGGTTTTGGAGTGATGACTCCAACATCGATCAAGGCTTGAATCTTGTCCCTAAGATGGTAGCGAGAATTTAGTAGGGATGATATGCCCTGTGATAAAGCGATGCCAGGATATGTAACTTTGTTTGCCTCCTCTTGGTTTACAATTGGGGGCAGCTGGATTTTGTTGTTTTCCGAAGGTACTTGAAAATGCGGAACTTCTCATCTTTGAGCGAGTAAGTCTTGGGAAATCTCGAACCGAAGGTTTTGATTACGAGTTTTTGGCGCCATTGAAATTGCGATTGTGGCGCTATTTATTCGCTATGTTGTGGTTGCGGTTCGAAGGTTTGATTGGTACGTTTCTTTGCCTCTATAGCGTG
Organism: Asparagus setaceus; assembly: GCA_012295165.1. Lineage (NCBI taxonomy): Eukaryota > Viridiplantae > Streptophyta > Magnoliopsida > Asparagales > Asparagaceae > Asparagus > Asparagus setaceus. The sequence goes on from CM022701.1 coordinate 30,328,538, forward strand.
GCACAATTCTGTTTGTTAGGTGTTTATTAGCCGGTGGCCTCTTTCTGCTTTCTTCCTTTTAAGGAACCTTTCAGCTTGCTCTCCACGAACTTTCAAGTCCTTCCATGTTACAGATGGTGCCGTCCCCATTGCTTCGAGCACGTCTATTGATAAATTCTTGTGGCAAATGCGGAGGATGAATTCCTCGTTATCCGGATCCGGTTCATTGCCTTGTTACGGAATCGTTTAACAAAAATATCCACAGTTTCTCCATTCTTCTGCTTTTCGTCGAGTAATGTTCCAATGGATACCTCGGTATCGTCATCAAAGAAGTTGGAGAGAAACAAGGACTCCATATCGTCGGTTGTTGATGCTCCCTGTTTAAGGCGGTACCAATCGAAGGCGGCTCCCGAAGGGTGCCAACGAATGGCCATCGGGGGTTCATTGCGAGAAATAACCAGAGTGCGACTTGAAGTAAATCAAGTGTTGCGTCGGGGAACCCTTACCGTCAAGCGGTGTAAAGTTTATTAAGTTAAACTTTGAGGGGTATGGGATTGATTCCACCCCTCGGGTATGGGCAAGGATACCGTCTTCTTCACTTCTTGGTGATGCGAGTTAATTTTGCTCTCGAGGTCTTTAATCTTCTCGTTCTCATGAGCAGCGGCGTTGCGTGGTTCGAGGGTTATCATCTTACGGTGCTTCCTCGATGCAGTGTCTCATCTTGATCAGCGTCGGCGTGTTGACTTGATTCCCCTCGATGCTTTGTTAAAGCTTGGATCATTGGTCATGCATTTCTCTCGCCGTGCATGGTCAACTCCATTTCTAATTTGAAGTTTTCCGTTGCTTATTCAGCCGTCCGACATCTTAGCCACGATGCATCGCGATCATAAAAGCTTTTACCGGGGTTGTCGAGTCACTAGAGGCTGTATTGTCGGATGCCATTCTTGGGCCGTCGATACTTCATCCTCTCGAAGGTAGCCCTCTCAAGAGCTTGTCGTGAATTGGACCGTCGAATAGTCGGGACCTAAGCGAGTTAGCGTTGCGTCGCTGGGAATAGCCCTTGACGATGATTCTTTGCCGTCATATTATTAGTGACCTCGGCAATTCATCCTCTCGGGATGCCATCCTTCAGAATCTCCTTGACCTAGGTTTTGGCGTGTTGGTGCTAAGTCTCGAAAGACCGAGACTCTTTCGGAGTTCCTCGACCACAATTACACTCGAAACCTTGTTTTGATAAGTTTGGAGCATAAACATGGGGCGAGGGAGCACCTTCGAGATTTCTTTGTGTTCGGTGCGGTAGTATAATTCGTCGGCATGAGTGCGGAGCAATCTTCCGCATGTCGACCACGATCTCGGGTATCGCGCCCTCATCGTCGGATAAAAGCGTCTCCGTCGAGGCGAATTGTTTTGTAGGCTGAAGTAACCGCCTTGACTTTCGTCGGTGTGAGGGTGAAGTCTGGCGACTCGGACCTCGACTTTCGGTATTCAAAGTCGTGGGAATCTTTTTGTCTTTATGGGTGCTACCCTGTATTAGGAGTGACCAGCGATTCTTTTAGCGGACCAGGCGATCCTTGATGGTAAGCTTGTTGGTGGAGTGGCGAGATTGTCCGTAGAAAGTTTAGATGTAGAACAGGAGGTAATTTGGCGTCGATACAACTTTTGTTGAGGTGCTCACAATTTACGATTTGAGCAGGGCGAGGAAGTTGGCTGGGCTTGGATGCCCGGCTTGATGGAGTTAGGCGTCGGCGGTCTGGGCTTCCAAACTAGCCGGCTTCGTTGGCGACTTCTTGGTCGCCTCCTTCTTCAATTCGCGGGCTTGTTGTACCAAAGCCCTTGCTTGTGCGAGGCCTTGGCAGCTTCGGATACGCTCTGGCGTAGAGCAGTTCCGTTTGACTTCGGACCCATTCGTTTGTCGCCGGCATGTAGGAGTCGGCTACAATCTCAGACTTCAATCTCTGAGTTAACCTGGATCTTAGATCCGCCTCATAGCGAACCCCATCCATTGATTCTTTTGCCTGGGCGGTTTGTTTTGCCAGGCGTTGACGTCGCCTCGGCGGGCTCTCTTAGAAGTCCGCGGCGCCATTAGCGGGAACTACCTCACGAGGAGATAGGGGTTACGGAAATTTGGCGCTGCCCGTAGGAACCACCGTTGTCTGCGGTCTTGGCGGCGGTGGTGGTGGATTTTCTCGCCTCCACATCAAGGCGATTGGGTCTTCCTTGCGGCGGAGACCATCTTGGACTTCGGAGGCTGGATGCGGATGAGGAAGAGAGGTACTCCTCATACTTCTTTTGGTGGTCGAACTTCGACCTCCTCGATGGCCGGGATGGGATCGCGGTTCGCCGGCAACGCTTCTTTGTTGAAGCCGTTGGCTCTATTAATTCGCCCGCTTGTTCACGGTAAAAGTAGACTTGTTATTCATTGCTCGTTTGAACTTGTTTACTGGCCGTTGGCCTACAACAAAATTCAAAACAAAAGAAATGCCTTTTATTTTAGGTACAATGAAAACAAAATTACAACTTCTTCCTTTTGTGAACAAACACGAGGATCTCTATTTTCACGGGATCACCGGCTTGCGTCAGGACTTTGCTGTCGCGGGGACTTTTATTCGTCTGTGGACCACCGCAATTCGATCCGGTGGAAACCGGGTTGCGGAACTCTGAGGCGTGAAGGGCTCGTTTCGCGAAGAAGCGGCGCGCAGGGGGATCACACTCACGAAGGAGAGGATGCGCCGGGTCGCGCCTCCGAAGGAGAGGATCGGCCGGGCGGGTGAGATCTACTAGGAGAAATCCGTGCTGATCATGGCCGACCGAGTTAAACACCTCGCGGTTTGTAGATCGGCGTGCTTTCGCCCGGTGCTGGGCTGTGTGTCGGCGGCTCGTGGATCTCGCGAGGGCTCTCTCAAGAATATCGAAAATCCAATCTCCAAAAATCCGGCTGTGCAAATGAGCACCCCGGCCTATTTATAAGAAATAAGAGGTATGGCGGCCGGACACCATTTGGTGTCGTGGACCTGATAGTGTTGACTGGCGGACACCAAATGGTGTCCGGCGGACACTATGGTGTCGACGCCTTCGAACACCAAATGGTGTCGACCATTGGCGAACACCAGCGGTGTCGGGTTTGGCCGACGCCGCTTGGCTCCTCGGTTTGGTTTGGTTTTGGACTTTTCATAGCGTTCGTTCGATCTTGTCATTGTCGTTATGAGTCCGCTTGGTTCACTTGATTGGTTTCATCCCGTCAACGGTTTAAGTGACGATCGGTCGATGTTCAAATCCGATCTCGTTGACGTTTGAATCCGATCGATCTCGTTGAAGCTTTGCTTGTTGGATTCATTCCATAACACGTAGCCTCGTTGATTCGTACGCCTTGCTGACCCACTTCATGAGTTCGTCAGCTCGCTTTACGCGTTATGCGGCGTCGGTTTGTCGAATGGATCGTCGGTTGTCAACCCACCGTTACGAGTCTTGCTCGGGTATTGACAAGCAATTTTTTATGCCTACAATTAGCAGGTGTCAAGTACTAACAACTCCATTTCGTTTATAAATCTCTTAAACTCCTAAGAATAGGAACTTGCCACCTCGATCAAATCAGATGACTTTGATATTTTTATCAAGATCCTCTTTAACTTCGGTCTATATTCATTGAACTATTCAAGAACATTCTAATTTATGATCGAGCGCATAAATATATCAATATATAAGTGCATCATTAATGAATGCTATAAAATAAGAATATTCAACTATTGCTTTAACATTTAAAGGATCATATACATCTGAATATATGAAGTCAAGAGTACTTAGAGCTTTAGCAATTACGAAAAAATAGTTAGGTCATCCGTCTCTTAGACAATATTCACAAAGTTGAGAAATATTCTAATTTTAGAAAATTCAAAGGACTATCATTTATCAACTTATTGATCTTATCAACATTAACATGACCTAACATTGTGTGCCAAAGATAAGTTGGATTACCTTGATCCCATCTATATTTAAGAGATTTATCAATTTCAATAACATTACATAAGAGTTAGGGTGATAATTATGAAATATAAACGGTTTTAATTTCATAATTATCAACAAAGCAATTTCTAAACTTTTAATAAAATTTCTATTTTACAATAAAACAAAAATCACTACTATAAAGTTTAGAAAGCAATCAAATTTCTTCTAACTTTAAGAAATATGAAGACAATCTTTAAATTTCATTTCATTGCCCTTTACTCAAAAACAAATTTCTTAGTTATAATGTCAAACTAAGGCTTTTATTTCTATTGTCAAAGTTAAAGTTAACCTTTCCATCTTCAAGCTAATGCTTTTCTTGTACTCTTACAACAATTTGTAAGTATGTAAAGATAACTAGAATCAATGCATCATATATAAAGAATCATTCACATCAGTAGTTTCTACTAACCAATTGGGTGAACTATCTTCAAAAGATATTTCTTTATTAAGTGATGTAATGCAACCTTTACAATATCCTTTTCTAATGACTTTCATTATTTAAATTCCGCTACATGTTCGAAACCTATTTTACTTTTCGACATCTCTTAAGAAAACTTTCTTTTCTCAATATTGGACAATCCAGCTCGATATCTATCATTATGGATTTAACCCGCTTCATAATATTCTTTTCCATTTTTCTTCAACAAATTGTTCAGTTCTATTAAAGTGATAGTTAAATTGAACAAGGGGTGGGGATTGAGAAGTAAATATCACATCAACGCTTGATTTTGATCTTAACTTCCAACAAATCCAATTTGTCAATATATATCAAAACATCTTATGAAAAATATATATGTGTTCATCTTATGAACACCACTTTTATCATTATTATTTTTAAGCGGGATTATGATTGATGATCTTTATTATCGCTACATCCGGTTTAGCTGTATGTCACCTTAGACAATCATAGGCTAAAATTTCAAAGATTAAGAAATTAAACGATTTCTTTTCCAATCTAATAGTTAGGGCTATTCAATTTATAATCATTCAATAACATATCAAAATGACAAAATTTAGTCATCATGTGTAAGCGAATATAATAACACAAATATCTCAAATTATTATTTTACTATTGCACGTCATTACTGTGGATATTTTAAGTAATGACTTCACATTTAACATTTCTCTCATTTATTTAAATGTGAACAGAAATCCAAGTTTAATTATAAACCTCCGATTTTCAAGATCGAATATTAATTAAACAAAGTAGAATAATCAATTCAATCATTAATGATTAATGACTTTCCTTTAAAGTTTGATCTTTGATGTAAGATGTACCCCTATTTTAGCAAGCACCTCAAGACATCAATGAAGTGTTAACCCCATCAATCCAGCTATTTTATGTAAAATAGTTGGCACTACCTATTTTAGTCTAGTGGTCCCATTATACATAAAATACTTAGCATCCTTATGAGATATAACTAGATAATAAATTTTAACAAACCTTATCCTTTGTGGCATCGATAAGCTAAAAATTATTATCCAAATTATATCTCTATGATGGAAGACCTTTAGATTATTATTTCTTTAAATAATAATCTATCTACACTTCTACACAACTTTTGTTATTTATTATAATTGAGAGAATACAACAAATTTGTGAATTCAATAAACAATCAATTTCTAACAAATTCTAAACTATTTATATTTAATAAAAAATTCAAAACATATTTTGGACCTAACAATAATTTTTCATGTATTACTTTAATCACATGAATTATTGAATTTAAAAATTTAAAATCAACACAATCATATAACATGTATAATTCAAATAATATTTCAGAAATATACGTGATATAATATCAATTCTAACAATTCAATAAGAGTTAGATAATCTTTTCCATAAAAGAAACTAAATTATACATGCATATGGACTTCGCAATTTCTAACTGTTAGAGACTAATCGAAATTAGTTTATATATTCAAAGGACCTTAAAACAGTTTCAAAATCAATCAGGGGGTTGTAACTAATTTAACAGCAAATATAATAAACTGGTGGACTCCAGAACAATTTCTGGATCAAACAGGGGTCTGTAAATAATTTTACGATAATTTATCAATACTGGTGGACTTGAGAACAGTTTATGGGTTTATCAGGGAGCTATGACTAATTTTATAGCATATTTAAGAACCCGATGGACTTCGCACGCTGGTCAATCGGGGTCTCGACATTTTACAATAAAATTCAAATCTAAGAGGTTCGTGTCTCGTTTATGAAGTCGGACCCGTTTGAACTATTCAAATATGAATTAGGTTTCGGGTTTAATTTCAAAATGGGTCAAACATGTTTAACTTAATATCCTATTTCTAATAGGATATGGGTTCAAAACCCATTAGAATTCTAACCCAATTAGAGCTCTTATCTTCTTTATAGAGATCTAGGGTTTGGGTTTGAGCTTGGGGTGGCCGCCGCCACCCACGGCCGGCGCGAGTTTTCCGGCGGGTTTGAGGCTGACCTTCGCCGGCCAAAAAAATATTTTTTTAAAAAAAAATAAATCCTCGAAGTTAAACCCATCATAGATCATCACAAAAACTCAAATTTTGATCTCTTATCAAAACATGTAAACCCTAATCATGATCGTATCAAGAACCCCAATTGCTCACGATCAAAATTAAGTTTAATTTTAGTTTAACACATTAAACGGGTGAACAGTAACCCGACGAACAGTACCCCCACTATGAATAGTACCCTGCGGTGACCAGTAAACCACCGTGAACAGTTACCCCGATTTTATCAAATAGATTTTGAGTTTAATCTCATTAAACAACAAACCCCATATGATCAAAATATAATGTTCAATAATTTAATCTAATTAAATTACTACAGATCAGATTCTAAAACCCGCTCTGATACTATCTGTTGGAAACATGACATACAACGAGGCGGAATATGCGTATCATGACTATTAATCAAAATTAATTAAAAACTAGAAAAATACCTGAAACGCTTTCCAAATTTCTTTAATAATCTGTCCCAAGATCAATCTGAAATAGCTTCCTCAAGAGAAAAAGCCTCCAATTGAAATCCACCCGTCACTGAAGAGGAGCAATACTGAGATATAGATTCTCAAATTTCTATTTCTATTCTATATTTCATACTATCTTCTTAATATTTTTGTCTATTTTCTATATATTCATAAGGCTACATATGAACCCTATATATAAGATTAGACTAGCCTTAGAGATTTTATTTTTAAACAATTCATAATTATTCAAAACTCTATCCATAACAATTAAAGATAGAATAGAATTATTCAAAACTTTATCCATAACAATTGAGGATAGAAATATGATTGTATTGCAGGTATACCTCTTCTAATGACATTAATGAGACCAATTGGGTCCCATATCAAGAACTAATTATTAATAAAATTAATAATTTTAATTTAACAATCAAATCCCTATCCGTCCAACTGTTCATAAAAGCTCTTCCATAATATGGGATTAATTATTCATAAATAATATCTTGCATTCAGTCCCTTGCAGTATCATTTATTTTAGACAATTTTTTCGAGCAGGACAATTTATCTATTTGCTCATGCCTAAATTGCAATTCCCATGAAAATAAATAAAAATCATTTTGAAACATTAAAATATTTTATTTTTATAAGAAAGTAAATTTTGAAAAATATTTTTCAAAACCACTTGCCGGCAGGAATTTAATAACTTCATGGAAATGCATAATAAATTAACTCATCATAATGAGCATATTGGATCCTATCTAGATATCCATCATTTCTCTAAATGAAATTTAGCAACCCAACGTTTCAGGTTGTGTAGCGCTTACTAAACAAGCTTAACCATCACATCAAAGGATACTAAATTATCAAATCGAAAATGACAATATCATCAAGTCAAATGGACCATGTAACAATCTGAATTCTCCATCTCCTAGTTGACTCGTTCTAGAGAATCCAAATACGGTCTAGTGCTACACACATCACAATGTGTGCTTATGACATACACTCGGGGAATCCCCATTCCCGGTGGTTGAGACCCACCACCACATCTCAAATGTCGATGTCATGCATAATAACCTGTTATAACGAAGTTATCATTTACTAGTTATAGGTTAAGCACAAATTTAAGAAATCTCTAAGTTAGATCATATCTCCAAGCAAGTGACCATCACAGTGCATGATCTAACAAAATAATTTCTAAGGATATATAACAATTATGTAAATGATACCCAAATTATATGTGCAACAATTAAATCTATTAACATTACAATAATATTACATAATTTGTATTGAATGTTCAAGGGCATATTATTACTATTCGGCCAAGGCATACACGCTTGTGCGGGGCGTTCTGCGACTTCGTTTGAAAGTCTAGGGGCACTTTAGTCATTTCCCATGCCCCCTGTTTGGAACACAGAAGGTTCTGATAGAAAGTGCACTCAACATAGAAACCAACTTTAAATTAGGATCATCTCACAGAAATCACTTTTCATTGTTAATTTATACAAAAACCAAGTTTAAACGGTTTTGGTTGTAATTAACCACTTGGATTCACTTTTCGGTTAAGACTTTTTTGATCTTACTATAATTATTAGCTGTCAAATATCAAGTATATTGGATACATGATCCTTAATTGAGGTTATGTGGGGTGGGTCAATTACCGAAAAAAGCTTAATTTAAAAGTGGGCAAATTAATGTGGTTAATTGCAACATTCAAAAGAGAGAAAAAGTGGTTAATTAATTAGCATATAAATTGACAATCAAAAGTGGCTTTTGTAGAATGACCATAATTTAAGGATGATTTCTAGAAAAAAAGGCCCTATAAATTATCAATGCCCAAACTTGATGCTAAAAAAACTTGAACAAACATAATACAAAAAACTCAAGTATTATCTTTTTATCACAAAGTTTATTTTTCTTTTGTTCATTATTTCTTTTATGTGTTATCTTTCTAGTGTCATATCTATATATGGAAGACACCATAGCCCTACTCGAAGACCAGTGTGTTAGAGGATCATGTCTAGAGTGTGTTAGAGGATCATGTCTAGGTACAATTTCACATTAAAAAGTCATAAAGAATAATGGACTTAACATGGAAGATATATCGTAAACCATATTTATTTATGGGCAATAGAGCAATTTTATTAAAGAAATCAAAGAATGTACATATTCATATCCAAACTAGCACTTAAAAGAAAGGACTTTTTACTTATAAACCCAAAGGTTCACCTACATTTACCTTAAAATTACACACTTAGTTTTATATGTCCTTATACACCCAAAATACAAAGTATATTTTATCTTTAAACATAAAATATACAATACAAAGTGTATAACTATATAAATATAAAGTATTATAGACGGATCCACTCTATGCAAAGTGGGGTCATAGACTCATATGAGGTCATATGAGTTCATATGAGTTCATAGACTCATATGACCTCATATGAGTCTATGACCCCACTTTGCATAGAGGGACTAGGAGTCAGTACTCCTATCCCGCTAAGGACAAAAATCAGCTTCAATTTAAACCCAATATATAGTGACTCCACTAATGAATTGGCGGGTCCATAAAATTCCATAAAATCAAATCATCCATCCCCTTTCACTGAAAAATACTTATTCTCAGGTTCACTTCTCTTTGTGAACCACGAATTTCTCTCTCTCTCTCTCTCTCTCTCTCTCTCTCTCTCTCTCTCTCTCTCTCTCTCCTCTTCTCTTTGTGAACCACGAATATCTCTCTCTCTCTCTCTCTCTCTCTCTCTCTCTCTCTCTCTCTCTCAATCTTCGATCGAAAAATCCTTGCGCCCTCCTTGACTCTTCCTCCAGTCCTTTCGCCCTAGACAAATGGAGATGATGAAGGACTAGGGCCTGAGTTGCTTTTTACAACTCATTGATAATAAATAAATAAATTGGATTATAATTTAGGTAAAACAATACTAGTACATTAATTCTATTATATACTTTTTTCAAAAATGTGAAAATTCATTTGCAACAAATGTTTGCATTTTAATTGTTAATTACATAGTGATATCATTTCCCAGAAATCCTGGATCTGCCATTGTACAATATGGTGTATAATATACACCCAAAGTATGTAGTTATCCACCCTATAATATATATGTATATACCTTATTATATGTAGCTATATAGCCATAAATATGCAGCTATATAAATTGTATTCTAAATTTTGAGTTCAAACGTAACCGAACTTTGTAGGGTTTATGGGAACATATAGAACTTGGTGGACTTTTGATAAATGGAAGTAAAATTTGGGTTTATAAGCAAAATCCTAAAGAAGGAAAATTTATAGACGGCTTCGATTTTGCTGTAAAAGCGAAAGAAAAAAGAAAAAAAAAGGGGGAAAGAAAAGAGAAATCTTTGGTGTCCTGACTCATGAATCGGGCGAACACAGCCACAGCGACAACACGAGTCTTGAAGGTCCTCGCCATGGGAACAACTTGACTCACGTGCGGAGATTGTAGTATTCTAGGTCTGGTAGGGTTGGGACCCACTATTTCACACGTTTCAGCAGGATAAGCGTGGGGGAGAGCGAAACGTGTCACGAGATATTCTCGTGCGTTCAACGGTCCACCGTGGCGTGCCGTGTGTGGCGGCTTTCAACTTGTCACGCTCCTTGACCTCTCCGCGGTCTCCGCCGGCCATTCAAGACTTTGAATGGAAACTAACCAATGCTAAAACACAAAAATTAGGATAAAAATCTATTCATTTTCGAACTTCTATAAGCAATATCTTTTCGATGAGGGTTAAGCTTCCAAATATCAGTCCATAAATCTTCTTGAATAATTAGTTACAAATTAACCACCACAGGTAGCGCAGGTGACCTAGAATGCAATGATAGTACTGTCTACACCCATAAATCTTTGGTTCGATTCCGTTTGGCTAATTTGCGGTGTGGGAATGGTAGGTGGGACCCATATGCCCGGGGTTTACATAGTAGAGGTCGGGGATCAAACTCGGGCTTCAATCTGGAGATCCTTGTGTCTCGCTAATGTTTCTCTCGTATCCAAAAATAATTAGTTGAAAGTTGCACCAATGCTTTTATCTTTGATCGAAAAAGTAAAATAACAGGTAAAATTTTTATAACTACATATGAAATAGGAAAAAGGAAGTGACACTAGATTTAAATTTGAAGCTCCAAAGTTTAAATTTAAATCTATATTTATATATATCATGTATACTATTATTAGTAGCTCAGCTTAACTGAATGATTTACTAGATTTAAATACGAGAATTCAATATTAGTATGCAGATTTCAAATGGAAATTTTCATTTTCATTTGTTTTAATGAAAATACTAGTCTTATGCAATTAGTTTATGACACGCCCCGCACTAAGTGGGACGTAGCACTTAGCTTCATATATATTTCTAATTGGCTAACTGTTCTGATACCACTGCCAAATTGACTAATCAATGTTGCACTTGATTCCTAATACTTACATTATAAACTATTCAATCGCTCAATCAATATCTGAGACTAAATTTTAAGATATCACAGTTTCTATATAAATATAGAAAGAACATTTTAAAGTGAGAAATACGGATCCTAGAGAACTAAAATATAGATATCTTGCAGTTGTACCTTGAAGAAATCTGATTACAAATAGAAATTCAATGACAATCTAACATCGATAAAACCACCAGTGGCTAAGATAAGAATATAACTTGGTTTGACATTTTTCTTCTACAAGAATCCTCCTCTAGCTAGATTTCACACAACGTTACTCATAAACTCTAGAATTTTCATTTGTCTTGCACCTTATTTAGTCATATAATTTAAGTAACTTATCCAAGAGGGTCTAGCCGAGTTGGTAAGTTGTCTATGAGTAGTACTCCAAGGTCTCAAGTTCGACTCCTTTAGGGAGCACCCATACAAATTTAATTTCGTGAAATACCTAAGGTCGTGCGTTGGGAAGTGCCCCTTAGCCACATCTGGGGTTCGATACCCATGATTCAAAGGATCGTGTGGAAGTTTCCTCACCTTATATATATGGAAAAGTGTTCATAAGATGACACCTTAGATTCAAGGTAAGGTAACGCCTTCAAAACTTCATTATATGCTATCAAATTACTCGATCCACTCCGTTCATTTTGATTTATATGTTTTAGATTGTATACAAATAAAAAATTAGGCATATTGGGTTATAGTTACTCATGCATCAAGTGATTGTAAAATAAACGATTTTATGACAATATAACTAAAGAGACAATAAAAAATATGTGTTAGAAGTATTTAATCATCATGATGTTTATTTTATAGATATTTTAAGATATTTAGATCATGATGAATGGAGCGGATTATCAATTGGAATAGTCTAATTCATGAATCAAGAGGCTTCCTTAGATTGAATCTAAGGTGCCACCTTATGAACATTTTTCCATATATATATATATATATATATATATATATATATATATATATATATATATATATATATATATATATATATATATATATATATATATATATATATATATATATATATATATATATATATATATATATATATATATATATATATATATATATATATATGTAAAATTAACTTTTACTTTTTGGTTTAATTTCACGATGAATCTTTCAATGAGCATTTGTAAATCTTTTTATTCGAACTGGGATGCCAGCCTAGAGGGCGGGGGGTGGGGGGATGATGAATAGGATTGCTACAGTTTTTTAACAAGACTTATGAAATATAGCATAAATATAGTAAGTGAAAAATAATAAGCAAACCAATACAAAAACTGTTATGACCCTAAAGAATTAATTTATTAAAGTATTACTTCCTAGGCGAATCCCAACATAAGTCATATTTTATGTCAAAAGAGGCCAACTCAAGACCAAAAGAGATCACTCGGTGCTACTGATCGGGCACCTCTGATAGCAGGGCTTCGAAATGCGGTCTTAGAAGGCCTCGTCACGATGGTCGGCACTTCGATGCTATGATGCCGATGCGCTTCTGATACCCCAGGCGTGCTCGATAAAGCCACTCGGCGGTCCTAGTCGGCCTCGCCACAGCAATCGGCACTGCCTTTCTGATCGCGATGCGCTCGATGAGTTAACCTCGAGCCCCGCGCCAGCAACAAGTCACTATCACAATTAATAACACTGTCATAGCCATCACTATGCTAGCCACATGGCCTCTATACCTCATCACCCATGCCACACAAAAATTGACATGTGTAAAGCTAATTTTGACTCTACCATCAAGTCATACTCAGCTGAAGTGACCAAACTACCCCTCTTCCATCATACAAAGAGAGGAACGATTCTCATGCCAAAGGTAAGCTATTTTTTCTCCCTGCACACTTTATTAGAGAACTCCTACTGTTCATTTTCTTCTCCATTCAAGCACACTACTGACTTGATCGTCGGAGGTACAACAGGGAAAGCCAAACCCCGTCCTCTTATGAGCTTTTTGTCTGTGCAGGGAAAAGAGCAACCCAACTAAGAACCGGATATTAAGGGAAGAGAGCGGATCCCCATCACTTTCAATCTCAAACTCGTTTTGACTGTTAGATTTAGAGCATCAATAAAAACATAGGAGATTTTTATAGTGGTTCGGATCAAAATACTACGTCCACTCTTCCTTCTCGTGAAGTGCCTTCCTCATTATGACCAGAGTTTACCTGAATCACAACCCGATTCAGTAGGCTTCAAAGACCGCACCCTGAAATCTACCCAAAACCAGTCGTCTGACCTAACTCTTCACAATGATCGGAAGAAACCTAGCCCTAGCTAGCCTAACCCTCAATTAACCTGGATTGAGTTCGCCAACCCTCAATTACCCAGGTTTGAGTACGCCGTCAAACTTACAAGTTTGAATATAACAAACAAAAATAATTAAAGTACAAAAAGAACAATCTTATAGCCCTTTTGATTACCAAACTGTTCTCCTAATAATTGAAGTGTATATTTACAAGAACGATGATGATGATGAAGTCCAGGGACAGCACTCCTCAAAGGTTGACGATCATATGATGAAGAATGACATCGAGGATGCAATTGATGAGGCTCTAGGGATAAAAAGCTCTCCTTTTTCTCGAAACTCAAACTCTATGTCACCCCCAATCAATTTGCCTGCTTTAATTTTCTTATAATTATGATTTCCAACTCCCCTTAAATAGACCTTGATAGGACAGGAAAGAGATACCGAAATCTGAGTGCAAATTGGAGATCAAACAGATCGACAAACAGCAAGGATTAAATTCTGAAAACTGCCAAAATTCATTATAACCATCGATAGTGGATCACGACCATCGATGATCATCGATGGTCCCTAGGTGACCATCGATGGTTCCACTATAGTCGTCGATGGTGCTGATTCTAGTTTCTGGATTTCTTCGATTATTTTCTATAATCATCGATGGTTCCCTATGACTATCGATGGGTCACTGTTAACCATCGATGATGCCAACTCCTGTTTCAGGTTTTCTTCGATTGGCTCCTGTAACCATCGATGAGATGCTTGACCATCGATGGTTCGAAGGCTGAAATCAACGTTCGTGTTGATTTTTACATTGTTTCGAACCACATCTTACTCGTACCTATTTATACCTGAAATATATCATCTCATAAAATATATCAGTAGCAAATAAGAGTTTGTTATTAATCAAATAAGAGATATTGCACGAACAACATTCTAACAATCTTGTACGAACAATGTTTTAACACTTTTCTCCTATGTTCAATGCACATATGATTCATTCTTTATCTTGAATTATTCAAAACTAATCCTCTCTTGATTGTAATTCAATTCCGATTTAAGATTTCTTGATAATGAATTAAAGCCAATCTCAATACAAATCAAACAAGAATTAAAGCCAATCTCATTATCAAGATTTCTTGATAATGAATTAAAACTAATTAGCTGGTGCAGATAAATCCTAACGATAAGTTTAGGATATTTTATTCAGAGGACTAGTTATTTGCTTAAAGCAAATTCAAATGCGCTATTAATGGAGTACGGTAGAAACCCTTTTACCATGGACTTTATTCGAACATTTGGGTAGTATTTGCAGACTACCAAAATATGTCTTTGTTATGCTTTAGTTTATTTTTAAGAAAAACACTTAAGACTTATATGCTATGAGATAATAAGTTAATTTTTCAAGGTTTGATGATTCTTAGATGGTGGCTCATTTAACAAAATAAGCTGTCAAAATAAAGAGTTGATGAGAATCACACTTTTTGATATGATCTTTGGACGTGCCTCACCAATCTCCATTAGCCTATCTCTTGGTAAGCTCAGACGTCACCTCAGACCCGTTATTTTCTATTTTTATCATTGAATCTTACAAAAATTTCTTAAAATCCAAACACATTGAGAGATTTGTCGTGAATTTCTTTTCAATACTTTATTCTACTAGAAAAGATGTTAAGCTCATTTTTTCATTAGCTATTTAACTCAAATATTCACGCAATATTTCTTTAAGTTTTCTCTTTATTTACATTTTTGTAATCTATAATGATAATTGTTGCATATAGTTCAGATCTTACACATGGACCAGCCAACCACATTGCGACGACAAGTTGACTCCGTCAACTAGGTAACCCCCTTAACTCGGCTAAAGTGTGGGACATCCACACTCAACTTACAACTTAGTCACGATCCATGGCCTAACCTAAAAGCTCGGATAAAGCGGTAGAGGTCCATAATAACTGAACTAACCTTAGTTCGGTTACTATGCCTCAACCCAACCCGACCTGGTTTTATGGCAGCTTACTTGATTCGCGATGATTGATTTGAATCGTATCGTATCCTCAACATATCATGTCAGGAAATATCAATCGTATAACCAATTTTTCTTATTATTAGCTTTCATAACTTACATGATGCGCATATTGGTCGTACCATTCTACACCAATGAGATCATGCTACTTGCATACCAAGTAACAGTCATATCTACCTTGGCTATTAGGATGACATGTGCACTATCATTAAGGGTCGTACTTATCATCCAGAGTCGTACTTTTTTTGTGCATCTGAGGCAATCTCAACTGAAGATCATCACCGGGCATTAACTAAGATCACGGGGTTGTTAGCAACAAGTCCAATCTCACGGACTCAATCTAGTAAGTTTTTCATTGCATCAACAATAATGACATATATTTCGAGGAACTCTGTCAACATGTTGCGTAAGGTGCAAAAATGACTCATAGATGTTGCTATTTGTTTGGCCCATGAACTGCCGGCCCATCTGATGGAGAGGCCCAGTTCACCTCCTATATGCCCGACCCTCGGTTTCTTTCCCCCTTTAGTCCGCCGAAAACCCTAGTTTCCGCCTCCCTCCTCGACGGTTTGCTGAAACCGCCGCCGCCGCCGCCGCCGCCGCCGCCGCCGCCGCCGCCGCCGCCGCCGCCGCCGCCGCCGCCGCCGCCGCCGCCGCCGCCGCCGCCGCCGCCGCCGCCGCCGCCGCCGCCGCCGCCGCCGCCGCCGCCGCCGCCGCCGCCGCCGCCGCCGCCGCCGCCGCCGCCGCCGCCGCCGCCGCCGCCGCCGCCGCCGCCGCCGCCGCCGCCGCCGCCGCCGCCGCCGCCGCCGCCGCCGCCGCCGCCGCCGCCGCCGCCGCCGCCGCCGCCGCCGCCGCCGCCGCCGCCGCCGCCGCCGCCGCCGCCGCCGCCGCCGCCGCCGCCGCCGCCGCCGCCGCCGCCGCCGCCGCCGCCGCCGCCGCCGCCGCCGCCGCCGCCGCCGCCGCCGCCGCCGCCGCCGCCGCCGCCGCCGCCGCCGCCGCCGCCGCCGCCGCCGCCGCCGCCGCCGCCGCCGCCGCCGCCGCCGCCGCCGCCGCCGCCGCCGCCGCCGCCGCCGCCGCCGCCGCCGCCGCCGCCGCCGCCGCCGCCGCCGCCGCCGCCGCCGCCGCCGCCGCCGCCGCCGCCGCCGCCGCCGCCGCCGCCGCCGCCGCCGCCGCCGCCGCCGCCGCCGCCGCCGCCGCCGCCGCCGCCGCCGCCGCCGCCGCCGCCGCCGCCGCCGCCGCCGCCGCCGCCGCCGCCGCCGCCGCCGCCGCCGCCGCCGCCGCCGCCGCCGCCGCCGCCGCCGCCGCCGCCGCCGCCGCCGCCGCCGCCGCCGCCGCCGCCGCCGCCGCCGCCGCCGCCGCCGCCGCCGCCGCCGCCGCCGCCGCCGCCGCCGCCGCCGCCGCCGCCGCCGCCGCCGCCGCCGCCGCCGCCGCCGCCGCCGCCGCCGCCGCCGCCGCCGCCGCCGCCGCCGCCGCCGCCGCCGCCGCCGCCGCCGCCGCCGCCGCCGCCGCCGCCGCCGCCGCCGCCGCCGCCGCCGCCGCCGCCGTGGGTAAGGTCGAAACCCTATCCTAGGGTTTCGCCGAGTAAAGGGGATCGACAATTCGCTACGATGATAGTTGCTCCTTTAGTTGACCCGTATCATTTTCTTCTGCGTTTACTGGCGATATTTGGTCGCTGAAATTAAAATTTCATTTGGTCGCTGAAATTAAAATTTAATTTGGTCGCTGAAATTAAAATTTCATTTGGTCGTTTGTCTTATTCTTACGTGTGAAGGATGTGCGCTACTAATCACTATGGTATGGTTCAATATGGTTTGGTTCCGTTCAACGGAAAATCGATTTTAGCATTTGGAAACAAAAATAAAATGTATTTTAATTCAAATAAGTCTGTTAGGGCTATTGGTCGGACTTATTTGGCTTCGAATCAAGAAAAAAGGGTGAAATGAACGAAAATGCATGTTCCACAATTTATTTGAACTTATCGACTCGTGCTTAGAAAAGTTGGAATTTTGGAATCGCTAAAACCCTTTGGGATAAACTTGAAGAACTATATACGTAAACCTCTTTACCCAAGAAATGTTTTTGCTTGAAAAATTTTCAAATTTAGATTGGATATGTCTAAGGACATTGAGGAGAACCTAGATGTTTTCACAAAACTTATTTCAGACATTAAGTTAACCGGTGATAAACATATAGACGAATATACTCCTATTGCACTTCTAAATGCTATTCTTGACTCATATAGTGATGTAAAATCTGCTATTAAATATGGTAGAGATGAGGTTACCCTTGATATTGTGATCAATGGTCTTAAGAGTAAGGAATTAGATTTAAAACATTCTGGGGAAAATAAAAATTCTGGTGAGGTTATGCATGTGAGGGGTAGGCCTCAGAATAGGTCTAATAACCAAAAGAATGCAAGTAATGGGGAATCAAGTAAGAAAAAATTTGAAAATGGAAGGGGTAGATCTAAGTCCAGGTTTAAAGTTAAAAAATGCTATAATTGTCATGAAACTGGTCACTTTATTAAAGATTGTCCTAAACCTAAGAAATATCAGCAAAATGATCATGCTAATATGGCTGTCTGTGAGGGCAAAATGGGTGAAATTTTCATGATTAATAATCTTTGTGATTATGCATATTTGAACTCGTGTTGTCCGATTCTTTGTGTAAATCAGATTGGTTATTAGACTCGGTTGTACTTTTCATATGACTCCTTTAAAAACATGTTTTCAAACTACAAGAAAATAGAGAATGGCTTTGTGTCAATGGCAAATGAAAAGAAAAGCAATGTTTTAGAACCGGTGATGTATGCCTTAGGTTTTCTTCGGTTCGAAGTTTACTTTGAAGAATGTTAGGCATGTTCTCGATTTAAGTTATAACTTGATTTCTTGTGCATCTCTAGAAAATGATGGTTTGGAGGAAAATGGGGTAAAGGGGTTATGAAAATTCGAAAGGGTCTCTTGTTATTTTTATCTTAAAAACAAAATAACTTGTATGTTTGTCATGCTGAACCTGTGCTTGATTCTGTTAACTCTGTGATAGGTGATAAATCTATTTTATGGCATAATAGATTAGGTCACATGAGTAATAAAGGATTAGAAATTTTGCATAAAGGAGGTCACTTTGGTAGTGATAAAATATCCACCATCCCTTTCTCGTGAATCTTGTGTGCTAGGAAAACAACATAGGGTTAGTTTTCTGTTTCTTCTTTCCTAATCGGTCTAAGTGTACTAATGTACTTGAATATTTGCATGCTGATGTGTGGGGTCCCTCTAGTGTTTCTACGCATGGAGGGAACCAATATTTTCTTTCCATAATTGATGATTACTCTAGGAAAATTTGGGTTTTACTCATGAAACAAAAATCAAGTTTTGACAAATTTAAAACTGGAAAATTATGATTGAAAACCAAACGGAAAGAAAATTAAAACTCTTAGGACGATAATGGTCTTGAGTTTTGTAACAAACAATTGAATGACTTGTGTGCTACTTGGGGTATTAAAAGACATAAACTGTTCCCTACACACCACGACAAAATGGGGTTCTTTGAAAGGATGAATAGAACTCTTAGAGAGGGTGAGGGCTATGTTGGCCACATCCGGGCTCTCCAAGAAGTTCGGGGAGAAGCCATGTCAAGCGCTTATTTGATTAATAGGTCTCCTTCGTTCCCTTAGGAGGAAATGCCCGAATTTGTGTTCACGGGCAAACCTCTTGATTTAAATAACTTGAGAATTTTCGAGTCTTTGGCTATGTGCATCAAAGGATTGATAAGTTAGAACCTAGATCTAAGAAATGTGTTTTCTTAGGATACCTCAAGGTAAAAGGTTATAGGCTTTGGAATAAGAGTGAACCGGGTTTAAGATAGTAATAAGTAGAGATGTTGTTTTTAATGAAAATGAATTTCCTTGTTTATCTTTACTGTTCCTATTTAGAAAATGATGCTCCAAATGAGGTGGAGCAAATGCCTATTATTAATCAATCAATTACCTCTAAGAGAATATAATTATTGAAAATCAAGATGAGATTATTCCTAATGAGGTGGAGCATAATATGCAGGAAATAGATAACATGCATGATTTGAATGATTATCAACTCACTAGGGATAGAAATAAAAGAACCATTAGGAAACCTGATAGATATAGAGATTGCAATTTGACTGATTGTAATATGTCCGAGTTTGCCTTTAATGTGTTTGAATCCCTTGAGTGCAATGAACCTAAGACTTATAGTGAAGCATTAAGGTCAAAATATTCTAAAGAATGGATTAGTGCTATGAAGAGTGAGATGGAATCCCTGAGAATTAACCAAACATGGAAACTTGTTCCTAAACACGCTAGTTGTTACAGAGTGGACTGAAGTGGTCATTTAAGGTGAAACAAGAATCAAGGTGTTAGGTTTAAGGCTAGGTTAGTAGCTAAGGATTTACTCAAAAGGAGGAATTGATTATGCTGAAATTTTTGCTCTGTTGTCAAATTCACTACTGTTAGAATTATGCTTGCTTTAGTTGCTCATTTTAATTGGGAATTAAAACAAATGGATGTAACCACGCTTTCTTACACGGTGACCTTGACAAAAATATTTATATGCACCAACCCGAGGGCTTTGTGGACCCTAAATTGCACGATCATGTGTGTTTGTTAAAAAGGCTTTGTATGGTTTAAAACAATCACCTAGGCAATGGAATATAAAATTTGATAAATGCATGCAATCTTTAAAGTTTAAAAGGAGTTCTCACGATCATTGCACGTATTATAAGAATATAGACTCGTATTCAGATTTTAATTTATGTGGATGACATGTTGATTGTTAGCCCTTGTTTGAAGTCCATTGAGCATGTTCAAAAATGTCTTTGTGAAAATTTTGACATGAAAGACTTAGGCGATGCAAAAAGAATTCTAGGCATGAATATTATTAGAGACAAAAACAAATCTACGCTAGTTTTAAACCAAAGTCCATACGTCGAAAAACTTTTGAGTAAATTTGCTATGTCTGATGCCAAATCTGTGAATGTGCCTCTTGCTTCCCATTTTGTGTTGAGTAAGGATCAGTCCCCCAAAACTGAAACTGAAATAAATAATATGAAGAATGTGCCATATTCGAATGCTATAGGATCAGTCATGTATCTCATGGTTAGCACTAGACCTGACATTGCATATGCAGTTAGTTGCTTGAGTAGATATATGTCAAATCCTGGTATGCCTCATTGGAATGCCTTGAAATGGCTTTTAAGATATTTAAAATCCTCTGTGAATGTAGGATTAACCTTCTCTAAGTGTTCTGAAGGTGTTAAACTAGTTGGCTATGTAGATTCCAATTATGCAAATGATAGAGATAATAGAAAATCTACTACTTCCTATGTGTTCACTTTGTGTGGCTCTTGCATAAGTTGGAAATCTCAACTACAACCCATTGTTGCTTTATCTACTACTGAATCTGAGTATGTTGTCGCTTAAGCTTTTAAAGAAGCTATTTGGCTTAGGGGCCTTATATCCGAAATTGGTTTTCTTGATAAAAATGTGGTTGTATTTTCGATAGTCAATCGCTATTCAACTTTGTAAAAATCCTGCTTTTCATGATAGAACTAAACATATTGATGTCGATTTCATTACATTCGGGATATAGTTGAAAAGAGTATTGTGAAGTTAGAGAAAATTCCCTCGAATTTAATCCGGTGACATGGGTACTAAGTGTTTGCTCATTGAAAAATTTATCTCGTGTCAAAGAATTTTGAACTTTGACATTGGGTAATTTTTCCCTTGCTTTGTGTGTTGCCTTTGTGGCCTATTAACTTACTTTGTGTTTGTTAGTAGCTTTGTGATTTTTCCTTTGAACTTCGATGACCGTTTGGTAGAGTTCGGTCCTTTGTGGACTTGGCATGCTTGGTGATCTTGCCCCATCTTTGTGATCGAGTTTACTTTGTGTATTCTCTTCCATTACTTGTATCCTCTTTGTGATCATACGGTAATGGTAATGTTATGGCGATGATGAGTCCCTAGCCTTGTATTCCTTTCTTCGCACTACCTTGGGCCAAAGGTGGAGATTGTTGCTATTTGTTTGGCCCATGAGCTGCGGCCCATCGATGGAGAGGCCCGGTTCACCTCCTATATGCCCGACCCTCGGTTTCTTTCCCCTTTTAGTCCACGCCTTGAAACCCTAGTTTCGCTCCTCCCCTCTCGGCCGGGTTTCGAAAACCCTAGAAATCTCTCCCTCTTGTCGGCTGCCCTCTTCTATATATAGAAGGGTTGGTAGTAGCTCGAGGGTGAGGAGATCGAGAGGGCTTTGTGCGAACCTCTCCCTGTTTCTCTGTGAGGCTCTTCTCCGTCCCTTTGCTGTGCGATCCCTCTTTCTTTGTGAGAGACCGAGTTGATTTCTCCCCTTTGTGTCCTTGGTGGTGCACGAGAAGGAACATCGTGGTGATTGAAGCGAGCTTCGAGCCAAACGACGACACCTTTACTCAACAATAGACATAGACACTTTTATATCATGTAATCATTAGATATTAAGTTCTTCTAAATTGAACTTAATTAATAATCATTTTTTTCCTAAACAAAAACTATAGTTTGCATTGTAATCGAACGATATCCACAATCCATTTTATCGTTTTATTTTTGTGTCAAAAGTTTGTATATATTTAGAATTGTCAACTTCACTGGAAATGCAGTAAATGAAAGATTTTTGAAACTTATATCAAACGATCAATATTATTTATTCAATATGGAAGAAATGGAATGAAGGACCCAAAACTGGTTACAAATTATTTAGCGACAACCTTCTCATTTAAGTTATTAATTCAAGGAAAAACAATATATATATATTACTTAAAGTAAGCAGGTAGCTGTAACTAACCAGAATTTGTTGACCAAAGGTACAATAATACATGAGAATCTATTTCTTAGTCAATGATTTTGATGACCACCATATAAACTTTCTTTGTTTGTCATAATGACTCTGGGATTGGTAGGTATTAGTTAATGGTTGGAGCCCTCACATGGTTAGGTTGCCGTATCATATATTTCTGCTCTAATTGGCGTTGTTAGAAAATCCCCAAGCTAATAGGGTGTTTGGGGGAGCTTAATATATTTTGATCAAACTAGCTTCTAAGCTATCTTCTTCATACCTATGAGTTTGATACATTCAGAATAAGATAGTTTTGATGTCTCATTTTAAAAAAGTTAGGTTTCCCCAACAATTTGAAAAAACTAGTAAGCTGTTCAAATTTTTTGCACATGTACACTATATGTCCGCAAACTAGTATAATTATCCGTATATCTATCTGACGTCTGCCAATGTCTTATATAATCTAAGTTTTGTATGTATTTATGGGTCTAGCAGATGGAAATTATCCGATAACCTGAACGGACTATAGGTGACGACAATGTCCTCTCCCTACTCTCTTGTTCTCGTTATCGCGATTCTTCCCATCTCTCCCATGAACCTCCTATTGTAATATCTTTTCTGGTTAATGAATGAACATGATATCTCGCCCTGTTTTCTTCCTTAAAAAAAAGTCTTATATAATCCAAATTAATGCCCTAACAAAATTTATTTGAAAGAAGAGTAAATTGCAGTAAACCCCCATGAATTTTTACCATTTTATAGTAAACCTCAAATACCTTTCATAATCGCACTAAACCCTGAATAACTTTTGTAGAAAACCCCCTTTATCTATTGGGTAAATTACACTAAACCCCCAACAACTTTAAAAATATCTTTTTATGTTGTTTTGGGGTTCTAATTTATAGGGGTTTTCTGCCAAATGCGGAAACTTGTTGGGGGTTTTCTGTGATTTTGAAAGTTATTGGGGGTTTACTGCAAAATGCTGAAAGTTCTTGGGGGTTTAGTGTAATTTACCCTAAAAAGAAACTTGCTCAACTAGAGCGAGGAGAGTCCATTACGGACTTTGAGACTCAATTTTCTCAAAATTATAAAGGTAAACGCTACTCCCTCCGCCTTAGAATGGAAACAGAAATGTCAAGTAAGAGACATTATTGTCATAGTTAATTTGATACCTTGCTAATTATGTAAAATGTTATAATCTAGTGTCCAATCCTTTCAGACTTGCACAGATTGAAAGAGCCACTCTTTTATTTTTTTTTACCCACGACAAGGACATCCCTAGGATTTTCCACAAAATAGTAGAAAAAATTAAAAAAAAAAGGCCCCCACACCACTAGATAGCAAATATTATTTAGTTTATTATAAGAACCACGAGAGCTAGATATAGGGACAGTGAAGTGACTTTGCGGAACAAGCTCCTTAAACTCATACAAGAAAGTGAGACACGTATCATTTAATTTCAATATTTTGCAAATATTATTTTTGTATTTTCTTCTGACTTTTTCTATCTTGGTGTTTGTTAATTAGGATCTACCACCTCATAGTTCATACAAAATTATTAATTAGATCCTCAACCGAGACATAGTAAAAACATTGTGACATCAGTAAAGTTGATTGTAGGTTGTTTACATGTTGTTTTTGAGGCTTCATTAGTCACTACAATAATTCATCTATAAAAATTATCCAGCTTCGCTATCAGGGTCGCTTAGTCTACGATGAGTGAGGATGATCTTTATATAAGCGATCAAAAAAAGAAAAAAGGATGATCTTTATATATGATATTTATTATAATTTTATTTTCTTTAAAACTGAATTAACAGAGTAGGAACAGATTTACGTCGAGCATGAGGTACGGAAGTTCAAAAGTCAAATGTATAGGTTTGTAAGCCTGGCCACTTCTCATGCTAAAAAAGAAAAAGAAAAAGAAAAACTTTAAGCATTTAACTTCTAGGTTTTCATTACCAGAGTTGAAGGTGCAAAAGTTTATTTAATGCTGAAATAAAATAGTGGTTTCCTTAAACATCACCATAGTCATAGAAATCACTATTTCATGGAAGTGGAATACATCATTATTCAGACCCATTTCCTTCTATAAACAGAGAGGCACTGTGATCATGACGCTGATCATCATCAAACTCCTCTATTCATAATTCAACAGATAGTGAAATTTCCCAAGAGCCAAAGAATCCAAACCAACAATGAGTCATATATATCCCCTCCTTTTCAATTGCGAACAGACACATTTTAGCATCACCCAATTGCAAAGAGACCCCATATAATATTATTTATTGCGAATAGACCCCCTATATATAGTTCTACTTGTTACGAATAGACCCCCCTAGTATTGGCCTAAGTGCGAATACTCCCCATTAGTAAACTTTTTCGTTTCTTTTAAAAGTAAAAAATATAAAAAAATAATTGGGTATCTATCCTCATCAATAGAATTATAAAGGGTCTATCCGCCTCCTCAAATATTTTAATGATTTTAAGAGTAAAAATTTTACTCTAGGGATCTATTTGCAACACGAAAATCTACAAAAGGTCTATTCGTAACAAATAGAACTACAGGAGAATGTTTCTATAATTAGGTGATACTAAAGAGGATCTGGTTGCAATTAACCCTTTCTTTTATTGCAAAATAAGCATGGCTACATAATCGACACAATATGTTGCCATAACAACTCACAAACTTTCTACGTGTCAACCAAATACAACAAGCTAACTCCTATTCAGCTATCATCCTTGATAGCATCCATCCAATTGGGAATATTTTGGAGTTAGTCCCATAAACACATATTTTATTTTTCTAGAAGCAAAAAGAGGTAAAGAGGAGATGGCTTTCACTAATCTTTAGGGCCATTGTATCCACAAAGTAACAAGAGAGGGAGTAAGGGACACGGCCCTCTTTAATAATCCCACATCGCCTAGAAAATTCCTAGATTCGACGAATCCCGCTTACTTCGGCCCCTCTCGAGCCTTTGCATTCATTTGTTGGTGCTGAGTCTGACCTTTTACTCTTCCTAGGGTTTTTTAAGAATGACCAATCTACCCTTGAGATTTGGGGTGACATTAGAAAGGGAAATTAATGCATGATGGGAGTATGCATGTGTTAGATTGGGCTTTTATGGTGGAGGTGAGGGGTTTTGATAACTCTACCAATTCAAATTAATGGAAATGGAAACCATCATGATAGCTCTTGAAAGCAAAAGAAATTGCAACATATGGTCTGTTTTCTACTGGTTAAGGCTAAAGATTGAAGAACAGGTGTTCCCCATGTTAACTAAGATATTATCGATATATGTAGTAGTGAAACTACTAGTGTCTAGTGTTGTCACTAGAGACGGCTAGATTGCCTACTTTATAGATATTTTTATTTAGTTTCACTTGCATTGAGTACTTAGGATATACCATTAGAATTGTGACAGAATACCACTAAGCAAAATAAGATTGTAAAATTATCGATTTATATTCCATGCTTTTACTTTTATGAATTGATAAGTTATATGAAGACGTCATTAGGACAAAATCCTAGATCTACCATTTCATATGTGATATACACTCATTTGAGAGACGTGGTTAAGATTTTTAAATAGGAATTCTTTGTAAGTAATAAGAAATTCTTGATAGTTGCGGATTTGATAGAATTTGCTTTTGGATCATACCAATTGTATCCTCACAACATGTACATAATTAGCTAGACTATGAAAAAGGGAATAAAGCTTTCCACCTAAGGGGAATGTAATTCACATGACTAAATGCCAATGAACTTGCCCATCAACTAATGAGAATTAGTATTATGCTTCACTAAGTAGATGAATCTTATATATATATATATATATATATATATATATATATAAGAAATATGGGTATGCTTGGTACCAAGCATCATTTTAGTCTTGGTAGTGAGGTGTATAAATCACATCCACTCCTCAATCCATGCTGGCCCCCATTTGAGGAGTGGTTGTGGTCTCCCATTTGAGGAGTGGATGTGATTGATACACCTCAACTATCAAGTACCAAACATACTCATTTCTCTCTCTCTCTCTCTCTCTCTCTATCTATATATATATATATATATATATATATATATATATATATATATATATATATATATATATATATATATATATATATATATATATATATATATATATAACAAATCTCTTATAAACTTAAGTTTATAGGGAATAGTATACACCAACTTTTTATCCATTGATGTTGCCTTTAGATTTGTGCCATCAAGAGATGCACAAATCTCAAAATGGTCTTCATATCTTTCATTGATCCCAAGGCAACATCAATGGATAGAAAAGTTGGTGTATGATTATTCCCTATAAACTTAAGTTTATAGGAGATTTGCTCTATATATATATATATATATATATATATATATATATATATATATATATATATATATATATATATATATATATATATCAATGCTCTATAAACTTAAGTTAATATGAAATAGTCATCCACCAACTTTTTTATCCATTGATGTTGACTTGGGATCCGTGAAAGATATAAAGCCTACTTTGAGATTTGTGTGCATCTTGATTTAACGGATCTCAAGGCAAGATCAATGGATATAAAAGTTGGTGGACACTCTTCCCTATCAACTTAAGTTTATAGAAACCTTGCTCTCTCTCTATATATGTGTGTGTGTGTGTGAGAGAGAGAGAGAGATTAAAGAATATGAGCTAGCACCTCATTTAGTAAAGTGTGCTACCACTCACTTACACAATACCCTATTCAATTGATGTGACAACTAGGTGGGCCTAAAGACTATACCCATTAGTGGGTAGCTCATTTTACTAAATGAGCTGCCACCTCATATTCCTTTTTTCATATATATATATATATCAATGCTCTATAAACTTAAGTTAATATGAAATAGTCATCCACCAACTTTTTATCCATTGATGTTGCCTTTAGATTTGTGCCATCAAGAGATGCACAAATCTCAAAATGGTCTTCATATCTTCATTGATCCCAAGGCAACATCAATGGATAGAAAAGTTGGTGTATGACTATTCCTATAAACTTAAGTTTATAGAGATTTGCTCTATATATATATATCAATGCTCTATAAACTTAAGTTTATAGAGATTTGCTCTATATATATATATATATATATATATATATATATATATATATATATATATATATATATATATATATATATATATATATATGGGAAAAGTGTGTATAAGGTGGCACTTTAGATTCAATCTAAGGTAGCGCCTTCAAAACTACATTATATGCTATCAAATTACTCGATCCACTCCGTTCATTTTGATTTATATGTTTTAGATTGTATACAAACAAAAACTTAGCCATATTGGGTTGTAGTTACTCATACATCAAGTGATTGTAAAATTAACGATTTTACAACAATATAACTAAAGAGACAATGATAAATATGTGTTAGAAATATTTAATCATCATGATTTTTATTTTGTACATGTTTTAAGACATTTAGATCAAGATGAATGGAGCGGAGCATCAATTGGAATAGTCTAATTCATGAATCAAGAGGCTACCTTAGATTGAATCTAAGGTGCCACCTTATACACACTTTTCCATATATATATATATATATATATATATGGGAAAAGTGTGTATAAGGTGGCACTTTAGATTCAATCTAAGGTAGCTTCAAAACTACATTATATGCTATCAAATTACTCGATCCACTCGTTCATTTTGATTTATATGTTTTAGATTGTATACAAACAAAAACTTAGCCATATTGGGTTGTAGTTACTCATACATCAAGTGATTGTAAAATTAACGATTTTACAACAATATAACTAAAGAGACAATGATAAATATGTGTTAGAAATATTTAATCATCATGATTTTTATTTTGTACATGTTTTAAGACATTTAGATCAAGATGAATGGGCGGAGCATCAATTGGAATAGTCTAATTCATGAATCAAGAGCTACCTTAGATTGAATCTAAGGTGCCACCTTATACACACTTTTCCATATATATATATATATATATATATATATATATATATATATATATATATATATATATATATTAGCTTTTAAGTACATTCCACTAGAGTGGAAACACTATAAGCAAAGTTCTAGGAGGGGAAAAAAAGTGCTGGAAATGGATGCTATATTGAGAGAGACAACTAACAACTTTCTTCCTCCACTATCATTTCCTATAGATTTCCGATTGATGCCTCAAAAGATACGGATGCTTTCTCCACGAGGGAATAGTACAAAAATACTCCTTTCCTCTGTGCTTTATATGCATTTGTAATTTGATAAACATAAATAAATCCTTTAATACTTGAGAAAACAATGCTGGTGCACCTAATATGCAAAGGGACTAATTATAAGGATAAAGACATGAAATTTTCTTTTTTCCTACAAGTGGGCACAAAAAAAAAGGTTCAATCAAAGGTCTTAGAGATCACTAACTGAATAAACTAATTTATGTGGATGTGGTGAGTTTAGCAAGTGGTTATAAAGGTATTGGCGTGTGATTAGGACTTGACTTTTATCCTTTATTGCTCCCTAATGGTTCTGGTGTAAATGAGTGAGAAAACGTAGGGCTACTTGACTAAACATAATGACAATTAAGCAGGATTTTTTATAGTTTTGTGCCGTTTTTATGTTTGTAAATGGAGAAAAAGAGGTGAGAATGGAAAATGACATGGAGGGAAAGAAATGGGGAGTGATAAATAACAATGGTTAATTCACATAACCCCTTAACTTTTCATTATCTCACATTATCCCCAAAACTTTGGAGAATCGCACAAAACCCCCTTGAACTTTAAACGTTTCTCATAAAACCCCTTACATGTAAGTTTCAAATACATATAAATTTTTTTGGAAAAAACAAAATTTAGGGAATGGTACATTAAATGTAAATGAAAAATGAGAAAATTTAAGATTTTTTCTCAATGACATTTTAATTGTTTGCAAATTATAGTAAGGGATCCGAAAAAAAAGGTTAAAGTTTAAGAGGGTTTTGTGAGAGGCTCTAAATATTAGGGGTTTTGTGGAAACACCCAAAGTTAAAGGGGTTATGTGAAACTAAAATAATATTCGAATAGAAATAGAATAAAATAAAGGTTAAATATTAGAAAACCCTTCTTAACTTTGCAGTATTATCATATAACCCCAATAACTTTCAAAATAAAAACCCTCTTAACTATAGAGATTATCATAAAATCCCAATTTAACTTTAAGATTTTATAAGAAAACCCCCCTTAGCTTTGAGACTTTATGAGAAAACCAAAGTTAAAGGGGGTTTTCTAATAAGCTCTAAACTTAAGGGGGTTTTCTGATATTTTCAAAGTAATGGGGGGTCATCTGGTAATCATCTAAAGGTAAGGGGGGGTTTTCTGATATTTAGCCTAGAATAAAAATAGGGAAGAAAAGGAGGTTTCCTTGCAACCAACGCATCTTAGGCTCGGGTTCGGATTTAGGCTTGGAGCAGAGACTTCGTGAGGATAAGAACGACCGAGCTCATCAAACCCCCACTACTCTTCAACCCTCTCTCTCTCTCCCAACTTCCCTCTCTTTCTCTCTCTAAAGCTCTCTCTCTCTCTCTCTCTCTCTCTCTCTAAAATCTCTCTCAAGCTGGCGATCGAGCAAGAATCCCCATTCAAGGAGCTGAAACTCAAGAACAGAAGAGTCATGGTGAGCAATCTAATGCTAAAACTGCTTTTTTTTTCTTTCAAATGGGTATTTGTTATTATGGGTTTTGAGATTGAGGGTTGATTTTGGTTACAGGGAGGAGTTGGGCCTGATGAGGATAACCGATGGCCGCCATGGCTGAAGCCATTGTTGAAGACGAGCTTCTTCGTTCAATGCAAGTTTCACGCTGACTCGCATAAGAGCGAATGCAATATGTACTGCTTGGATTGTATGAATGGAGCTCTCTGCTCCCTCTGTTTGGCTTATCACCGAGATCACAGAGCCATTCAGGTTTGATTTTTTTATTCATTTTTATGGCATTTTGTTAGTTTGGATTGGTACTTGATTGGGTTTCTCTTGTTTTTTTTCTATTTTTTTTATTCTTCTTTGCTTAAAGACGAGAGTTTTGTGGTGTTTAATAGGATTCCCAGTTAGCATTTGTTTCTCATTGGTTTTTTGATTCAGGTTTGATAGTTGAGTGACTTGAGTCCCTTTTTCTTGCATTTTGAATTATATTTCTTCTTATTTGTTTTGTGATTTGTTGGGTCTTGCTTGGTTATGTAATCTTTGCATAAAGATGAAAACTTTTAGTTTATATTAGGATTTATGATAAGCATTTTGATTGTGTGAATCAAACCCTCTGTTTTCTCTGATGACTAGTATTCAGGTTTGCTGATTTTTTACCTCAAAAGAAATGCTGTGGATTGATTTGTTTGTGGATTTCAAAATCTAGGTTGGTTGTTCTTGTATAAAGATGAAAGCTTTAGTCTTTGATTGGATTTCAAATTAGCATTTCTTTCTTCTTAGCTTTTCATTCAAGTTTAGCCATTGACTTCCTTTTGTTGCATATTGCAAGTAGTCTTCCTATTTTATTAGCTTGTATACTTTCTTGCTCTTATTTGTTTCTGGATTTTTTTTCCTCCCCATAAAGAGGTGAACTTCATAATCTCTGATCAGGGCTTATATAGTTCTTTGTTCTAGCCCATTCCAATTAATATTTTTCCCCTACATTCATTTAAATATTTTATCATTTTCTCTTTCTTTGATATTTTTGATTAGATTTGGGAATCTAGTTCTCCTTTCCCAAATGCCTATTTCAACGGCATATTCTTGTTGTCTCAGCATCAAATCCTGATAAAAACGTGGGGAATCTTTCCTCTTCTTCATTATCTTAACCCTGACAAGACTCCTTGAATCTTTATTTTATTGTTGCAGATCAGGAGGTCATCGTACCACGACGTGATAAGGGTATCGGAGATCCAAAAGGTGCTCGACATCACCGGCGTCCAAACCTACATCATCAACAGCGCCCGCGTCGTGTTCCTCAACGAGCGGCCACAGCCGAGGCCGGGCAAGGGCGTCACCAACACCTGCGAGGTCTGCGATCGGAGCCTCCTCGACTCCTTTCGCTTCTGCTCCCTCGGTTGCAAGGTAATTTAACAATTACCATTCACTGATGACGGTCTATTGCAACCGTAATTACAATGCAAGTGTCAGTTGTTGTGTTTAGTTATAGTTGAAATATATCATAAATGACATCCTGTTAGTCTCCTTGGATCACAAATCCCCATGTCAGATGTTAACAGTACTTTATAACCAAAGTTTATGGGACCATTATGAGCCATGTCACTTGTCTCACTGTTAGTTCAGGACGATTTCAGGTTAAAAATTAATCTTCTGAAGCATCGGGTACACTGGATACTTTCTAAGTTGTAGTTACATTTGCTTAATTCTATTCCAAAATTTTAATGTTTTAGCAGGCATTGTTGTTGTTGTAGGTGTTTGTTTTGACATATTGTTAATTGCAACTATTGTTAATTGAGGTTATAGGCAGAATCATTAGTTGCAGTAAAACTAGTAGTTATAGTTTTTATAATTGCAAATCAAGTTCACAATGCTATTGAATTGAACTCTTAATTACATTTCATTTGTTTGCAGATTGTTGGCACATCTGAAGGTTTCAACAAAACCAACCACAAAAGGAACAACATCAACAGCAACCTTAAGAAGAAGAAGGCATTCGCGTCGCCGTCGCACTCCGAAGAGTCCTACTCAAGCACAAGCCACGGCAGCGCGAAGAGCAACGTGATACAGAGCTTCAGCCCCTCAACTCCGCCACCAACGACGGTCAATAGTCACAGGAGTGCCAAGAGGAGGAAGGGGATCCCTCATAGGGCTCCCTTTGGTAGCCTCATCTTGGAGTACTAGTCTCCTATACTTCGCCAAAATAAGCACAACCTATTATGCTGTTTGCGGTAGTTATTAGATATAGAAGGGGGGGAAATGAAGAAAGATGTTATGTATACTTAGAGTAGAAGTGGGGCTGTTTAATTATAGTTAGCCTTGTAAAATGTACATAAGTGAGTACGGATGAAATATGTGTGTACATATAGAAATGGAATAAGATTTGACGCTTTTATTTCTGAATTTGGCAATCCCAATTTCGACGGGCGTGGTGGTCCAATGTGAGACGTCCACGTGGAGGGGTGGGCTTGGGGGTTTCTGATGAGTGGATTTGATCCGATTGGGTTCGTGGCGGGTAGAGGATTGGTGTGGGAAAGCGCATAAAAAACGTGGCGTTTTGCTGAATGAAGAGGAGGTGAAGTGAATCAGTCTGCTTCCTCTGCCAGTCTCTCTCTTTTGCTTTTTTATCGATTCTCGGAAAGCGGCATTGTGTTTGTCACAGCTTGGCCGCCCTCATAATTTAATATGGGGTTATTTGTGAATAGATTTGTGTAGTATCGTCCAGTTGCAGATAGATACTGCATAGTTTTTTATACGCAGATAGACTCTGATTGAATTTTTTTAGATGAAATAAGCAAAAATATCATGCGGGTAGATCGTTTATAGTTTTATTGATGAGAATGAATCGTAATTTGCTAAAACTTTTTGTCTCTTAAAAGATTCGGCAAGTTTACTGAAAGGATGTGTTTGCACTTGTATCAAATTTATGGGGGTGTATTCATACAAATAGAACTACAGTGGTCTATTCGCTATTCGCAACTAAACCTTGGATATTCATCTTGATCTGAGTTTGTATCAATTGACTGTGTTTAGCTTAATTTACAAATGTCTAGGATTATATGACAAGGTACGTTGTCACGGGCACTATTAAGCAAAGTAGTCAGTGAAATGTTTAAGCAGAATTCTCGCTAAATTTAGGATTACATGATATTTCTGATTTTTAATTGATTAAAGAAACAGTCCTGCCTCGCGCAATTAGTAATTTGTTGGGTTAGGGTTGCGTTAAGGGTTAGTTTTAGGGTTTAGTTTTGTTTTGGGGCACATGTCCCTATACCACAGCGAGTGATAGCGATCAGTGAGCTCGTCTTGATTAAAATGAAAAACGAATTTTTAGAATTTGAGAATAAAAAATTCTATTAGCTAAATTTGATAATGTAAAGATAATCAAATCATATTACAGTGATTAAGGATAATGATCACAATTGGCCAATTGGTTTCTGATTTCATTAGATTTAATAACCTTAAATGATTAAATTTGGTTAATTAGTATTTATTTGGTTAAGAACATATTCATAAAAGGATTTCTAATTGCAATAGAAGAAATTCATAGTCATCATTGTTATTATTGGGCATAAATAAAGTTTCTTATTTGATGATGAATTTTTTTTTTGATCGCTTTGTATGCCGAATCGAATCGAGGTAGAGGGCTTGACATGACTTTGTGCAGATTCTTATGTCGGGATTTATGCAGTATAACTTTCTAGAGTTAAAATAGTAAATGCTTATAACTTTCTAGAGTTAAAATAGTAAATTTTATCATTAAGCCAGATTCTCATGTCGGGATTTGTGCAGTGGCCACCGCCGAGTGAGCGCATTGAGATACTTGTGCTGTGCGCCAATAATTTGCAGCTAATGAAATGGCCACAATGTCCCTACTGCAATTATATATAAACAAAAAAAGAAAACTAAGTCAAGAACGAACTTGTGCTGTGCGCCAATAATTTGCAGCCAATAATTTTGTACCAAGAATGCACAATGAGCACATCCAATAGCCCATGAATACATGTGTTTATTTTCTTTAATTTTTAATAATATGAATCTACATATTAAGATAAAGTGAAATATGTTTGTATTTCAATGTCCAGTTCATATTATCCATTAGACATTTGGGATTATTCTAATCTTAAATTAGTCGATCTCAAAACAATTTTTGATCATTTGGAGATGTTATTGTTGTTTTTAAAGATATTTCAAACATATTAATTAATGGACTATGACTGAGAGATTTTGTTTATTGAAACAGTTACCGTCTCACTTGCTCACATTTTTTCTGTCCTATTCGATTTCTTCGTGTTTTCACATATGTATGGTTATATATTTTTACTCTTATGTGAACAGGATCCGTGTAGTGTCTTATATGAAGCATATCCATACTCAAATTTGACTGTTATGTACAGTGAATTTCCCCAAACCATATATGCATTCGTATTTATATCTATAGATAATAAACAGATACAAATATGATAAGTATCATATTATGCACTTATGCGCATATCTAAGTAGACGGAAACAAGTACTGGGACATATCTTTATGTTGATATTTGAAAGCATCAGCATTTCCTCGTAAGTGGCATGAAAACACGCTACACAACCTTTGAAGAATAGACTTTAACATGTGGATCTCATCACAACATATTTTATTCTTAAAAATATGCAAGAGAAGAATCCTAACCATGATTATTGGTGGCATTAGATAAAGATGTGTGTTTTTGGTCTTATCTATCCTCTACCAGTTAATTAATTGACTAGCTTGTTTGGATTCTAGCAAAAGGCCCACCTCAGCGTCCATTATGGGTTTGGACTCTTAACCCATCTCTCCCATCTCTGACTGGCCCACTTTAGCTTAAGCCATAATGTTATTAGATTGGGTAAATTTCGCAAAACCTCCTGAGACTTAGGGGCGTTTTCCACAAAACTCTCTTCAACTTTGTTTTTTCCACTAAAACCAAAATAAATTTCTCAAAAAATGACAGCTTTTCACATAAAACCCCATAAAAGCATAGAGAAGAAGAGTCCCAGAGAAAACAAGAGAAGGAAAAAGTTAAGACGTATAACAATATCCTCCAATTGCAAGGTATACTTTTTGGGATTTTTGCGGGAAAAGTAATAAATATTTTTTTGGGTTAATTGACTCTTTTGGGGGGACTTGAGGGGGTTTTGTAGGAGAAGTTTTGTGAGAAAAGTCATTTCTAATTCAGATTTTGACAATTAACAAAACACTCTAAAAGTGAACCAGATGCAAACCTGGTTCACTTTTAAAGAGTTGCCAAACTGACCCTTAGACCCCTCCGATGGCCAACATTAGTGTTTCCGACGGAGCAATGGACCTTTCGCCGCACATATTGTCGTTAACACGATGTGTTGGCCTATTAGGTTTAGAGTTGAAGTCATGATAAACTAGAGTAAGGAAATGTGTACTCAGATATTTTTGGCTTTAGTGTGCATGAAAGCAACATGGGCAAATTGCGTTTGTTTCCTATATTCAAATAGTGGGAGGGCAAAGTTTAGGCTATCTACTTTCTATATGCATATCCTTTCCTTCTTTTGAGCAAAGAGGGTGGGTGGAGGTTGATGTGCACAAAAACACT
The DNA here is from genome assembly GCA_012295165.1 of Asparagus setaceus. Classification (NCBI taxonomy): domain Eukaryota; kingdom Viridiplantae; phylum Streptophyta; class Magnoliopsida; order Asparagales; family Asparagaceae; genus Asparagus; species Asparagus setaceus. Next base: position 30,364,346 of record CM022701.1, read on the forward strand.
TTAAAAGATACGGAGAAATGACAAGGCATTGAGAAAAAAAGAACTAGATATTGTGTATTTCTGAGCTATGAGAAGCCAAGTGGTTACTAATGACATCTCCCGTTATCTTGTATGGTCACTTTCACGAGGAGAGTGAAAATGTGTAAGAGAGGAGACCAAGATAGAGGAATAGGAGAGGGAAAGAAGAAATAATTTGTTAGTAGAAAGAAACCTTGGTTGCTAAAAACAAATTTGCACTGCATGATTAGGGAATGGATTCTCTTGGGCTTAGATTTGGAAAAGCCTAACTTATCTTCCTTTATCCAGATAAAGAGGAGAATAGTTTCAATAAAAATCCACATAGGATCTAGGATTTTGTAATTTGAATTTTGGGTTAATTATGCAGGGGTGGATCCAGGAACTCTGGTCAATGGGGGCAAGGTTATAAGCGTACAATTATAACTAGTATATGATATTTTTATCTAAATATTAGGAGTTTTTCAATATTAGTCCCCCAAATCTCATATCATAAAATTATTCCCCTGAATCTTCATATTTGAAATTAGTCCCCCATATCTTCATACTTTGAAATCAGTCCCCCAAATCTCTTAAGTATTTTGAAATTAGTCCCTCTAGTTAGTACAATGTTGAAAGACTGGGGAGACTAATTTAAAACACTAAAAAAATTTTGGGGGACTAATTTTAAAATATGAAGATAGGGGTGACTATCTCAAAGTATGATGAAGTGGGGGGCTAATATCGAGAAAACTTAGTATTAATGATGCTAATACAAAATATACTATGTAGAATAAAATAGTCAATAGAAGTACCTTATACAAATTTTTTACAATTGGTCCCTCCACATTGCTCGCAATTCGCGAGTATATTCCTCTTGTGATACAGAGGAGGAGCGAAGGTCGGAGGGGTTTCCGTTTCAGAATTTGGGGGAACATATCATCGATGAGAATTTAGGCAATGGGTAAAGCATTTTGAAAAATAGTTTGAGTTTGGTCCATTTTGCATTTATTTTCAAAAACCACATTGTGCTGAAGGGTCAATAAGATTAAATATTGAGGGGGCAGTTTGAAATAATGGCCTAATATTAAATATTAATCTTAGGGGGTCAATGAGGGCAAATGCTCTCACTATCACTACCGTCATCTTAAATCCACCCATGATTATGAATAGAGCCCTTGTAGTGTCAACTCCTTTTTAACTTAGTAACCCTCTAATTTTATTAATGAAATACGAGCACGACTATCCAACCCTCCATTTTTCTCAAAAATGAAAGTTACATGCAGTGCACCACATAGTGTTCAGCTGTGTTACAGGACAACCACTAGATTCTTATTTATTATAGATATTTTTATTTACTTTTAATTGTATTTACTATTTAGGACATGACAAAATTCTGGCTTCACTACCGGTCATATACGAGGAAGTAGACAGGAGAGAGCCGAATAAGCGTATGACTTGAAGTAAGCAAACTATGAAGTCTAACAAAGTGATATTTAACTCATGCACTAATGTTGTTCAAAATAAAACGTAGACATATATTAACAAGGGTGGATCTCTATGGTGGGAAGTGGTGTCACGTGACACCACTTCCCCCCGAGGGATGTGCTTCACTGGTTTCTTGATTTCATTTGCTGTGGAATAGGATTTTGTTGAATAGGATATGAATGGCTAAATTTGTCAATGTATATGACTGATTAAAGTTGTTAGATGGATGAGCTTCAAGTTGTTCTAACTAGATCGTGTGGGATAATATACGAGGATAACATTGTTTAATATCCCTGAACGCATAGGATATTACAAATGAGAAAATATTTCAACGTGACTAATAATGTTAGTAGTAATATTGAGAAAAATGTATATGATAGTGTTACTAATGATGCGATTATTTTTTTCTTCAAAATATGGAACTCATGAGAACAATTGTATTTTTTAATTATTAAGTACACGGTGACACCACTTTTTAAAAATCTTGGATCGGCCACTGTAATATTAACATAGGTTTATTGCGCAACGACTCGAAGTTCCCCATGAATAAACGTTCATCTGCATTTGAGGAGTGTTTTATTTTTATGTATGATGGCTTTTGTAGTTTTCTAGTTTGCTATGTTTGGTTGGGCCTCAACCTTTCGGCCTAAAACAGGCTTGCTCGACGTTCTAGTCCAATTTTGGGCCTCAGAATTATACCCATCCGTTATTAGGGTATTTTCGGTAAAAAAAAAATAATCAAACGAAAAATCGCGTTAAATCCTTACCAATTCCGTTCAGTGAAAATATCATATCCACTATCCGAGAATGGCAGCAGCGGCAGTGACGCAGGCATTTCTCTTCTCCTCGAAACCCAAGCCCTTTAAAGCCGCCGCCAACCGTCACATTTCCCATTTTACCCTCAACCATCTCTCGAATCCCCAAGCCTCTCTCTGCTTGACCCGAAAAGGCTTCCTCCGTCTCCGTCCGTGCTCCGCGGTGCAAGATATCGCGGTCGAAGAAGAAAACAAGAAGAACGAAACCCTAGAAGAAGGCGGTGCAGAGAACAGGAGAAAGCTCTACGCGGTGAACTTACCGTGGAGCTTGTCGGCCCCCGACATTGAGAAGCTCTTTGAAGAATGCGGCACCGTCAACGATGTGGAGGTGACTGCATCTCATTTCTTGATTTCGCGAGTAGGTTAAAAAAGTGATTTTTTTGGGGGTAAATATTTTTTTTTGGGATTAATTGCAGATAATTAAGCAGAGGAATGGCAAGAGCCGAGGCTTTGCCTTCATCACCATGGCTTCTCATGAGGAGGCGCAGGCTGTTGTTGACAAGTTCGATTCATTTGTGAGTTAATTTGGGATTTTTAGAGATATTAAAAATTGGGTAACTTTCATGAAATTTGTTTCCTTACAATATTTTGAATTTACTACTTATTAAGCATTGTTGTAGAGTTTGGGGATTGCTAATAGGAGGAAATAGAAAAGATGTTGTAAGTTGTAACATCGGCCTGACGGTGTCTTGAGAATTGAATAAAAGTTAATGTGAATGATAATGAAAGCCAATTTAAGAAGAGTCGTTAGAGAAATCACTTATACATTTTGAGGTGTTGAATCCGAGAAAGTATCCAGTGCACCCGGTTCATGGCATTAATCGTGCACCAAATGGATGCCAACCCTTGGATCATTAGACCTCGAGATTCGAGATTTGTGCAAGGGTCCAAGGATTGAAATCCATTTGATGCCCATTTAATGCCATGGGCCGGGTCCATGTGATACTTTCTCATTGAATTTTAACTACAACCATTAATGTCCCGCAATTTCCATTGATATAACCGAGAAGAAGATAGATCATAGACGTAGCTGGAAAGAGAAGGATTAGGGAAAGGTACAACGAGAGATTAGTGAGGAAGATTGTATTAATATTTACTTGAGAAGTGAGAACCCTCTCGGAGCTCTCGATACATTTCATAGGTTGGGGTTAATTTTAATTAAGACCTTTTGCCATTGTGTGGAGCTTAAAGGAATCAAATCTTTCTTGGGCTTCTATGAAAAGTATTGCCGCAGAACCAGTGTACCCTGTTCTTCATTTAAATCCCTTTCATTCCAGTGTCTGTTTTCACTCCCTCAATTCTCATGGTCTTGAAAAGCCTCCCTCTTACAATGGGCTAGTCTACAAGCCCATGTTGGGAAACCTTGATTGGAAGAGTAGTAGGCATCGAAAGTGGCCTCAAGTTGAACCAATCTAATCATTCCTGAGCCTATTTGCAAATTTCTTCATCTTGGATTGAGCTTTCGCCAAGTTGTCCTTAAGCGATTGTAATATTTCATTATTCATCATCAAAGCTTCTTTCCACTTTAAAAAGTGTTGGCTTTGACCGAGGATCTCTACCATTATACCATACAAGCCATGAAAGGGGGTCATGTTAATTGAGGTGTGCCAAATTGTATATGCCAGTACTGAGCCCATCCTAAGCACTCGTTCCATTCTTTAGGGTTATGAAAACACACCCACAAATAGGTTTATAGATCCTTGTTAAATACCTCAGACTGACCGCCGCTCTGAAGGTGATAAGCTGAGCTCATTGACACCTTACATTTTGAAGAGTTCATGCCAAACTTGACTTATGAAAAAGGGGTCACAATCACTGATGACTAAATCAAGTAATCCACGTGGGCAAAATATACCCTGAAAGAATGGCCATGGATGCAATTGTATATGGTGTCGGGTATCAGAAAGGAAAAATGTGATATTTGGTGAGGCAATCTACCGATATGTATATAACCATATGACCTTTTGTTGAACGTAATTCCTCTATGAAATCCATCGATATGGACTCTTACACTGTTGTGGGTATCGACAATGGTTGAAGAAGCTCCTCTTTAGTAGTTTTCGCCTTATGTGTTTTGCATACATCGCAGTTGGCACAAACTCTATGAACTACCCACTTGTCTCACTCCATCGCATGTTGGATTTTTAGCCTTTTGAGTGTCCAATTAAAACCTGAGTGCCTTCCTCTTGGAGCATAGTGGTATTCAGCTGCCAACCTGTCATTTAAAACTGAGTTAGGACTGAGCACAAGCTTCCCTTGCCTAACCAAAGCCCGTTGTGGAATTGATAGGTATTGTGCAATTCCTCTTGATCAAAATTTCCTTCTAACTACAATAGTAGGGGTCTTCCTCCATTTCTAGCTTGATTCTCTTCAAGCATTATGGTAAAGTTACAGTAATGCCTGACCAAGCTTCTGACCACTCAACACTGCAAGACACTCCATCGGCGGCCTTGTTCTCAGATCCTTTCTTGTATTCTACAATGTAGTGAAATTCCATCAACTTTCGTAACCATGTTCCTTGAGCCTCCGTGCTCATTCTTTGATTATGTGATTAATGCTTCACTGACTGGTCCTCCTAGCAAGCAAGCAGATTGGGTTGTGACACGGGCATTGTAGTGGTCAACTGGTACACTAGTCCAGTGCAAAGCCAAAGTTGTGACGTCGCAATTTCAGTGTTAGATTGGGCTAGACAGCGCAACGCTTGCTCGCATGGGTGCTGAGATTGTGAAAGTGTGGTGGTACGCTAGGGTTCATTTAGCCAGCATTGTTAAATGGGGATTCAATTGTGGGTTTATAAAAGATTTGTGTTCCCTTCCTCTAACAACTAGCCTTTAGGGTTGATTTTCTAGTTCTCTTTAAAATCACAAATGTTTCCCCATCAAGTATACTCTCAAATTTTTTACCAGCTAATAAAATTGCTTACATCTTTTTCTGCATAAGTTGATAAAGGTAGTCTCTTCCCTTTTAATTTTCTACTTAGATAGGATACAAAATTGCCCATCCTGCGTAAGTAAAACACCTATTCTTTTTCCAATATATTTGGCATTTCAAGAAGGGGCTGATGGAAGGATTAATTTCAACTGTTTGAGGGCTTTCTCAGCTTCAAGAGTCCACTTGAAGGAGTTCTTCTTGAGGAGCTATGTCAGGATTCTTGCAGTTGAGTCATAACCCTTCATGAATCTTCTATGGTAAGATAGGGTTGACTGGGAGAGAACTTTGCATCCATTTCTTTGGTGTTCAATTCTTTTTCGAGGCTAACTTTCCTATTTGACCAAGAAGGTGTTGCATGGAGAGACCCATCATGAGCTGTGAAAGGCTCTCTACCATGCCACTCACCACCTTCAACACTATTTCCCTGTTCTCGACTCGACCTTCAAGATGATTGAATTCCCTAGATCCGTCTTCAATGAGCTCCAATTCTGTTTGGCTCTGATATCACATTGTCAGGTGTTGAAACCTGACCACGACTCCTTCCACATCCTCTCAAATAGCCTCTTTTCCTCACTTTGACAAATATTCTGTTATAACAGCCGAGCCATGTGCGGAGTCCCAATTTTTCACTTTTCTATGGCTCTGCTTGTGTCAGTATTGCAACCACCATTGCTGGTGACTGTTGCTCAGGTTAGTGGCGCATGTTTGGGGGTTAATTTGACTCCCAGTTGTTGGACGAGGCTACAAGGAACTGTTCTTGGGCTTTTATTAAAGCAATTGCACCTGATATCTGATAACCGTGTTCTTCATTTAAATCCCCTCTGAGTCTGTTTCCACTCACCCAATGTTCGGGCTCCTGACTGTCATGTGTTTAGATTAATCCAAAAGATATATACTTCTGTATCCTAAAATGTGTTATATAGTAGTCTAAGACGAGCAGCATTTAACAACATAAAGAAATACATTGCTTGTTATTTGTTTAGAATTACGTTAACCTCTCTTTGTGAGACAATTTAATATATTGGGAAAAATACAAATCAAACATCAAAAGTATTATTTTGCATGCAATACCCTCTGATAAATATGTCCCAAATGCATTTGGAAAAATAAATGAATTTTGTGCCCACCATTCTTAGATAATGGGTATTGAGTTGTACAATGAATAATAGGTTTGGAAGCAAATGTTCCAATGTGCTCAGTTTGCTATCTTTTCAATCTAACCGTTAGAAGTTAATTGTTTCTAACAAGCTCTTGTTCTCTGTAGGAATTGTCGGGAAGGATTATTAGGGTTGAATTTGCTAAGAGCTTCAGTAAACCGTCTCCTCCTCCCCCTCCTACAAGTTCCCCAAAATCAGAAGGACGATACAAGATATATGCATCAAATCTTGCTTGGAAAGTTAGAGCTAACAACCTCAGAGACTTCTTCTCTGAAAAGTTTAAGCCAATATCGGCTAGGGTAGTTTTTGAGACTCCATCTGGAAGATCTGCTGGATATGGATTCGTTGGCTTTGCCACAATGGAGGAAGTAGAGGCGGCTGTTTCCGAAATGGATGGAAAGGTGAGATCAAGATTCCCTTCTTGATTTAGCTTATATTCTGTATTTATCTGTCACATAATAAATAATAATGACTATGAATTTTATCTTATGCTTGCCAAATATGTTTATGCTTATGTTGATTTGATGCACTTACTTCCAGATAAGTATCTTTTGAACTTCTCATTTAGGAAAATAAATTCATAAATGCTGTTTTTCACATGCCAAGCAAGATTTGTGTTTAAAATGAGCAGGAGATACTATTGGAAATTGAATATTGATACCTTCAAAGGGTAAATTTTGTAAATTACCACGAGCTTATTTCACAATTCATGCTAGTGATATTTAGGGTAAGTTGGTCATATGTTTTGACAGTTGTGCCCTAATGTAAATTTTATATCTTCTATTTTATCCTCTCACCATTTCCTATTTTCAAGGGTAGTTTAGGCCTTTTTTCTAAGATGTTAACACCGCTTGCAACAATTTACAACAGTCCATGGTATTTTTTCTGCAGTTTTGGAAGGTTATGGTAGTTTTCTTTAATAAAAAAAGTTTATCTTTGTCTTTGCAAAACCCCCAAAAATTCATGGTAATTTTGTGAACCTTACCTTTAAAATTGTCATATGCTTTTGAAGTTGCTTGCTTGAACTATGGCATTCACTCAGATAATTGTCAGTTTTATTTGAGATTGTTGAATGATTATCTATCTCAAGATTGCATGTGGCTTGGATTGATTTTTATTGTGGGATTCTCCTCTTGTAAGCCGTTTTTCAATGTAGAGATGCATTATCACCTCTACTTGTTCCTGTGGGCTGGGAATGGGGCAGACTCAGGCCATTGGACTGATATAAGCCCAACAGATCCATTTCTTGAGCAAATACAGCACATGTGCATATAGGGCTTTGATTTGTGAGCCTGCGTCCATGTATAAAATGAACAGAGTCACGGATTAATCACAGCTATATTCAAATTCATTCCACACACACACACACACACACACACACACATATTAGTATAATAGTGAAAAACAATATACTTTATTAATTATGCCAGGAATAAGGAAAGGAGAGGATGTAGTGTGTGTCCCTTTATTTTATATCATTAGAGAAATTAGTAATTGTACTGAGAAGTAGAGCGTATTTATCATTTAACCAATCTTATACTTTGTTCAATCTATATAACAATTTAGAGAGCGCATAGTTCTGCACATATTTGGCTGTAAAAGATTTACCATCTTACACTATCCATTTCAATATTTTAGATAGTTAAAGATGATTAATTCAAACATATGGAAAGGATAAAGTATCTTCTTGATGATTAATTCAAACATATGGAAAGGATAAAGTATCTTCTTGATGATTAATTCAAACATATGGAAAGGATAAAGTATCTTCTTGCATAGATCCATCAAAAATCACAGGTTAGCTGCAATTCTCTACCCTATTCCTGCATGTCTAGTAATTGTTTGCTCCAGTGATTATATCTTGAGATTGCATTCATGATTGATGCAGTGTCTTTGCGTATTTTGTGTTAAAACATTGTCTCTGAGAAAACCATTCATACACCAAAACACTGAGAACTTTTATGTTGGTTCTTTCTCAAGTTTTTCTTTTCACATTTATTTGTAGATTCTATTGCTTACCTAATGATAGGGTCATCATTTGAATTCTGAAGCATGTTGATCTACGGATTTTGATTTGTTATGGACTTTACCAGAAATAAACTATTTTTATCAACCAATTTTTTTTCCTTTTTCTTTTTCTTTTTCTTGATGAGCTTATCAACCATCTTAACGGTCTGTTTCGTTTATAATAGGAACTGATGGGCAGACCGCTTCGTTTGAAAATAAGTGAAAGGACGGGTGATGAATCTGGAGAAGAACCAGAAGACATAAAAGATACAGAAAAGCAATCTCAAGAGACTTGAATGGAGTTCCGCCATTTGTTATGTTTCTTCACCAAAGAGAAGTCAGAGTGCAGTATGTACCAATGTATAGTGTACAGCTTTGACGGTCTACACTAGTAGAAGGAAAGTGTACGAGATATAGTTCTTCCGACATCTTATCTGTTGAACCTATCATGATCCTTTCCTTCAGGTACCACTAGTTATGCCTACAATGTTTTTAATTTTTTTTTTAATTATACAGAACCTACTCTGTTGCCACTGTTATCAGTCAACCATGTGTCTAGACAATCAGTTTTTCAACTTTCTGCATTTGCTAGTTTTGTCGCCGTCTAATTTGTCATACTTATGGTATGGGGATATTAACCATGTTCAACTCAATTATAATATTCACAAAAGATGGGGATTAGACAGCATATAGTTATATAGGTGAAAATGGTGGAAGATCCAAATAGATGCCGGTGTACCTCCAGGAACCAGTCCCCATTGAGTGTATTTTTGGGCCAGTTGACAGTATTATCTTCTCTTGGTGCAATCTAATCCAGACTTCACTTGCATTGTTGTTGGTTCCATTGTCAGAATATGCACAACACTACAAGAACCTTCATGTCGCCTCCTCTATCTCTCTAAGCGCAACCACAACAAAGGCATTGGCATCAGAATTTCCTTGGCCTTGCAAATTTTCAAGTGGCAAGAGTACTACTTTTTACACTTTTTCCTTCTCCTTGCATCCACAACCACCAAACGATGAGGTTTTCTTAACGCTCCATGGAATATAACTTCTTTAAAGAATTCACTACATGAAAAGGGACTACCAACTGTCAACCTAAGTCTTAGTTGGTGGGAACTAGGCAGGGTGGCTGATAGAAAGAGTTAAGACCTTGCTTTCGGATAAGTGGTGTGTGACTCTTGCTCATCATTGTTTAATTGTTTATTTGACACTTAACATACTGTTCAGGTCATTTAATAAGAGGACATGATTAGTGATGAAACTAACAATTTGTCATTTCACATGTCATTAGGGGATGTTATTTTGTTATCTTTGTCCCTTACAATAGGTTCTTTGGCTTGCCAGAGGAATTGGTATTGTTGAAAGGAAATAAGGAACAGAGCAGTTCTGTGTTTTCGTACACCAGTTGATTTCTCTTATTAGATTAGGGACTTTTCACCAATTTTGGTTCTTCATTGGTCTCTGAACAAGGCAAAAGATTCAACGAAGAAACCTGATATATTAGCACTTCCTTTATTTTTAAGAACAAATTACAGAAAACTCTCCTGTACCATCATTGTTTTGCTGCAAACTTGCAGATGATTCTATTCTATTTTTCTTCACAGATAATTGTGCTGTTCTGTTAGGTTTAAGGAATCTGAATTTGCTACAAGAAATTTGATAGTACTAGGGGAATTTTATGTGATCTGCTATTATTTTTATTAGTGAAGCTGGTAGAATTTGGATGACTCATATGGGTTCTTTAAGCAAAGATTCTCTGCAAATATCGAACATTACTGTATTAAAACAGTGTCCTTTGAAGAGCTCCTTAAGAAAAGTAACCCATAAACGAGTAGGAAATACAACTAGATGCAGATATTATGAACTCCTAGTGGCTAGTAGAGTGGCTCACCAATGAGTCAATGATCAGGCGACAAAGTACAGAGTTCACTCTAGCTCATTCATACCGGCTAAAGGCTTTTCCTATCATCTGTTTAGAAATTCTTTTGGGCAATAATCTGCATATTAAATATATAATTGCAATAAGTATTGATTTAGTCATTTTCTAACCTAAGCCAGCTTAGAAACCCTTTGGTATTCAAAAAACTATCTTTTCTTGCTTAAAAAGTTTCTTATAGATAGGTTCACCGTCACCCTTTCCTTGAATGCTACTCTCGATCCCTTTTCCCTATTTATAGAAAAATTATTACTTTCAGATGGTATATTATGCAACTACATCATTTGAGGTAGTATACTGTGTAGATTATGTAGATTGTATATTCTAGATATACTCAACTTTGTAAGCTATTTGGGCATGAAGAAGCCAGGATTCAATAATGGGGTTCTTGAAACAATGTTTAAATAGCATGACAGCTTATAAGTTATCTTCTAAGTGATTTGGATTCAAAGGACTCAAAATTTAAATTGTTGTTTAGATAAATTTTCAACATACCAAACATGCTTTGGTGTTATAATAGTTAGATATATTAGGAATTTAGAATCATAAACTATAGGTAGAAGTATAATAATTCTTTATTAATGATGATGTTAAAACTCATGAGCTACTTGCTGCCTCTCTACATGTCTACATTTATGAGAAAGCACGCCAGGTTATAATAAAATTAGTGATAATAATATGGAACTATAACGATATGAATTTTGCAAATGCTCGCCGTCCAAGAAAGCTACTTGTTTGACCGCTAATAGAGGTCATGAATGTATCTTATTCATCTTTTATGGTTTTAAATTAAGGTAAGCATAACTAAAATGGGAGATTATTCTCTTCTTACTTTTGGATACATGTCCATATGGGACTGCTGTTTAAAGCACAGCTAAGAATCATCTTGGAGTTAGAGGAAGCTTTAGAGCTTCCTTAGATTTTGAGCTGGTACTTTATTTGATTACCTTAATTAATCTATTGTCATAGTTAAGAGTTATTGAACTGCGGTAAGATCATTAAATAAAGTTACTTTGACATTTCACTATGAATTAATGACATACTGTCATAGGTAAGACAATAATGCAACTCACACAAAATTCTAAGCCTTAACAACATGAGAAGCGAGAGAACTTTCTAATAAATAGAATATGGATCCTCTTTACTTCTTATTTGTTACTGCACTTTCGGTTAGCTAAATATTACTCACAAGTTATGCGTTCTTCATTGTTTAATTTTATCTTATGGGGTTCTATTGGGCATTCAAGCTTAGTCTTGTTTTTATTTGTTGACCTTGTTCTGGAGCAATTAATGATGGCCTACATGTGATACCTCAGTGTTAGTGTTAATAAAAAATGTATAATAAAAAAAAGAAAAGAAAAAAAAGCTAGAAGGAACTTTGATGTGGACCTAACAACATCTCTGTGGTTGGTTGGCCAAAATTAAGTGATATGTGTCTTTTGGTAATTTGCCTTTGCCTTTGTTGGGGGAATGAAAAGGAAATGGAATCCATCCACTAGCAAAGAAAGCATTGATTTTAACTTTGCATCTCTGCAGTCAACCAACCATCAACTCTCGTCCACTCTCTTTGAGAGAAACGAAAGAGAGGAGAAAAAAACCAAGATAAAGAAAACAAACCAACCCACTCTCTTCCTCCTTACTTTGCTTTGCATTCAAGCACTTTGGTTCCTTCTTCAAATTTCCCCATTTCAATAACCAATCACTATGCTTTTTCTATTTTCACCCTAAATCATTTGGCTCAGAAACTCACATAGATCCTCCTCCAATGGTACTATCACTGTTAGTCCTTCACCCTGACACCTAAAAATCTCTGTCCCTTCTCTCTCTCTCTCTCTCTCGTTCATCCATGTCCATGGCCTCTCCTGCTAGAAACCAACAACAGCAAACATGGGTACCCTATGAAACAGCCAAGGACTGCTCTCAAGGCTTCTGCAGCATCTACTGCCCTCAATGGTGCTATGTCATCTTCCCTCCCCCTCCTCCCTTCTCCTTCGTCGATGACGACGACTCTTCCGGCGGCACCACCTTCTCGCCCCTCGTCATCGCCATCATAGGCATCCTTGCCAGCGCCTTCCTCCTCGTCAGCTACTACACCATCATCTCCAAATACTGCGGCGGCTTCCGTCGCCGGAGACACCGCCGATCTGCTCCCCTCGGTCCTGATGATCCCGTCCCCGATGAGGATGGCGACGGCGATGGTGATCGATCCCATCGGCATGAGATGTGGCACATCTCTCCGTCGAATGGGCTCGACGAGGCTCTGATCAGTAAGATTTCGGTTTACAAGTATAGGAGAGGTGAGGGTGTGGTTGATGGCACTGATTGCTCTGTTTGCCTTAGTGAGTTTAGGGAGGAGGAGAGCCTCAGGTTGCTACCAAAATGTAGCCATGCTTTTCATCTCCAATGCATTGATACTTGGCTTAGGTCTCACTCAAATTGCCCCCTTTGCCGTGCTAATATCGTATCGGTCAATCCTGGACCACGCCAATTGCCTCCTCCTCCTCCTCCTCCTCTGCTGTCGTCATCAGAGGGTAACAACGCAGAAGGGGAGCGAAGTGAAGAGACGATTGTGACAATTGAAGACTTAGAAGAGGAGACAAGTTCAGAGAGCGATGATGATGGTTCGAAGGAAAATTCAGGAGAGGATCATGATATAATTGAGGTTCGAGACGATGAAGAGGGTGTTCAGGAGTCTTTGCGCAGGGGGAGGGTTTCGGTCGCTGATATACTGCAGCTGAGTATGGAGGAGGAGTTTATGGTGGCAAAGGATGAAGGTGTGTTTGTTGACGGTGGAAGCTCGTCGAGGAGTCGAGGAGAGAACAGCAGTAAAGGCTGCAGCAGGAGCCGGAGCTTGCATAGCGTGATGAGTCCTGTGCGGATGAAGAGATCGGTATCGAACGGGAGGTTCGGGTTTGCCAGGCAAGGGAAAGGGAGGAGTTCAGTTCTTCCTGTATGAGGAAATACTTGAGATTTTTTATACAAACAGAAAGCTGTGGTATTCTCCACAAAGGAGAAAAAAGGACTGCAAGAATTCTCCTCTGCAATAGGTTTTATGGGATCCCTAAAAGCTTCTATACACAATGTTTTTGATTGAACGGTTTGAAATTCCATCACTGTGAAGCTTCTATACACAATGTTTTTGATTGAATGGTTTGAAATTCCATCACTGTGAATTTTTGCATTCAAACTAATATCAAGTACTTTAATTTTTGTTCCCCCACTTCTCTCCTTCTCTGAAAGTGATCTGAAGAAGGAAACTAGGATTTTCTTCTTGGTCCATGTCCTTTCTCTTGGATTCTAAGGTAATATTGCTAATCCATTAGTAGCTGATACATACATAAATTTAATTCAATTTCCTAGGTAAATGTTATGTTTTTGGGTTCTTACATTGGACCGGCATTCAACTAGGTATTAGGTGTTGAAGGTCCATAGCTTTTAGGCACGAATATCCTAATCTTATCCATCTCTGTTCAATGGTCTTTGAACCTATATATATTGCACCTACACATATTGCTTGCATGATTCTGAGCTTACAAATCCCAAGGCTTAACTAAATGTTTAGGGTCTTCATTAATATATATATATATATATATATATATATATATATATATATCAAAGCTCCTATAAACTTAAGTTGATAGGGAGGAGTGTCCACCAACTTTTATATTCATTGATCTTGCCTTGAGATCGTGAAATCAAGATGCACACAAATCTCAAAGTGGGCTTTATATCTTTCACGGATCCCAAGGCAACATCAATGGATAGAAATGTTGGTGGATGACTATTCTCTATCAACTTAAGTTTATATATATATATATATATATATATATATATATATATATATATATATATATATATATATATATATATATATATATATATATATAAAAGCTCCTATAAACTTAAGTTGATAGAATAGTCATCCACCAACTTTTCTAACCATTGATGTTGCCTTGGGGTTCATGAAAGATATGAAGCTCATTTTGAGATTTGTGCATCTCTTGATGGCACAAATCTAAAGACAACATTAATGGATAAAAAGTTGGTGTATATATTCCCTATAAACTTAAGTTTCTAGGAGATTTGCTATATATATATATATATATATATATATATATATATATATATATATATATATATATCAAAGCTCCTATAAACTTAAGTTGATAGAATAGTCATCCACCAACTTTTCTAACCATTGATGTTGCCTTGGGGTTCATGAAAGATATGAAGCTCATTTTGAGATTTGTGCATCTCTTGATGGCACAAATCTAAAGACAACATTAATGGATAAAAAGTTGGTGATATATTCCCTATAAACTTAAGTTTCTAGGAGATTTGCTATATATATATATATATATATATATAAAAGCTCCTATAAACTTAAGTTGATAGGGAATAGTCATCCACCAACTTTTCTAACCATTGATGTTGTCTTGGGATCCGTGAAAGATATAAAGCCCACCTTTGAGATTTGTGCATATCTTGATTTCACCTATCCCAAGGCAACATCAATGGATATAAAAGTTGGTGGACACTCCTCCCTATCAACTTAAGTTTATATATATATATATATATATATATATATATATATATATATATATATATATATAAAAGCTCCTATAAACTTAAGTTGATAGAATAGTCATCCACCAACTTTTCTAACCATTGATGTTGTCTTGGGATCCGTGAAGATATAAAGCCCATCTTTGAGATTTGTGTGCATCTTGATTTCACCTATCCCAAGGCAACATCAATGGATATAAAAGTTGGTGGACACTATCTCTTATCAACTTAAGTTTATAGGAGCCTTGATATATATATATATATATATATATATATATATATATATATATATATATATATATATATATATATATATATATATATATATATATAGAGAGAGAGAGAAATGGGTATCTTGAGTGCTTGGTAGTTGAGGTGTATCAATCACATCTACTCCTCAAATGGGGACCACAGTGGGTTGAGAGTGGATGTGATTGATACAGCACCATCTGCCAACACCAAAATGATCTGATACAAAGCATATCCATATTTCTTTTATATATATATATATATATATATATATATATATATATATATATATATATATATATAAGTCAAGCTTGAATGCAATTTAGAAAGCTCTTTTTTTCCCGGAATGAAGTGTTGTCTGATTTTGAAGTAGTGAGGTTTCTCATATAACCAAACTGTTTACTTTAAAGTTACTATCTTCAAGTTACCTCAAAAAAAAAACTTTTGCTATTACATCTGATGCTAGTCCTTCTAGGTGTCCTGTATCAATCATACAACGTTAATTAATATATTGGATCGACCCTAATTTATCTAAGCTCACATGATATATCTATAGGGTGTATTTATATACTTAACCTTAGCTCATTTATAATTGATGAAGACATAATTGAGCCAAATATTAGATTCATCTCCAGCTGTATGCAAACATTTGTTGAATTAGAAACCACCCGCGATTTCTTTAGTTATCCTGAAGCCTCTTCATTTGTCATTTATGAAAGTAAAGTAGAGTGGACGCAGGTCTAGATCAGTTAATTAGGTGAGGGTGGGGTTTTGCCTTGGGACACTTGTTAGATTTTTAGTTTTTAAAATGAGCAAAAAGTTTGGAGTTTCACTCAAATCTTTTACTATTTTAAGCTATTACTCTAGTATAAATTACTATGGTTAATTTGGAGACTATCGACTTTGTTATATTGTGACTCAATATTAAAGTCAAAGTAGAAATTCTTGAGATTGGAAACTGAGGTTAGAAAAAAAAAAAAAAGATTGTTTCCTGTTTAATGTGCAATATTTTTATAAGGATTTGAGAGCCTTCCATTTTTATCTTCATAAATGGATTAATGAAGTTTTGCTCATCCTTTTTCTTGGATGTAAGCTAAAGGATTAAACTACAATATTGTTGTGGCTCGCTTTTTCTATATTTAGTGTAGTTTGTCCTCTTTGTTTCCCCCAACTTGTAGTGTTCTTTGTACTTAATTAGATTGTTTTTTATATAGAGATTGACAGTAACACCTAGTGAAATTTTCCGTTTCTTTCTTTTTTTTCTAAAATTCTTTTTAATTCTTTCTAAAACAAATTCTAGACATCCATTTGAGTACTGAAGCATGATTGCTCATATTTTTCATAGACCGTGGATTAATGAGGATAAATTTTTCACCTCTATCTAGGGAGCTGACTGTTGTGGTTGTCTATCCGAGCGCAACATCTGTCCTTTTAGCAAAATGTATTACTACATGACCAAAAATCTATAGACTAGATTTCTAAACTCTCAATTGTCTGTTTATTTTTCTTGCTTTTCTAAAATAAAATACCTTCGCCTCTATTTACTTCATTAGAGAACAAGTTGTGATTTCTCTCCTAATGACACAGCCAAGAATACCAAGTTTGATCCCCAAATTTTAGATGGTGAGCCCATTCTTCAGCATCTTAAATTCACAAATTGGATTGTCATACTAGATGTAAGAACTTAGGTTTTTTTTTTTTTTGGTTTGATGAGGGAACTTCTCCATGATTCTTCGGACTATGAGGATCAAACCGCGGGGTGTGGCTAATGGGCACCCCAATGCATGGCCTCAGCTATTTTAGAAAATTAATTTTGTGCGTGTGCACTCCAAAAGAGACAAACATGAGACCTTGGTATGCTACTCATGGGCAGCTTACTAACTCGGCTAGACCTTCTTGAGTGAAGTAGGAAAGTTAATTGACTAAAAAAGTGAAAGAACAAAATCGACGTCAGCCCCTCTCCATCAAATACGGCCCGCAACAGCTCCGCTCAAGGTGAAGATCCTCATATGACTAGCATCATATGATAGATGATTCACCGTCGATATGCTTGCCAAGAGGAGATTTTGGTATAATCTTGCATGTCCATGTTGCAAAGCTAGTTCAGATATTATTGACTGCATCTTTTTCTTCTTCTTCATTGCTATTACCCTCTTAGTGTTTGAGTTTCTATTCTCGCTGAGTATTGGTCTAATCCACTTCCACCATTAACTATGGTACTTTCGCATTAGTATATTTCGTTGCATCTTCTTACTAAACGGGATTGTGTCATTCTTGCCTGCCACTTTAATATCTAGTACCAACAGAATGAGAGTTTATATATATATATATATATATATATATATATATATATATATATATATATATATATATATATATATATAAATCCTTATAAACTTGTATAGGGATAATATAATTAATTTTTCACTCCATCTGATGTTTTCTGGATTAAGTGAAGATATAAAGCCTATTTTGAGATTTGTGCATCTCTTGATTTCACTTTATCTCCGCCAAATATCAAATTCATACAAGTCAAGGTATACTATTCCCTATCAACTTAAGTTTATAGAGACTTGCTCTCTCTCTCTCTCTATATATATATATATATATATATATATATATATATATATATATATATATTATATATATATATATATATATATATATATATATATATATATATATATATATATTATATATATATATATATATATATATATATATATATATATATATATATATATATATATATATATATATATATATATATATATATATATATATATATATATATATATATATAGTTAAAGCTTAGAACTTCAGAAAGACTTATCCACCAAACTTTTATCCTTTCATTATGCTTTAAGATTTGTGCTACATATCAATGCTATCTTTGAGATTTGTGCATTTATTTTTATCACATGCTAGCACAAATCTCAATGCAAAACCAATAGATAAAAAAGTTGGTTGACAAATGGTTCCTATCCACTTAAGTTTATATATATATATATATATATATATATATATATATATATATATATATATATCTCATAAACACACTCTTGATTGTATGCTCATCTTCCTTTTGACATTACAATGTTTTCTGAAGCCTGGGTGAACAACCATCTGGGAATGGTATGGCACAGATTGAGAAATCTAGATTACTCTGTTTCGTATTTTGATCCTTCTTTCTTATCTCCTCTCCTCTTTTATGTATATTTGTATCTATTTTCTTGTTAATGAGTTTCTTTGACATCTTGCCTCACTCAAGAAAATAAAACTAAAAGAACACAACAAAGAAATTTACGGAAACTGGTAATGTAATTCAATTGCGTCATTACTTGTTTTCCTGGTCGAACCCAGTGTTGATATTGTGTGAACCTATTTAGATTATTTAATCCGCGAAAATGACTCAGCGACAACGATTATTCCATTAAAAAGAAAAGAACTAAAAAAACAAGATATATTTTTCAAAAAAAAACACAAAATTTACACTACATTTATCCTAAAAGAAGGCCCAACTCTCTAACACGAAAGCTCGATCTTATTCGATAATACGAAGTCTCTCTTGTTAAACTAGACATTTAGCTTATCCTTCTGATGACCGAACTATTAACAGCATTAGTGGGTCTTTCTCGATGTTGGGCCGAACGACTGGATCAATCCCATTTCTTTGTCCATTTCATTAATAGAATGGGCCTTTACAAAAAGCATACAACGATTGAAACCGTACCAGATACAAGCCTATACAAGATGTGTGGCTGCCTCAGCTTCGAACAGGGTAAGCATGTGGTGCACCGCAGCCGCAATGTCGTCTACCGTGGTCAGGCTGCACCCTTCCTCCACCTTCATCCACAAAGTAAAACACCTTTAAGATTTACAAATCATTAACATTTTACTTAGTTAAAACTTTTGTTCTAATATAAAGAGATTTATTTGGATTCTAAAGTAAATACGATCACATTGTGTAAATCTTGAAGAATATATTGTACATACACCAATAAACTGTTGCAGTGAGAACAAAATTGCCAATGTAAGGTAGCTTCAAGCATATGAGTAAGTAATTATTTTAGGGTTAATTGTGGATAGACCCCTTGTACTATCGCCCAATGTTAGATAGACCCTTGTGAGATTCTATTTATGGATAGACCCCCTGCACTATTTGTGTGAATGCAGATAGACCACCTAAAAGATTCAAAGAGTTCACTTAGGAGGTCTATCCGCACAAATAAAAGTAAAGGGGGTCTATCCTCATTTGGGCATAGTACAAAGGGTCTATCCGCAATCAAGCCATAAAGTTTTTGTTAGTTCTCAAATTATAGATAAAAGGAGGAACAAATGTTGCATAGAAATATGTTGGTGTAGCTTGTGTTAATAGTTGAAGAGCCAAATGCTTGTATGAAACAAACCAAACAAAAAGGACCACATGAATCATATGTTGCATCGGAATTGCACCAAACCAAACAATCCCTAAATCTTTGTGACGTTTGAACGCTGGTGGCTAATACAACTCAATATAAGCATTCTATCCTAAGGGTTTTACAAATAGGAAAGTTTATTTGATGTCCAAAAAGATTTTTGCAATACATTTTCCCCTCAAATATCTACATGACTAAACTATAGCTTGCCTAATTTGAGGGTACTGAAATATTTGACACAAAATATGATGAGATTCCCTAAAACAGAGACCTGTGTCACAAGATGGGACCCTAAAGTTGAATTACCATCTCAAAAGAAAACAAGACATTTGCATGTACTCGCCCTTAGCCCTAGGTTATCTCCAACAGAGTATCACCCTCAGCCCTAGGTAATCTCCAACAGAGTATCTGCTCTCATTAAAGGATAGGACTTCAATGGAGAATGGAGCCAAAATCTCCTCTCATTAAAGGATAGGATTTCAATAGAGAATGGAGCCAAAAGAATAAGATGCCAACAACATGTGGGCAAACATTAAAATGGAACCCTTGCTTAGATCTCCATTAACCTCAATGTCTGATTAAAATTATATCCCTCAATGCTAACCATAGTTTCAAAGTTTTAATATAGTGGCAGGAGTTTGAAGATGGTATTAAAGCAACTTAAATTCTGAGTCTTGTTAGTCACAAATTCAAAAAAGGTTTATAAAAAAAACTAATATTATTGTGTGAGTATAGCTTTCGGCTTATAAAAAAGGTCCTCAACCTGCATCATGTTCAGAGCTTTGGTATATTGATAGGGACTTTAAGATGTGTAATGCAATTACGATGCATTTATTCCAAGTTGGTATATCTTGCTTTTATATTATAGAAGGAAAAGCAGGGAGTTAACCCTGTATTAAATATTAATTGAGGATTAGGTTAATTTAAACCCCGGGCTATATGTACTGATTTCAATTAATTAAATAATTAGTTGAAAAAAAATTATTTAATTACTTGAAACTTAAAATTGTATCTCAGAGAATGCGGAACTGGTTGTTCTCTCTCTCCTATATATACACACATTAAATTACTGCTGTGGTTGCAGACTAACATTGGATAACACAACCTTTCCCAAAATCTTTACAAAGGTTGTATTTAATGAAACCCAAGAACAATGTCTTTCTTAAACAAATATACCCCATGATGATTCCCAAAACGCATTTGCCTAACAGAAACAGGGAAATTTTCAGGGAATATCTGACACTTATCAACTCTCAATACAACATTGATTTGGTTTCCTAATCTCACATACAACATACCTGCACTTGCTAATTAAGTACATAATCTCATATGGGTAAGTGTGCACATAAAGTCCTAGTTCAATTAATACCCATCATTAAATGCAGACCTTGCATGTAAACCCATAAAACCAATGACATGCACATGTATAAATATAAATTAGATATTACTTTTTTTCTCCCTTCAATAGCAATTATCATCCCTCAACTCGAATATTAACACTTATCAATCCTTTTATGGGGGGGAGAAAATATTATACAAATTTATCTTTCTCAAAATATAATATTTTCAGTTAAGAGATCTACTGAAATAGTTAACTAGAGAAAATAAATAAAGAATATACATAAAACAAAAAGGGAAGGAAAAAAAGATAACTATAGCAAGAAAAGGTAAAAGAAAAGTGTGTCAAGTGTCACGCTGCTTTAAGTTGAACATGACTCCAATAGTGATGAGTGCTAGTAAACGAGTTTAGAAGAGATAAGTGCCTACTAAAGAGGGGATTATTTCCAATTTACCTTAACACTAATGGAGTAGAGAACCATGGAGTCCAATGTGGCGACATTGAGATGAAGGACAGAGAGCCTAAGCGCTTGAAGTCCAGCCACCATCTTCAGAAGCTGCCGGGGCCGCCGAGGAGTAAGAATTCGGAGATTCGCATGCGACTCGATCACCGTAACCTCGATATCGGCCACCGCCGACGGAGCATCCGGCATCGGGGGAGGGTACTCCGATGGGCTATGGCACCAAGTGTACTGAGGGTATGCAAAGAACTGGCCAAAGGGCGCCTGCTCATTTTCATCCCTATTCTTGGTGCTGGCAATGGGCTCAGTGGCTTTGATAAGAGACTCTTCAGCTTTGGTTCTCTTTTGTTGTTGAAGTGTTCTCTTTTGGACCTCAAGGGATTGGAGATGTTGCTCAAGTTCCTTGACGAAATCAATTGCTCCCCCTACTACCGAGGCTTGGTCACCCTGCAATATTAATACGTTGCATTCAACTTTCTCTGCATTTTTTTTTTGGAAGGGAAAATTATAAAGCATGGCAAGTTCAAGAAGAGCAAACCCTTTGGATGTAGGAGTCGGGCATGAGCGAGCGGAGAACGGCGAGGTGCTCGTTCATGAGCCGGCGGCGGTTGCGCTCGACCGCAATGTGGGTCATCCTTTGACTCTCAGCCTCCTCCTTGTTCTTGCAGCTCCTCTGCCTCCGCCTCCGCTTCCTTCTCGTCGCCTGCCCTGATTCCTCGACGCTGACGCCGACCACAGCGGTCGGTTCCTGCGCGAACCCGGCCAATGCGATCGAGCCCATGTCCACATTTTGGGCCGAGGAGGCAGAGATGGTGTCGTAGACCACGAAAGCGGGGAGTGCAGTAGAAGCAAGAGTTTCCAGTGTCATGGCTAGTTGAAGAGATTAAGTGTGTGAATAGAGGACGCAATCATTTGAGGATGGAGATGAAATTTTGAGGAGGGGGGGTGATTTTGGGAGGCTAAGATCACACGTGAGGAATCAAGGGAAAGGAGAAGAGCTTTTCCTGCTTCAAAAAAAGTGAGGGCAAGGGAAAGGACTCGCCCTCTGTGTTATAAGTTGCTCTCTTGTGAATTGGTTTCTCAAATCCATCGATGCTGTCAAAAAAGACTGCAACCCCTGTCTTCAACTGTGGTTTTGCATGGGGTCCCACAGTGGATGTCTATTTCTACAAAATTAAAAAGATTAGTACATTGATTTAATCAGGGTATTTAGGCATATTATTTTCAAAAGAAAGGTAATTTGAAACAGTTTTATGGTAGTGTTAGTGTTTTGTTGAAATCTAACTCGAGTAAGCTTAAGTATCCATCAAAATAAACCGTATTTGTGTTATCTCCTCTTATTAAAGGAGTACGAATCCTATCAAAACATCCCATAGGATGTAGTACGTTCTGAGCTAAGCATCAGAGTGAGAAAGGGGGCAGTTTGGACTTTTCACGGTCCCTTTTTGGCTCAAAGAATTCTACACGGTGCGAATATTCTAATAAGATTATTATGCTTCAAAGAGCAGTTGCAATAAGCAACAATAGCTAGGTTGTAAAAGGAAATAACAAATGGTCGTTAGCTAATTAATCACATATTAAAATAATGTATTTTAGATATGGAGACCAATTTAAAAGGCTTATATCATATATCAACATTTAAAGTTTATATTTCAAATTATCTATATGTTGAGGGACCAGTAACTTACAAACTCATCGTAATTATTCTTTTGAAAAACTTCTCTAAACTAGTTTGGATTGGCCCAATACTGAAAAATGAACAATGCTAACCTACTTGAACCAAATTGATTCAAAGGATCAATCATATTTGAGTTATGAGTCAAGCATATTTAGCAATATAGTAATATTTTACTCTCTTTTCAATGTGTGACTAAATTTTGTTCATGCCTAATAAGATATAAAGAAGAATACTATATAACAAGGAAATCCATATAATAATAAGAATTCTAACTAAGAAAATAGTATCTTTAAATACTTACCCTTAACCTAGCGAGCAGAGATTACTGAAGCTTAGCTTGTCCCAATCGAAGAGAGTTAAATAATTTGCACCTTGTGGTAGCTCGGTCAAGTCAACGTAAAAGTCGGATCGAAATGAAAGCGATCATATCAACAATCAATGACAAATTAATAGAGGTGAAAATCATGTCTAGAACAAGCAGCTTAACAAATGACATCAAGATAAAAGATACTCACAATCAACAAAAAGATAAAGAAGGTTCGTGAGCGACGTCAATAAAAAGAAGCTTTGTAGACGATATAAAAAGAGTGTGCTATAATATGATAAGAAAGTTGATATTGTTCAAGAGTAAATTGAGATCCAAGAAGTCTGAGTGCGCACACAAATGCCGAAGATTTGAGATGTCGGAGCCCAGAACAATGGTGATGAACAAGAGAGGTCAATTGATAACATGAGCAAGACTATAATGAAATTGATGATGGCGGAGAGCGGGAGTTGCCAAAAGTAAAGTTGGCACTGAAAGTAAGGTCAAGGTAGCTAAGATCGATGATGTTGGAGCCGTCGAGGAGAAACACAGAGATGATGATGCAGAAAGCCTTCTTGGCAACCTCGCGATTAAGACAAATTAAAGATCTGTAGGATTCAAAACTTTCTCCGATGCCATTTTGAAATAAACATAAAGATAATAAAATTCCTCTATTTTCTCATTGATTTGAAGAAGAGGGTAATACATCACATTTATGCATCTTATAGAATCTCTATGAAAATAAAATTCTAATAAGAAAAGAAAACCTATAATAAAGAAGAATTCAAAATAAAAAGGAAATCTATAATAAAGAAGAATCCTAACTAAGAAAATAACACCGTCCAGTATCTCTAATTAAACTTACACTCAATCAAATGGATGTGAGACATTCTTTACAAATCTTCACCTTCGCTCGGACACAGTTGAGTCCAACTATAGGATATAACAGATGAGTAATGGAGATAGAGTCTCAACCATTTCGGAGACAAAGAGAGTCATACCTTCTGCAAATGTCTGTGCATCAAACAGAACCTTAACCCTTGCTAGACCAAGTTACACCAATAAGTGGAAATAAATACAATGTCACTTGCACTCCACCTCGAGCTCGCACCCCGGGCCCTCGAGCCCATTGACGCGATATAAGTCTTGGGACCCATTGACTGCAACACGTGGTTTGGCTCAATCCACTATCAAAATTGTCCAGTCAATGTTGTACTTGACTCCTTAGACTTACATTATAAACCACTCAATCACTCAATCAATTCAATATCCGATATGGGACTAAATCTTAGAGTATCACAATCACTTCACCTTAATTACATGACTTCCACATTGCGACATGACAGTTGGTTCGTTCCAGTATCACCACCAGGCAATATGGACTCTAGAGGTGGCTCTTACGGACGTCTAGAGATGACTCTCAGTGCACTCACGCGGTGTAGCACTTGGTTCCATATTTCCAGCTGGCTAATTACTATGATACTATTTATCACGCCCAGGGCCTGTGAGCCCTTTGACGCAATATGAGTCTTGGGATCCATTGAATGCAACACGTAGTTTAGCTCAATCCACTGTCAAAATTGACTGGTCAATGTTGCACTTGACTCCTTAAACTTACATTATAAATCATTCAATTATTCAATCAATTCAATATTCGATGTGTAACTAAATCTTCAGGTATCACGCAGAATCTCGAAGCATACAGAGTATCAAATAAAAGCCCATCGAACCATGAGCTCTGATACTAATTTTTAGGGTTGGAAAGGCCCAATACCAAAGATAGACTAGGTTAATCTATTTACACCTAATTGACTCAAATGGATCAATCATATCCGAGCCATAAATCCAAACATAGTTTATCATCTATCTATCTTACTCTCTTTTTCAATGTGCAACTAAATTTGCCTCATGCATAGATCCTGTCCACTCAGCAAATGAATCTTGTGGTTCATGTCCATTCATCAAGCAAATAGAATCACTAAACCAATGCACTACTCTAGTTTTGACACAGATTCAAGAGTATACAATCTTGATGAGTTAACTATACAATAGACAAGAATTATTAGATGCTCTCTCTATCCATCTTTATCTATTTATCTAGGTGCATAAACTAACAAAAAAAAAGTAACAAATAACTTGATAGTTTTCCTTCGTGATTCCCCTATAATAAGAGGAAAGAGGCCAGCAAAGCAAAACAGTAAATTGCGGGGAAGAAACGGGAAAACAAACACGTGGGATGATGCTCTATCTCCAAAAATCGATGCATACTTTTGGATGGAGCAAATAATGTTCACTGTTTCTATGTGAGGCATAGGAGATCACGGAGAAATGCACATGGGTAGTAATTAATACACTATTAATCTTCTAATCTAAGATTAGCTATCCTACGGAAAAGCAAAGATTTATCACCTAGTATTTGGAGGGTACTTGACCAAAGTACACCAAAGACAGAGCAGAGTGTAGCCTGCAGCTTTAATTTTTTTTATTAATTAAGCATGCAATTATTATAATAGAGTATGGAAGGACGCTGGGGGAGTCTTTGCCACATAAAGGTGACATAAAAGCTGGGCACTATTTACCCAGAAGCCAATGCAAACCTAGATCTTAGATTAGTATATAGCTTAGCCTATAGTTTAATAATCATCATGTGGGCACTACTTATACTCGTACAAATAGATGTCGACACAAAAGCCAAGATTAACCATCTAATCTAGCTTATTGTACATTAAAGTATGCTAATGGAATGGGAGATGAAGGTTTGGTTAATTGTTTAACCATCTGCGCGTGCTAGCATTTTAATTCAGGGTTATTTGCATATATACCTCTTAAATCATGGGTATTTACAAACTTAGTCTCTAAATCTTCTTATTTGCAAAGCTATCCCTTAAATCATCAATTTTGGAGGAAAATACCCTAAAACCAACAAATTGTCACCTTGGTGAGTAAAAATTTAACTAATTTTTAATAATTTTTACATTGCGTTATAAATTAGCTTATCAAAGTTGATGATTGATTGATTTGAAGTTATTTTTTCAAAATTGATGATTTGAGGGGTAGTTTTACAAATACTGAGATTTGAAGGGTATTTTTGTAAAAACACATGATTTAAATGGTATATGTTGATGTCAGATATCAAACAGGAAAATTTAGTGTGGATTATGGAGAGTTTTAGGGTTCCTCAATTTTCTTTGATGGTTGATTATTGAACAGGGGATTCGATCCTACACACAAACAATATGTAAAAAGATCGGAGTTGGGTTCTCCGGGGGTTCCTTCGACGGTCAAGTTAGTATTGATCTTAAGTGGAAGAGAAAAGTATAATTGTAGTGTGTTGTATTGCAAAAGATTACGTACCTCCATGCAGTAGGTAGTGCACCTATTTATAGCAGACCCAGGAGGGCAATTGTGTAACCGGCGACTCCAAGCAATCAGCTTATTCGGCCGATACTTTACAGGTGTCGGCTGCGGGTGGTATGAATCACCTTTGTGATTAATGCGAGGGTGACAGAGGAAGTAAGGTGCTGACGAGGTCCGATGAGTCATTAAGACTTTCAAGATTGATGTAATGATGACTCCGACCGTACATTTAATGTGATGGTGATCGGCTGTCGGCGAGGGGTTCGAGAATGACCGCCTTTCGTCTTAGCATTGCGAGAGGGCCGAGAAAGGACGCCTTTCGACTCGGCCGCTCTGATGAGAGGGCTTCTCGACTCGACCCAATGAACGACAATGCACGAAGTTGGCCTTAGTAGCAGGGTCCGAGTGAGGATGCCCTTCGACTCGCCCTTCTAGGAAGGGGCTGAGTGATGATGTCTTCTGGTCCGACCTTCGTGGAGTCGGGTCGACTCGGTGTATAGTTAATCTAGGACACTCGTCATCTCCTAAGATGAGATTAACATTTGGTCATTTCTATGTTATAACAGTATACATGCAAATTACTCTTTAATTTATAATTATGAATAATTACTGGCAACAGTAGCGGCACCACATTATGTAAAGGATGGACAGACATCTCAACTGAAATTATCTTTTAGACATGAACTATCCTATGTAATACATTTGTTCTTGAGACTTGGTCTTAATATTGCTCCGAGCTATCCATGAGTCTTGGCCCGGCCACTAAACTGGCATAATGTAGTCCATTTTTTCCTTTTTTCTCTTTATTCATTTTCTCTAGTTCCGATGATCGATAAAGAAGAAAGTATTAATTAAGCGTATCATTGAACAGACTCTTTAATACAACAGATAGATAGTCAAGTGAATATAGAGGACACAAATCTTATGGGAGTAGGGACATAAATCCTCTTAATGTAGTTTGGGTACACTAAATTACATTTTCTTAATCATAATTTTTGATAATATTAAATACTTTTATTAGATTTAAATACCAATTAACTTTTCGAGTAGGATTTGAGACGTAGCATAATCCAATGCATCTCCTTCTTTGCCTGCTCCAGCAAGTTAATGAGCAAAAGCATCCTTATTCCTAAGGATAAATTTTAAAAATAGAACCTTTTCAATATTTATTTACAATTTTCAACCCACTCCTAACTTAATTAGCATTTTCGACCGAATTTCATAAAATTATGTCAAAATTGGTGAATAAAGCTTCACGGGATTGACAATCCCGTGAAGTTTAAATATAGAAAACTTCACGGGATTGGCAATCCCGTGAAGTTTTAATTAGCAATTTCGACCTAGTTTCATGAAACTAGGTTGAATTTGCTAATTAAGTTAGGACTGAGTCGAAAATTATAAATAAATATTTAAAAGGATCGATTTTAAAAAGTTGTCCTATTCCTAATTCCCACAAGTGGCTTGGACACTGTGTCCTGCGTCATTCCCACAGGCGTGGCTTTTTGTGTGGAATAGAGACATGGATAGATCTTTATGGGATTAAGATTGAGAATTGTGAGAAGATAGCGAGATTAGAGAGAGGGTTGTGAAATAGAGAGATATGGACAACAATTAGGACACAAAGGGCCTACTTCCCAAATACGTTGAGGTTAGGGAAAAGAAATTCCACAGAGGGCCTCCAAAGAAAAGCACGTGTTGACAAAGGAAGAACTTGATATACGTCTGGGTAAATTTCACAAAAAACAACCTCCAAGTTTGGTGCGGGCAGGGAGCCCTAGCCCTCGTCAACTTTGGGGCGTCTAACATAACTCCTTAATCTTTCAAACTTTTCCCAATAATCTCGTTACCCGTAAATAACAAATAATTAAAATATCATTAAGGAAAAAACGGCTCAATTTAGTTATTTTCCATAACAAACAGAGCTCCCTTCCCGCAATTGTCGGTCTTAGAAGAGTAATTTGAAACAAACCAAAGTTCAAGGGAGAATTGTGAAACAAACAAAGTTATAGGGGGTTTTGTGGAAAAGTCCCTATATGTTTCATTATTACTTTTATACATTGGTACAAATAGTATATACCAGTGCAAACAGTATGTATGGTACTAGTACACTAGAATAATGGATTACAATCACTAATTTCATATTTGTAAAGAACATAGATCATTATATATAGATGTTTGTATAAGATTAACTAATCTATGTAAGATTGAGAGAGGAAACTGATGGGAGAAAGGGTCATATGAGAGAGAGAGAGAGAGAGAGAGAGAGAGAGAGATGATAAGGGGCCTATTCCCAAAAAATGAGACTGAGAGGCCGTATAAGGACCAAGAGTGGGCCTAATGAGTGAAGCTGAGTTGAGTCAGGCGGGGGTTGGACCAGGGTCCGGTCCAGTCCAGTCCAACCTAATTGTCAGGGGAATCCATGTGGTCATCATACATCTCGATATCTGCGTCCATGGCTAGCCCCAATCATCCACCATTCATGGCTCATGTCATGATCCATGGAGGCCATGGTCATACATCAGAGTTTCATGCAGGTCAATGGAAGAAACAAATTAAGGGCCTCTAACAAACAAATTTAATGGCGATCGAACCTGCGCTTCAACAGGGATATGTATTGGCAAAAGTTTGGCACAAAGTTGTAGGGCAATTGAGAGGCAGCTACCATTTGGGGTTTGGTCTTTGACAAAATGAAATTGATGAGGAAAAGAAGAATAAATTTGGAACAATCTTAAATGCAAAATTATGTATGTTCATGAGCAAAGAGATGAATATTTAAGTAACTTGTGTCAAATATATGGAGGAATATACATCTCTACTTTCATGAAAGTGAAAACCCATATTAATGTCGAAGTTAGATATCCATACATCATACATACCTACATGCACTTGAGGACACTATAAGAAAGAGGGAGTAATGGAATTAATGATTGAAGATCATTTATAACGTATTTATTACCTCAATTAATAGACCCCTTGTGTTGAATAAACTGGATAGCAAAATTTCCTTTTATTGTCAGTTAGAGCAACCTCGGATCATGATTTCCGTGTGTAGAAGTAGTTCACATGCACATAGGGAAAGTGCCCTACCTTAATCTCTTAGATTCATTTATTACTATTGTAAGAACTAAAAGTAATAACTTTTGGAATTGAATTTATATATTTTTTATTTAGTTTTAGTGATCAATGTATTTATCTAGTGAAAAGCACACTCATGTTTTTCTTAGTAGTATTTTATGTTAGTAACTTTAGTCGCTATTTATTAATTGTGTTTTATCTGATTGAGCAGCCTTTTTCACCCTAAAATTTGAGAGTAATTAAGTTTTTTAGTTAATTTGGGGCAAAATCTAATTCATCATCACCTAATTTTTCATGTGACAAACTCAATATAACTTGCAAAATTATATTGGCATGAAGTTTAGTGAGTATATATGTATACTAATGAAATAGTTTAGGCTAAACCCATGTTATGAGAGGTGTATAAATAAGCAATTAACTTCTTTTTCAAGGAAAAGCATGGGACTTTAAATTTTACAACAATAGAGTCTTGTGTGGCATATTTGCAACCATTTATTTTCATCCCCTCCTATAGCTTGGGGTCCTCCAAATTCGACCGTGATATGTTGCATTCAAAGCTTGGGGACAAGTACGTATACTCCATGAATAAAACAAGAGAGGGCCGCAGAGAGAGAGAGAAAAAAAAAACCCTAATTAAACCCTGATATATAACTCTGATAAGGATGCATCATAAATCCCCAAACCTGAAGAGACAATTCCAACGCCATGCGAGTACAAAATACTGTGCAAGCTTAGCTATATATCAGCATGCGAGACAACTACAGGCCACAGGTTGCAGCACCAGCTCATTGCACATGT
This sequence comes from Asparagus setaceus, assembly GCA_012295165.1. Taxonomy (NCBI): domain Eukaryota; kingdom Viridiplantae; phylum Streptophyta; class Magnoliopsida; order Asparagales; family Asparagaceae; genus Asparagus; species Asparagus setaceus. Next base: position 30,394,921 of record CM022701.1, read on the forward strand.
CGTGATCGGTCGATATTAGACCTCCGTTGCCTACTGAGGGGACCATGAGAGCCCCCTTCAACCTCAACCTCAATTTCAACCTCGAAGTCCTTTTATGGGATATCTTGTTCATCTCAGGTCAATGGGCGCCCCTTGGTTTGAATTCAATTCCACACAGTAGTTAAGATGAAGGAGGAAGCTGCATGTATCATGCTGTCAATATTTTTAAGGGTAAATTTCACGAATCGCCCCGGAACTTTGGAGCATCGCCCAACTGGAAGCCCTCCTGAACTTTGTTTATTCCACTTGATTCCCCTGGACTTTGGAGTGTCACACGTAACCCCTCGAACTTTCAACTTTTCCCAACACTCTCCCCTATTTGCAAATGACTTATTATAACTAAAATGTCATTGAGAGGAAAAAGAAGAATTTGATCCTCTCTCTTGCTAAGAAAGTAATAGAGAAACCGCTACCTTATTAACCGTTGATTTGTCTAGTGAGTGACTATTATTTATTATAAATCCAGCACTAACCTTATCCTCCATGAGTTGCACTCGCTCATATTTTGAACTCAAAGAAAAATCATGACCATCCACTAATTAAATCAACGGTGGTGGGACACAAAACTTTTTTCTTAGGGACCCGTAGCAGTTTTCCCAATAAATAAATATAAAATACAAGCTGATGCTTTTTCTAATTATATGAAACCTTTGCTTTTGTTATTTATTTTCTTTGAATATATATAAGTATATAAGATCACAAAGAAATTGATGAAAATGAATATCATACATAAATAATTAGATACTGTCAATGAATATTTACATGCATGTATGTCTAGCTAGTTGTTATTCGTGGTACAACTGATTCTTTCCTAGTAAAAAAGTAAACATGATTGGGGTAAAAAAAACTTAATATTTACCACTGACAAATGCATGCATAGGCAAAGTCCTTACAAAATATCCGGACGGTACCAAGCAAAATATTGCATCCTGATTCATTGACAGGGATTTGACATGCAATGGAGTAAGAATTTGTTGATTGAGTTGTGTATCATTCAACCATTGACCCTATTCAGTGCTGAGAGCCAATGTCGTAGGAATATTCTACCATGTGATGATGCGATGATAATTGTTCATTGCATTGTATTACTTTGTAGGTATTCCAGCTTGTATAATATTTTTGGTAGACAAACAAACGATAGAGGAAAAGAGGAAAATACTCGATGCTTAGAATTTCATGGAGCAAGCCACGTATGTCAAATTAATGAGTTGGAGATTTGTGTGACTTCTCTCTCCATTATTTAAAAAACCTATTAGGGACTTTGTTTGTGGCTTTGTGCTATCCGGCTTGTAGATGGATGGAATTTGTTGAAAATATTTTAATTAGGAAAATAACATCTTGATCATTTAGCTTTTTTTTTTTCTTTTTTCCCCCGTTTTATCTCTTTTTTAGTATCCTTTTTTTTTTTTTTGTAAATAAGAAAAACTCATGAGATTTAGATTATGGTACTGTAGTGTAGCACAAACATCTCTGGGTGTTTCAAGAGCAGGAGCAAATCCGGGCCCATATTTGCACATGACTAATCTTTTTAACCGTTGAAGTAAAAGGTAAATTCATTGACAAATAAATAAATAAATTAAACTAAATATTACTGTTTTTGTCAAGTCTGTACCAGCCGGCGGAGTTTACCTCACTACAAACGAGTGGAGCAGGTCCTTATTGTGTCTGGGCTTAGCCCATTTTAGCCCAAGCAAATGAGTAGGTTTTCGATGTAGCTAGGCCTTTCATTTTGCTGCGCTTGGTCCACTAAGGCACAGGGGTATTGCAGACAATAACGTTGAGCCCGGATTTGGTCTGCGTCAGAGAAACTGTAGTACTGGATGGAGCCGGGATTTCTTTCATATACCTTCTTTTTCCGAACAACCACAAGAAATAACTGTATTCTTGATGTTCAGTTAAATTCTTAATAATTGAACAACCAGGGACTTTAGGGAAAACTCGTGGGATTTTTTTTTTCTTAAGCCGTTTGGTAAAGGGTTAAGTAAGAGGGATTAAGGAGAATGATTAACATAGTTAGCCCAATTGATTACCCAAAGGACTAAATTATTAACCCGTTAAATAATTTTTATTTTAACCCTTGTGATCCGTTTTAGTGTTTGGGAATAACGAGGATTTTAACTATTTTCTTTATAAATCGAGGGGTTAACTCTTAGTCCTTCTAAATAGGAGTATTAGTAAAACCCTCATTTTCAGGGGTTAACTCATTTTAATCCTTCTGAGGGGTTAACTTAACCCTTATATATTTTTTGCATTTGATAAATTATGGAGGGTTAACTCACTTTAACCATTCTATAGATTTTTTATGTTTAGCGGGTTAAGAAGGGGTTAAGTCTCCTTAACCCCTCACTTAACCAGTTGCCAAATGGCATCTAAAAGAAGAAGAAGAAAATGCAATAATATTTTCTTAGTTGGTTCCCAATCAATTTTACTTTTTCGGTAATATTTTCTTAGTCTGGTTCACAATCAATTTTACTTTTTCCGTAATATTTTCTCAGTTTGGTTCCCAATCAATTTTTCTTTTTCGGTGGTGCTTCTATAGCCTCGATTTTTTTTTTGGGTAAGTCAGAATGTCAACACCCTCAAACTGCATCTATAAAATATGATGCCAGTTCACTCAAAGTGTTTATATATACAAGTGTTATATTTCAATGGGTATGGGCCGTCCATTTAATAAATGGACCAGTGATCCATTTAACAAATGCTAAATAGGCCATCCAGTTCTTAATTATAAAACTAACATAGGTTTAGCTAGTACTTCTGTTCCCTAAAGAAGAAAAGGAGAAGGAGCAATTGGTCAGGTAGTTTCCCTTACGGATAACCCGGCCCATTGCTTCATACACTATTAATAAATGTCATAATTTCACTAGTTTAAGATTCCAAGTTAATTAGAGAGAGAAGCATGGACGCTTCTGATTATCCAAATTCATACGGCACTAACAGTTCCTAATTTGATGCTACTTTCTTTAGCTTGTGGCCTTTATCTTCTTGCTTTATGATTATATATATATATATATATATATATATATATATATATATATATATATATATATATATATATATATATATATATATATATATATATATATATATATATATATATATATATATATAATCCCTTAGACCAGTCGCTATATATGTTTCATAATATTAGGGATACTCATGAGTCGTCGGATGTATGTTTCTACTAAGGGTAAATTTCACTAAAACCCAAAAGAGTTCGGTATTTTGCAGTAAGCATCCAAAAAGTTTAAAACTCTCATTAAACTCCAATAATATCTTTTTGCAAAAACATTCAAAGTTAACACTGTTAGTTCATATGCAGTTAAATGACCAAAATACTCAATAATTCCTGAATGAAGATCAAGTTTATGATCGTGTTTGCTTGCTACCAGTGGCGGGGCCAGGAATTTTGGCAAGGGGGGTCCAAAAAACTCATAGTGCGACTCGTGTATTAGCATAGATATAGAATAATCTCTAATAAAGAAATTATGGATCCTGAATAATAAAAACTCAAATCGATGTGCTATTCCACGGGGTAGATGATACTCTCGCTCTTTTAAGAAATCGTTCCATAATTGAGTCACCATATTAATCCCTTAAATATTTCATACTTTGAAATTATTTTGTTAAATGATGGAAATTGTTATTAGGTCCCCCAATGTTTAACTTACTTTGAAATTAGCCCTCCACTCAAGAATAAAAATAGCCATTGGAGGGATTAATTTGAAAAAAGAATATGCGAATTGGAGGAGCTAATAGTCCACAACAATAGATTTTACTTGGTAATCCCTCCAATTGTTACTTTATCACTTGATCGATGGACTAATTTTAAAATAATTTAAGAATTAAGAGACTTAATAGCAACATAAGTTAAGAATTGAGGGACTTAATGTTAATTTATATGATATGAGGGATTAATTTATATTATATGAGGGGCTAATTTCATAATAGAAACTGAGGGACTTAATAGCATTGTCCATGATTTGAGGGGACTAATTTCAAATATGAAAGTAAAAGGGATTAATATGGGAATATCCCTATACCAATTACTTTTTAATGTTTTAAGGGGGCAGGGGCCTGTTGAGGCTATGGCTCATGCTACTACGACATATATTTTGGGGTTAGATTGTGGTTTATGCTATAGTAATATACTCTCTTTTGTGAACTTTATGGTTAGTATTATGTACAGGGGTATTTTTTCCTTTCTTTGACATGTAATCCTTTGAATCGCTAGATCATGCTCTTGGCGTTGGGGGTATGATCTAATTTGGAAACAACCACCTTTTGGTTATTTAGCTGGCTGGGGTACCTTTGTGGTGCTCCATCCTTTTTCTCAAAAAAAAAAAAAAGAAAAAAAGAAAAAAACACCAAAATACTATGAATAGATTTTGTCAGAAAATGCTCGATAAGTTTAAAGCTCTGGCACTTAACCCCAAATTTGAAAAATATGGCTTTATTATTATTATATATATATATATATATATATATATATATATATATATATATATATATATATATATATATATATATATATATATATATATATATATATATATATATATATATATATATATATATATATATATATATATATATATATATATATATATATAGAGAAGAGCAATCCACTTAAGTGGATAACAAACATCATCCTCCCAACTTTTAACCACACATCTTCCCTTTAGATTTGTATATCGCAGTTCTCACAAATCTCAAAGTGGGTTTTATATCTTTCATGGATCCCAAGGCATATCTAATGGACAAAAAGTTAGGAGGATGGATTTTATCCACTTAAGTGGATTAAAGTTATATATGAAATCTATAAACTTAAGTTGATAGGGAGGAGTGTCCACCAACTTTTATATCCATTGATCTTGCCTTGAGATCCGTGAAATCAAGATGCACACAAATCTCAAAGTGGGTTTTATATCTTTCATGGATCCCAAGGCAACATCAATAGATAGAAAAGTTGGTGGATGACTATTCCCTATCAACTTAAGTTTATAGGTGCTTTACTCTCTCTCTCTCTCTCTCTCTCTCTCTCTCTCTCTATATATATATATATATATATATATATATATATATATATATATATATATATATATATATATATATATATATAGTAAAAGCTCCTATAAATTTAAGTGGATAGAAATATTTGTCCACCAACTTTTTATCCATTAGATTTATTTTGAGATTTGTGCTAGCATATGATGCAAATCAATGCACAATTCTCAAAGATACACTTCATGTCTTGCACAAATCTCAATACAAATCTAATGGATAAAAAGTTGGTGGACAAGTATTTCTATCCACTTAAGTTTATAGGTGCTTTACTCTCTCTCTCTCTCTCTCTCTCTCTCTCTCTATATATATATATATATATATATATATATATATATATATATATATATATATATATATATATATATATATATATATATATATATATATATATATATATATATATATATTGTAAGTCACAAACAATCGCTAAAATTTCAATATTACAAAGAGCTCCAAACAGAACTAAAAATTACAAATAGCTCCTTAAAAATCTAAAATGAAAACAATCTTGAAAATTGAAAATTGCTAAAAATAAAAAGTTTTGAGGATTTTTGAAATTCCTAAACTTATTGGAATTTCGTGAGAGTTTCAAGCTTTTAGGACTTTAGTGCAAATGGCAAAACTTATTGGCTTAGTGAAACTTATTATAAAATAGAGTTTAAAATGACATTGTTCTCGAAAAGTCATTATCTTTTTCATCGGTGAAATCATTCTACCTTGATGGGATTACAAATGAGTTTCAAATAAAAATCACCTTTTATAAGGCTTGTTACAATGAAAAGGATAAAATTACAACTTTCCTCCTTGTGAACAAGCGGGATCCGTTTATCGGATCACCAAACGATGGGATTCTTTGCTGTCTTGGGGATGTGTTCCGTGGACCACCGCCGATTCCTTTCCCAAGTGTTGATCAAACGAGATCGGATTCGGATCTAGATCTAAAAATCCCTCCTTTTGCGTGGGAATTCTTAGATCGATCGATCGAGATCTAAACGAATCAGGAGATTAATTCGCCAAGGAACTAATCAACGAGTGAACGAGATCGACCGCGAACCCGTCACTCTTCTTGGATCAAGGCCAAGCTTGATCCAAAGGATGGTTTGTTGTTGTAGATCCGATCTCAAAACTTTGGATCTCGGATCTCCCCGCGCGGGTCTAGATCTTGATCTCCTCTCCCTTGGAAATTCTCTAACCCTTAGCACACACAAGAGTTCGCAGAGTCTCCTCCTTTTTTATTTTTCCGACCCTCGAAAATGAAACCCTAGCCCTCATATTTATAGGTGCGGCGGCGGATCTTGGTGGCGGGCAAAAGCCCATTCGCCTTGGTGTCTCGGCCGGTGAGACCCTCTGATGTCTCGCAGGCGAGACACCTCTAAGTCTCGCTTCGGGAGAGCACCTCGGAATGTCTCGGTAGGGCGAGACACCCTGAGTGTCTCGCTCGGTAGAGACACCTCTAGGTGTTCGCCGAGCGAGACACCTCTAGGTGTCTCGGTGGCGAGGACCCCTGCTAGTGTCTCGGTTTTGACCGAACGCCGCGTGGCTTCTCTCGCTGGTTTTCCGAGCTTGATTTGAGGCTTCAAAGTCGGGTTTATCCCTTCGCCGACTCATGGCGATCAGTTCACCAAGGTTCCGAATCACCGACAGCTCGTGAAAGAAGAGAGCTCTTTACAAAATTGCCGGACCATAAAGGGGCAGCCCATGACCCCGCCCGCTAAGCTAGCGGGACCGCCGAAAACTCGCGTAGGGCGCCTTGAGGAGAGCGTTTGCGCTGCGTTCACTTGTTGTGTCGTCAACGGTTTGCCATTACTTCATCGGATGACTTGTCGATTATTCTCGCCATCACGAAGCTACGCTCGGGGACTTATAAGCAATTTTCAACGCCTACAGATACCCCTCCAAAGTGTTTCGGTCTGCTCTTTTATAGAAGAAGCGAAATACTTTGGATGTGATAGGCCGGACACATATATATATATATATATATATATATATATATATATATATATATATATATATATATATATATATATATATATATATATATATATATATATATATTGTAAGTCACAAACAATCGCTAAAATTTCAATATTACAAAGAGCTCCAAACAGAACTAAAAATTACAAATAGCTCCTTAAAAATCTAAAATGAAAACAATCTTGAAAATTGAAAATTGCTAAAAATAAAAAGTTTTGAGGATTTTTGAAATTCCTAAACTTATTGGAATTTCGTGAGAGTTTCAAGCTTTTAGGACTTTAGTGCAAATGGCAAAACTTATTGGACGTTTGGTGAAACTTATTATAAAATAGAGTTTAAAATGACATTGTTCTCGAAAAGTCATTATCTTTTTCATCGGTGAAATCATTCTACCTTGATGGGATTACAAATGAGTTTCAAATAAAAATCACCTTTTATAAGGCTTGTTACAATGAAAAGGATAAAATTACAACTTTCCTCCTTGTGAACAAACGCTGGATCCGCTTATCTGATCCCCGCCATGGGATTCTTTGCCTGTGCGGGGATGTGTTCCGTGGACCACCGCCGCATTCCTTTCCCAAGTGTTGATCAAACGAGATCCGGATTCGATCTAGATCTAAAATCCCTCCTTTTACGGGAATTTTAGATCGATCGGATTCGATCTAAACGAACACGAGATTAATTCGCCAAGGAACTAATCAACGAGTGAACGATCGCCAAGCTTAACCCGTCATTTCTTCTGGATCAAGGCCAAGCTTGATCCAAAGGATGGTTTGTTGTTGTAGATCCGATCTCAAAACTTTGGATCTCGATCTCCCCGCCGGGTCTAGATCTTGATCTCCTCTCCTTGGAAATTCTCTAACCCTTAGCACACAAGAGTTCTGCAGAGTCTCCTTTTTTTATTTTTCCGACCCGAAAATGAAACCCTAGCCCTCATATTTATAGGTGCGCGGCGGATGCGGGCAACCGCAAAAGCCCATTCGCCTTGGTGTCTCGGCCAGTGAGACCCTCTGGTACGGCGAGACACCTCGGTGTTCGCCGAGAGACACCTCCTTCCGGTCACGGGCGAGACACCACTGGTGTTCGCAGTCGAGACACCTTCGGTTTCGCTTCAGCAGACACCCTAGTGTTCGGCCGAGCGAGACACCTTTGGTGTCTCGGTTTTGACCGAACGTCGCGGGTTTCTCTCGGCTGTTTTCCGAGCTTGATTTGAGGCTTCAAAGTCGGGTTTATCCTTCGCTGCGACTCATGGCGATCAGTTCACCGTTCCGAATCACCGGCAGCTCGTAAAGAAGAGAGCTCTTTACAAAATTTGTGGCGCCGCCGACTCAGCAAGGGGCTGCCCTGACTTCCCAACCCTTAGCTGACCGCCGAAAACTCGCGTAGGGCGCCTTGAGGAGAGCTGCGCGCTATGCTCACTTGTTGTGTCGTCAACGGTTTGCCATTACTTCATCGGATGACTTGTCGATTATTCTCGCCATCACGAAGCTACGCTCGGGACTTATAAGCAATTTTCAACGCCACAGATACCCCTCCAAAGTGTTTCTGGCCTCGCTCTTTATAGAAGAAGCGAAATACTTTGATGTGATAGGCCCGCACCTTTCGCCGGTGTAATAGGACCTCAAAACGGCTTCAAATCTTGATCTCCGATTCTTTCGACTATCCGCTTTGTAGGATAACTAAAAGTGTCGCGTGTCGCATTTATTGTCCGACCGCCGTCGAAATCTTGACTCGATGGCTCATGAATGAATTTTCTTATTTTTAGCTCGCGGATCGTGAGTTGTCGCCGAACTGCTCATCCATTCCGTGAGACTTAGCTTTGAATCGCTGAAATCTCCACCGCATGGCTTGGCATAAGACTAAACCCCTGGGAGGATATTGAGGATTCATCCTTTGATTGGTGAACTTCATCAGCGATGCTCGCAAGGTGACTCCACTACTGAGGGATTTTCTCGAGATGTGACGTTGTCCCAAGATCAAAATTTTTCTCTCGAATTCAACCTCCATTGGCATTTTTCATCACAACGAATTGTCCGGCCGAAGGTCTGAACCCGGAAGCAATTGGGATTGTCGAAGTTATCCTTAAGAATATAAAACTATTCTCCGTGAACTTCGACAAAATAGGAAATAGTTTAGACTCGTGATACCTAGTTGGAGTATCGCATGGGAGAATCCTACCCTTGTTGGAATAGAATTAGGTTATCTCCGTGAACTTTTCAATAAATTAGGGAACATTTATACTCATGTTCCTTATGGAGTATTCGTGGGTTCACCATCATGGGATTTATCGATCCTACCGGAGAGGGAACCCTTCATGGGTTGCATTCATTGTCCCGACGCAGTTGATCCGTTGGTCGGTTGGAACTGGTGACCATGAAGTAACTTGTCGGGCCTTGTTCAAACTTCTAGGGACAACTTGAGAGGGCGAGACTGCAAATTGACGCCTCTTTCCCCTTGGAGATCAATATGTCGCTTGAGGAGATCAATGCTCACTTGTATACTATTAGTGCCTCGAGTTTTTCTTAGGGGACCGCATTTAAGGTCTCCTTTGAGGAGGTGCCTCATGATAGGGCTCCGCCACCAAATGAAAGAAGCCTGCATGGTTCACCAGGACCCTATACTCTGTGGGAGATCCGATGAATCCCACCACGTAGGAGTAATAATTGACCCTTGTGTACATCCCCATTGACTCCATGCATCTAGGTTGACATATCCCATTTCTTGGTGCAATGAGGTCGGCTCTCTATGATAGCCCACCGAAACACTTGAGTCTCCATCCCGCTTAATTGGGGACTAGTCTTGTTAGCTAGTTCATCCTCAATTTGGCGGTCTTGATGAATTCTTTTCTATTGGTAAGATGTTCCTCCAAAGCTAGGTATAGCGGTGGTTACTACACCCAAAGGGCTCACGAGGGACCAATCCGGAAGTCGGTAAGGCCGACGGTAGTTCCATTGTTGTTGTGACTTGCGATCTGTCATTTTCATTGTCACAAAGATTCATAGGATTCTTGGCAAACCCTCACCTTCAACGGATTTGATTTGCCTTTACCGACACCGCTTGAACCGCTAGCATGGATTATTGAACTCGCTCAAGATGTGACGTTGTGCTAAAAGAATGAAACTCTTTTAGACTTGGTGCTATGATTTTGAATACATAGACTTTGTCACTTTTCACGTAAGAGACTAACCCGCCGCTGTTAGCGGTGACTTTGGGGTTATTGGCCAACCCCACCCTCAACGGATTTGATTGGCCTTTACCATCACCGCTTGGACCGGCTAGCATGCGATTATCGAATCCCGCTCCGCGATGTGACGCTGTGCTAAAAGAATGAAACTCTTTTAGCCTTAATGCTACGATGTTGAATACTGAGGCTTCGGCTTTTCACGGAATAGACTACCCAAGCAACGCTGGTAGGCTGGCTTTATCCTTCTTAGGCTTCGATAAAATACCCCAAGATGAATCTTGGTGTCTTTTGACCGAGAGCGATTGAACCGATCGAATCGGTGAATGGAATTGATTGTGGGAAAGGAAGAATTTTATATTCTGCTTCCGATGTCGGAGAGGAAGGATTTTATATCCTGCTCCAAGTGCCGGAAAGAAAGAATTTTATATTCTATTTCCGTGTCTCCTTTGTCCGGTAGAGACGAACCCCAAGTGAACATAAGAAAAGAAGGATTTTATATCCTCTTTCTTAGTCTTGGAGAGGAAGAATTTTATATTCTATCTCCTAAGATGGAGAGGAAGGATTTTATATCCTATCTCCAAGAAAGGGAAACTAAAAGTGGGATCTCCACCGAGAATCTCTTAAGGTGAAACTAAGAGTGGGATCTCCACCGAGAATCGAAGAGATACGTGTAGTTTTCACTTTTATAGATTCGCCACCGATCCAAGGTCTCATTATCGAGAGTGTTCCATTTTAGTACTACCGCCACGGGAGGGCGGACTGAAATGGAACGATGGAGGCTTCGCTCATCGAAAGTGGTCTCCTAATTTGAAAGTGGACCTCTTGTTCATTGAAAGGAATCAAGAGGATTTTGATAGAGGATCAAAATTTCGTGGACCCTTGCTTATTGAAAGAAATCAAGGGGGAATTTTGTCGTGGAGGGACCAGAGAAAATTTTGTGGACCCACCACAATAAGTTTGATCTGGGGAATTCGAGGAAAGGATTAGGGTTATCTCCGAGGAAAATATTTTCCAAGAACTTCCTCCAAAACGGGTTATCCCAAGGTACTAAGGATAGTACTTCTTCGTGAACTTCCCATTGATCGGATTAATTGCCTATCTTCCTCGTGATAAGGCGATATGCGCCATTGAATAGACCGCTTCAATCACAAACGGCCCTTCCCACTTGGGTTCAAACTTACCCTTCCTCTTGAGTCGAGAATTATCTACCGCCGAGCGAGGACCAAGTCTCCTCCTTGAAGCTCCTTTGTCGGACTTTCTTGTTGAAGGCCCCGACATCCTTGCTTGGAAACTCAATGTCGTTGAGCTTCCAAGCCATCTAGCATCTCGAAGTTCTTCGAGGCTTTTGATGTAGCTCCTCCGTCATCATCGCTATAGAGCAATGCGGAGGGATGGAATCTGAACTTCCAAGGGCAGGATCGCCCACACCCATATACCGAGAGTACGGGTAGCCCTACCGGTGTGCGACCGTCATGCGATACGCGTGAGTGCTTCTCCGAAGTTTATCATCCCAGCCGCTTGTTATTTTTCACCAGCTTTTGAGAATTTTAATGATCGTTTTGTTGAAGGCCTCCGCCAACCGCTTGGTACGGATTGTACGCAGCTGAGGAGACGCCCCGATCTTGAAATCTCGCGAAACCGAATGAAGGCATTGCTAATGAACCGGGACCGCTATCATGTAACGATCCGCTTTGGTACACCGTGTCGATAGATGACGCGGGTGCTTGATGAACCAATTACATTGCCGGCTTTTACCTCCTTGAGGGGAATCTCCGCCCACTTTGAGAAGTAATCGCTGATCGCCAGATAAACCGATCACCTTTGGCCGACAGAGGAAAGATTGGGCCTACCACATCCATGCCCCATGTCTCAATGGCCAAGATGTGGCCGACGGGTGAAGGTTCCTCGAGGTTGATGCGTAGTTCGCGTATTTGGCAAGCGCGGACACTTCCGAGCATATGCGATCGCATCATTGACCATAGTAGGCCAAGAGTACCCCATCCTCCTCGATCCGATCATAGAGCTTAGGACTCGCCGGTGCGCACCGCATTCTCCTCCGTGTGCTTCTGGAGAACTTCTTTGTTTGAAAGGCGCCGAGTAGCAAACCGCTATACCCACGCCGATAGAGCTGCCTGGTTTCCGTATTGTAGAAGAACCTTGGCGCTACGGATCGATTCACGCCCTTCATATCTTCCGGCAGATGCCGTGCAAGACGAAGTCAATAATAGGAAGCCCAATCTCGGCTCAAGTCCGACTTGGGTTGCATACACTTCCTTAGTTACTACCCTTTCGCCATTTTCTCGCCCGCCATAAATAGGAATGAATAATCGGGTCCTCACCGTGACCATTTGCTCGGCCTCGGAGGTTGCGCCAAAGACACCGCTAATGCCGCCAGCAGCATCTCGTGATACGATTCTCGAGGCGCTGAATGTACTCGATGAAGAATCCTTCAAACGAGTCCGCTAACTCGAGCAGCACTGATGGTATGGGATTAAATCGGTTCCCGACCTCATAGTCCCCGCGAAGTCTGTTTGACAATGAGTTGGGAATCCCAAGGCTTCGAGATACTCTACCTCTTAGCGAAGCTAAGTCCAATGAGGAGCGCTGTACTGGGCGACATTGTTAGAGCAGGCTGGCCATGAATAAGCCCAGGCATGACATGCTTCCTCGGGAAACTAAGACTACTCCACTCCCGGCGAGATCTTAGAACATCCCGGGCCACACGCTGGTAGCCTCGACGCCCATCAAAATATAAATGCCACACCCGTTGGTGCAGAGTTGTGTTAACCTCGGGTCTCATCCTAGATCATCAAATAGTTCACCAGATCCTTTGTTGGGTTGGTCGCCAAAAGATCGCAGATGGCTTGTCCCTTAATTGACTTCGCCGCTTAAAGTGCGGTCATACTGACAAAGTAAAGCCCATTTCGCCAGCGCCAATTCATAGAGCTCGCCGGCCATGAACACCAACGGATTTAAGTTAGAAATGACGAGATCGCTTGCCCAACTAAGTAGTGTCGCATTTTCTCAATCGCAAAGACCATACGAGACACTCTTTCTCATCATTGTAGCAGATTTCGCACCTACCAAGGTTCGGCTTAGATAATAAACCGCCCGCCGCGGACCGTGGTCGCCGTCTTGTGCAAGTAAAGCACTCAACTAATGGTTCGCCGCTTGATATAAATCAAGAACGGTTTACCCGACTTCTCGGTAACGAGTACGTGAGGATTCGGCCGATACGCTTTTGATATCTTCAATGCCTTCGACAAGCGCCATCCCGCACAAAGGACACCCCTTTTGTTTAGCTTAGAGAATGGCCGACATTTTCCTGAGAGGTTGAAATGAAGCGCCGATGTACGCTTAATCGCCTCGTAATCCTCTCGAAGTTCCCTTAGATTCTTTGGGGTTGCAATTCATTGATTGTCTTTATTTTGTCGGGTCAATGTGGATACCTTTGTTGGTAACAACAAACCCGAGGAATTTGTCACCGACATTCCGAGGAAAGACTTGGTTGGGTTCATCTTTAATTGATGAGTCCGCATGAGGTCGAATACCGCCCTCAAGTCCCGGTATGGTCATCTTTGTCACGACTTTTCACAACCAAGTCATCGACGTAACATTCGACCGCCTCTCCAAGATGATCCCGAAGATCTTTGTCATTGCGCTACGGTAAGTGGCGCAAGATTCTTCAACCAATGGCATGATCGGTAAATGTAAGATGCCTAGAGGAGTTCTCAACGCCGGTGCTTTGCGCCATCCGATGCATCTTGATTTGGTTGTAACCCGAGAACCCATCCATGAAGGACATTCGCCAAATCCACATGTATTATCGACGCATCACATCGGTGATTGGAAGTGGGAAGTCGCTTTTGGGCATGCGGCATTCAGATCTCTCGAGTGAATACGCATTCTCGATCGCCCCGCTTCTTTAGCACCGAACGATATTCGCCACCCAATCCGATGTTGAACCTCCGGATGAAACCCGAGGCTATGAGCTTTACTTCCACAACAATTGCCTCCATAATCTGGACTAAACCGCTCGTTGCCGCTTGACAGTTTGGCATCCACTTTAATGTCGAGGCGGCATTGCCACATTGGGGTCGAGCCCCGCATGTCTCAGAGCTCCAGCGAAAACATCGATATACTCTCTCGACAAGAGCGATCAACCTTTTCCTCTGGGAAGATCTGCTAATATTTATAAGTTTAGGTGTGCTTCATTACCCATGTTGATCCGACTACCTCGCCTTCACGGAGGCTCCTCTCGCTCAAACCGTCCCCATACCGCATGTTGAGGTGATGGACCCATGGATCTTCCCATGTTGGCAATTCTTCATCTTCTTCCAGATAGTGGGGTCCATCAGAGCCATGTTGGCATCAACCCCTCAACATCTTGCCGATGCCGACGCCGAGTCCCAGCCGAATCGGATGAGTACTCGCCATCTAGGTTGGGTGGTTGGTTATTGATCAGCCAACAACACTCATCTTCAAGAGGATGCGATCCCAATCCCCTTTGAAACTGTAATAATTATCGGGTTTTCCTGCATATGCACCTTGTGGAACCGAGATCCTCGCCCAAAATAAAGTCCTTCTCCCAATGCAAAGTCGCATTCCCCACTTCTTCATGAGGTGCCGCGCGGCTATATCCGAAAGATGAAGTTTCGCTTATCTTCATCGAAACCCGCCTGCAGAAGTAGTCAGCGGAGTCAACTCCTCGCGTAGACTAAGTCCTTCTTGCGGCCTCTTCTTTCCTGGACGACGAAAGTCGCCTTGATGAGTCTCAAGGTGCTTCAGATACACAGATGACCAATTGGCATATGCAATTCAGTGGTCATTATACAACTTTTTCATTACATCGCTCGCAAACACAACGAGTACTCTAAATCATCTTTTATTTCTTCTTCTTCAAGCCGCCAATTACAACTTTCATCTGAAGATCCTCTTCGCCAAGATTGACTACTAAGGGTACAATGTCATTCAACAAAACCACCTTTATAGTCAAGCCCTTCGTGATCGCCCTCACGTCCGCTATGGGCCGATGATTCAAGATTCGGACTCATTACCGTAGCGAGGAGTCATAATTCTCCATCCTTTAAACGGTTGTTTGTCCGAGACCACCGCCTTAACCTCGTATTAGTGTCGACATATCGCATTAATCGATGGAGGGTAGAGGGACTATAACATGGTTATGGATCCAAGGGCACCCAACAACAAGTTATAGGAAGTCTCCCGCCACGAGTGACTTGACTTTAAGTCCCCATCCGACACTTAATGCGGATTTTACCAAGTGGTGACCCATCGGTGTTAAATCCGTATATCACGGTGCCGGCCAAGCGAGCTCGCCAGAATCCCGTGCTATACATCAGCGCAGGCATGATGCTCATAGCCGAACCCGGATCAACTTGGATCCGCTTGACTTACTGGAACCAATGTACCTCGTGAAGTAGAGCGCCTCGCCATGCTTCGACGCCGCCTCGCGATATCCTCCTTAGAGAACGGATGCGTGGAATATGCTTGAGGCCACATTGTATTCCTGCTGATGACTCCTCCGGACTTGATTTAATGTGGGTTAGGAAGACCTCTCGAGTCGCCAACGCTTCGTGAACGCCGCGGGTTTTCTTGGACAACCTCAATAGCTCGTGATAAAGTTATTCTTGCCGATGTTGGCCAATTGTGCCATCACATCAAGCGTAGGGAGAGCTTGTGTTCCCTGCCTATCCCTTCCACCGGCGATTAAACCGGATCGCCGGGTTGCACCGTGATTTGCGTGTTGTTTCCCCTTCGCTCGGTGGCGCCCTCCTTAGGAGTGGCGGAACCATGGAATTGTTACTACCCCAAGCTCCGCTAACGCTTTAGCATTAAGGTTGGAGTCATCGGGTATTTGTAAGCATACTCACGCCTACCTCGGTGACAAAGGCTTCGCTCCTCCGACAAAGAACACGAGGAATTTGTTCGCCGTCAGAGTAGAACCAACAGGTAGCATTGCAAGATTTGCCCTTTCCTTGACTTTTTTAGACGAAGACGCCGCCCACTCGATCGCCTTTAAGTAAGTCCGGTGGACCCATAGGAGTTCACCGCCAGGTGCGTAGCACTAACCCCTTCTCTCGCCGCTTGGGGATCGTAATTCACCGCCTTCATTCCCACTTTGACCACGGCTCGGCCTGAACCGTGTTGTAGGCACCGCCCCAAAGCTTATGGACGCCGCTTATACCACTTGCTTTCCCTTATTTGGTTTTGGAGTGATTACCCCACTTCAATCAAAGCTTGATCTTGTCCTTCACCGGTAGCATGACTTGGTCGGTGGTGTATCGCCTCTATGATAGCGCAGATTTGGGGTCCGCCGTCTTTGAGCTTCCTCGTTGACGATCGGTGGCGCTTGGATCTTGTTGTTGTCTAGCAAGTACTTAAAGATCCTGTGCACCTCTTCGCCCCTCGAAGAATACGCCTTGGGAAACCCGGGCGGATGCCCTCGCTTGACCGTTGTTGCCGGATAGTCCGGCCGCCGCCGCTGTTGCCGTTGTGGCCGCAATGGAAAGTTTGATGCGATCAACATTCTTCATTGGCCTTCCCTTGTTCCGGGACAAAATTTTGGTTCCGTGGATTTGGCGCCGCCGACCTCGCCCGCTTTCTCCCTTTTGAGGAACGCCGCCTCTTCCCCTGACTTTCAAGTCTTTCTGTGTTTTAGACGGTGCGCGCCCATCGCCTCGATCACGCCCAAAGAGGTTATGCCGGCAGGTCTTGAGGATGAATTCTCGCGGATTGGGTCACGCATTCATCGCTTTGTTGCGGAACCGCTTGACAAAATTATCCACGCTTTTCATCCGCTTCGTCCCCATAACGCATCGAGTGAAACCTCTGTGGTCGCCATCGAAGAAGTTCGCCAGAACATAGATTCCATGTCTTCCCACCGTTGATGCTGCCCGCTTTGAGACGGTACCAATCGAAGGCGCCCCGCAGTGGTGCCGACGATGACCGAACCATCAAGGCTCTACACGAGATGACTCCCAAATGGCTCTTGAAGTAGATAAGATGTTGAGTGGGGACCCTCTCCCATCGAACGGCGTGAAGTTTATTAAATTAAACTTCACCGATAGTTGATTCCCACTCTCTCTGTAGGGCACGGAATCCCCGCTCTTCTTCACTTCTGAGCCGAGATGAGCGAGTTGACCTTGCTCTCCATCCTTGATCTTGTCATTTTCACTTGCATTTTGTCCGGTGATTTTGAGGTGGGACCATGGTGTCATCATCGGCGCTCGCCATCTGTTAAGGTCTTGCTCTTCATCCTGTCGCTATCCACAAATTGACGTTGTTGCGACGACGCTTCACCCTCGGGCGAGTCATCATCGCTGCATCCGCCGTCATGCATTTCTCTCATCCGCCGCATGGCCATGTCCATCTCGAAGTTTGAAGTTGTCCTTTTGTTTTGCCAAGGCTTCTTCAAGTAAGCCACCTCACCGCAGACTGATCATGAGTGCTTCACGAGTACGGCCTTCACTAGAGACGGTGTTACGGATGCCATTGCCGAGCCACACCGATACTTCATCTTCCGGCGGTACTTTTCGCTGCGGATCAGCCTTGAAGGGATCCTCGCGTGTCGTGATAGTTAGGCCGCCCGATAGTACCGCCCGCAACCGAAGTCACACGTTGGGAGGGCTCGAATGCCGCTGGACGGCGCCTCTTGTTGGTCATATTGATGGTGACCTCAAGCGGCTCATCCTTGCCTTGACAGAGTGCATGTCTTTTTCGAGAACGCCTTGACCGAGGTCTTGGCGGTTCTGGTGCTCGTCTTTGGAAGATCGACACCCTTTCCGGAGTTTTATGGCAGCATTTACACTCGAGAGCACGCCTTGATCAATTTAGTACAAATGCAAGAGGATACGGTTTCGAGAGCTCTGCTTCACGACTTCTTCCTACCCCAAAGACGATAGTACAACTCATCCGGCATGAGTGCCGAGCAACCTACCGTCGCGGTGACAATCTCTCGTGTATAACGCCATCATCGATGATGGCGTCTCCATCCGAGGTGGGTTGGCGTCACGGTCTTTGAAAGTTACGCGCCTAACGCGACGCTTTTGCGCGCTGACGCCTCGGCCGCTTTTGACCTCGATCCGCAAACCGGTTGGTGGATTCTCCGCGCTTCCCATCGCGCGGGCGAGAGCTACCCCAAAGATTGCGAAGTTGTCTTGGATCTCTTCAACAAGCTCGCAGGAGTTGACCTTTCACCTTGATCCAACCGAACGGACCTAGGCGTTGAAACACCGAACCCTTATCGGAAAGGTGTGGTGTTGGCCGAGTCTGTGGAAGGCCGCTGCATCGAGGAAAAAGCTCCCTGTCCGAGGCCGAAGTTCGACTTGCTTCGGTGACTTCTTGGTCACCTCTCCTTTGGGTCGTTGAGTAGCTCGAACCAACACACGCACGCCGACGTAGGACACGACATTTTGGATCCGCCCGAGGGTGGAGCGATCTCGCTGGACGCGGATCCATTCTTCTGGCCGGGCGGTTTAGAGGAATTACCACCTATCTTCGCCTTCGGGCTCGTGCTCCGCCGGACTTCGGATCCGGCTTGTATCGGACACCGCCCATGGATTCTAACGCTTTGCGATTGCAACGCAAGGCGTTGTCGACGCCGCTGGCGGGCTCTTTGAGAGAGTCACATCGCCGGTGGACTTCTCCTCATTGGCCGGAGGAGGGAGATCAGATCCGCACCTTTGGATGGCGCTGGGGAGTTGCTGTCATTGTCGTTGGCGGGCGAGGAGAGCGGCCGGCCGGTGGACGCTTGTGAGTCCCCCTGCGAGGGCTTCTTCACTAAGGGGAAAAGGAGTTGATGAGGCGAGAGATAGGCCTCAAATTTCTCCCGGTCGAACTCGTGACGACCTCTTCAATCACGGATCGAATCCGTGGTCGCGCACAACGATCGGATGCAAGACCTGGCTCCCATCGGTCGCCAACTTGTTCTCGAAAAGTCATTATCTTTTTCATCGGTGAAATCATTCTACCTTGATGGGATTACAAATGAGTTTCAATAAAAATCACCTTTTATAAGGCTTGTTACAATGAAAAGGATAAAATTACAACTTTCCTCCTTAGAACAAACGCGGGATCCGTTTATCGGATCCTCGCTATGCTGATTCTTTGCCCGTGGGGATGTGTTCCGTGGACCACCTTCCTTTCCCAAGTGTTGATCAAACGAGATCGGATCGGATCTAGATCTAAAATCCCTCCTTTTTTACGGGAATTCTTAGATCGACGACTCGAGATCTAAACGAATACGGAGATTAATTCGCCAAGGAACTAATCAACGTGAGTGAACGACGCCAAGCGAACCCGCTTCTTCTATCAAGGCCGCTTGATCCAAAGGATGGTTTGTTGTTGTAGATCCGGATCCGAAAACTTTGGATCTCGGATCTCCCCGCGGGTCTAGATCTTGATCTCCTCTCCTTGGAAATTCTCTAACCCTTAGCACACACAAGAGTTCTCCTTTTTTTATTTTTCCCACTCGAAAATGAAACCCTAGCCCTCATATTTATAGGTGCAAGAGCGATGCGGGCGAACGGGCAAAAGCCCATTCGCCTTGGTGTTCGCCAGTGAGACCCTGGTGTTCGCCAGCCGAGACACCTCTTCGGTGTTCAGCCAGCGACACCTCTAGTGTTCGCTGAGCGACACCTTTGGTCTTGCTTTTGACCGAACGCCGCTGGCTTCTCTCTTGGTTTTCCGAAGCTTGATTTGAGGCTTCAAAGTCGGGTTTATCCTTCGCCGCGACTCATGGCGATCACCACCAAGGTTCCTGGAATCACCGACATCGTAAAGGAGAGAGCTCTTTATAAATTTCTGGCGCTACCTCGACTCAGGGCGGCCGCCTTTGACCCCCGCCCGCTTAACCGGCTAGCGGACCGGCGAAAACTCTGCAGGGCGCCTTGAGGAGAGCGCTTAGCGCATGTTCACTTGTTGTGTTGCCAATTTTGCCATTACTTCATCGGATGACTTGTCGATTATTCTCGTCATCACAGCTACGTTCGGGACTTATAAGCAATTTTCAACTTACGCACATATATAAAATTTAGAGGGTTATTAAAATATGTGCCAAACTTAAAGTGGTTTTGTAACGCTTGTGAAGTGATAAACTCGGAATCCACCAAGGGTGCTCTTTGAATCGAGAAAGAATGATCTCCAAATCCACGAAGAGCTTTGAATCCACAAAGAAAATATTAAAGAGGAATTTAATTGATAAAAGTTATAATGATTCTAGGTTACATGACTCTTCTTAAATAGAAAAATAA
Organism: Asparagus setaceus; assembly: GCA_012295165.1. NCBI lineage: Eukaryota > Viridiplantae > Streptophyta > Magnoliopsida > Asparagales > Asparagaceae > Asparagus > Asparagus setaceus. The sequence goes on from CM022701.1 coordinate 30,415,456, forward strand.
AATAGACTCCTAATAAGACTAGAATTACAAAGAAATAGAAAATATCAAATCATTCCCTAAAAGACTCTATAATATAGGAAGCAAATCATGAATTAAAATTGAATTTGTTCTCTAATCTAATTTGACTCTAACATTGAATTTATTTCCTAATCTAAATAGACTCCAACTTTATTACTAAAAAATAAACTAAAAGCTGATTATTTTAGGATTTCACCAAAACCGGGTATTACTGATGAGATTTTAAAAATCGACAATCCGGTTGGCTCGCCTCGTCGAGATAGACAATTTACATATATAATATGTCAATTCATCTTTCGTTGGAAGATATGCTTGTTACAATGAAAAAGGATAAAATTACAACTTTCCTCCTTAGGAAACGCGGGATCCGTTTATCGGATCCCCGCTATGCTGGGATTCTTTGCTCAGGGGGATGTGTTCCGTGGACCACCGCGATTCCTTTCCCAAGTGTTGATCAAACGAGATCGGATCCGGATCTAGATCTAAAATCCCTCCTTTTTACGTGGGAATTCAGATCGATCGATCTCGAGATCTAAGCGAATACTGAGATTAATTCAAGGAACTAATCAGCGTAGTGAACGATCGGCCAAGCGAACCCGTCACTCTTCTTGGATCAAGGCCAAGCTTGATCCAAAGGATGGTTTGTTGTTGTAGATCCGGATCAAAAACTTTGGATCTCGGATCTTCCGCTAGTCTAGATCTTGATCTCCTTTGAAATTCTCTAACCCTTAGCACACACAAGAGTTGGCAGAGTCTCCTCCTTTTTTATTTTTCCACCGAAAATGAAACCCTAGCCCTCATATTTATAGGTGCGATGGCGGATCGCGCTAAATCGGGCAAAAGCCCATTCGCCTTGGTGTTCTCCGGCCGAGACCTTCGGGTGTCTTCGCCGGTCGGAGACACCTCGGTGTCTTTCGCAGACACCTCTAGGTGTTCGGTGGAGAGACACCTTTGGTCTCGGTTTTGACCGAGCGTCGCGGGTCTCTCGGGTTTTCCGAGCTTGATTTGAGGCTTCAAAGTCGGGTTTATCCCTTCGCCGCACTCATGGCGCATCAGTTCACCAAGGTTCCGAATCACCGACGCCAGAAGGAGAGAGCTCTTTATAAAAATTTGGCGCTACCCGGACTCAAGGGGCGCTGCCCTTTGACTTCGCCGCTTAACCGGGCCGGGACCACGAAAACTCGCGGGCGCCTTGAGGAGAGCGTTTGCGTATGCTCACTTGTTGTGTCGTCAACGGTTTGCCATTACTTCATCGGATGACTTGTCGATTATTCTCGTCATCACGAGCACGTTCGGACTTATAAGCAATTTTCAACGCCTACAGACATATATAAAATTTAGAGGGTTATTAAAATATGTGCCAAACTTAAAGTGGGTTTTGTAACGCAGCGCGGAAGTGATAAACCTCGGAATCCACCAAGGGTGCTCTTTGAATCCAGAAAGAATGATCTCCGAATCCACAAAGAAAATAATAAAGAGAAATTTAATTGATAAAAAGTTATAATAATTCTAGGGTTACATGACTCTTCTTAAATAGAAAAATAAAATAGACTCCTAATAAGACTAGAATTACAAAGAAATAGAAAATATCAAATCATTCCTAAAAGACTCCTATAATATAGGAAGCAAATCATGAATTAAAATTGAATTTGTTCTCTAATCTAATTTGACTCTAACATTGAATTTATTTCCTAATCTAAATAGACTCCAACTTTATTACTAAAAATAAACTAAAAGCTGATTATTTTAGGATTTCAGCCAAACTGGGTATTACTGATGAGATTTTAAAAATCTGACAATCCGGTTGGCTCCGTCTCGTCGAGATAGACAATTTACATATATAATATGTCAGAATTCATCTTTCGCGTTGGAAGATATGATTGTTTCTTTGCGAAAGTCAATATACGTATGAGTCTGCATTTAGCTCGTGATTATCCCATTCCTCCATGAAATTGTCATTTAAGTGTCCTACATCATTTTGTGAAATTTATTCTGAACAAAAACATCTCCAATTTCATATTTCTTCATATATCCCATTTTGCTAAACATGTCTAGCACCAAGATGACGAATATTATCGTCATCTTGGTAAACATGTCCAATTTCACATTTCAGGTCTAAGCATCAACTTTTCTAAAACAAATCTGTTTTATCTTGGTAAAACACCCTTCAAAGGTAATCACCTTGCTAAGATGCTTAACTGTTCCTCAGGAACCCTTCCTTTCACCTACCTAGGTCTCCCCCTCATAAGAGGTTCCCTATCCAAACGGGAATGGCAGCCATTATTGGACTCTTTCTCTCGTAAGCTATCCTCTTGGAAGAGTAAAACACTATCTATAGGTGGTCGTCTTACTCTTCTGAATTCAGTCTTATCTTCCCTCCCTCTCTATTGTATGTCATTTTTTAAACTTCCCTCTTGGCTAATCAAGGCTATTGATAAGATTAGGAGAAATTTTCTGTGGAGTGGTAATCAGCAATCCTCTGGGACTAAGTGTCTTGTCAAATGGGATATTGTCTGTAAGTCCAAAAAAGAGGGAGGTCTTGGAGTTTCTAACCTACACATTTTCAACCAAGCCCTCCTCTCTAAGTGGATTTGAAAAATTGTTGACCGTAACTACTTTATTAGTCAAATCATCTTCTCCCTATACTCCAGGAATCACTCCAACCCAATTAGCTCACCTCCTAAAGGATCAGTATCTAAATTCATGCATGATTTGCATTCTATTCATCTAACCTTTTCTAGTCTAGTGTTATGGAAGTTAGGTGATGGATCTATAATCAAATTTTGGGAAGACAAGTGGTCTGGGCACAACTCCCTCAGTAGCCTATTTCCCTAAGCTTTCAGTTTGGCATTCAGCACCAACTCTACTGTTCAATCTCAAGGATTCACCTTCAACAACTGTTGGAACTGGCACCCACTTCTAAGAAGAGGCTCTTCCATGGAGGTGAGGGAAGACATTTCAGCCCTTTATGCTCTCCTTGATACCCTCAGTTTGCCTATTGCTACATCCAAAGACTCTCTTTGGTGGCCTTGGCACCCAACTGGTACATTCTCAGTCAACTCATTCTACTCGATCATCAACTCTAGAGGTAAACTATCTAACTCTTTCTCCTTTACCTGTAAGTCCATCATTCCCTCCAAGGTCAAAGTCTTCTTTTGGATCCTTTCCAAGAGAAGACTCCAAACTAAGGAGAACCTTTGAAAAAAGATTAGACTGGATATCCTCGTTGTTTCTTCTGTAACCAAGACCCTGAAACATTCTATCATATATTCTATGACTGTGCTTACTCTAAAGAGGTCTGGGACATCATTCTCTCTAGTTGGTCTCCAGTTTCGTGGCCAGAGGATTTTGACTCCCTCTTAATCTCTAATGGCAGCTTTCTAATCAACTCCAGGCTTATTTCTTTATGGAAAGTGCTTTTCCCCACATTCTGTTGGTGTATTTGGAAAAGCCGCAACAACATTCTATTCAATAACACCAAGGTTCAGCCCACTATTTTAGCCTCTAATATAGCACATTTTGTGTTATTTTGGACAGGATTTAGTTCCAGTAAGAGAGCCGAGCAGTTATACCAGACTGCCAGCAACCAGGGTATGAGGAATCTGATGAGAGATGACGATCAAGATGGAGTAGGTGACAACTTTCCAAACGCCCCTTAGCTTCACCTCCCCCCAGCTCCACCGCCGGTCTCTATTTTTTAATGCTTATTATGTGTTAGTATTTGGTATGGTGATACCTTATGCCTGTGGCTAAACTCTGTTACACAGTTATGGTTTTTGGTATTTGTTTTGTTTTTCTGCTGTGGGTGATGGATGTCCAGCCCTAACTCTCTCCCATGGTCCGAGGTTCGGATTTGGTTGATTAACCTTACTCTCTTACTGAGTTTTAGGTGATGGGAAGGCCCTCTCCCTAATCTCAGTATTTTGATCTGGTTTTTCCTCTATCTCCTCCCTCGGATTTGCTTTGTACATATGTTATGATCTATGAAATGAGCAGGGTATCTCACCCTGTTTTTTACTTCAAAAAAAAAAAAAAAAGATGACGTATATTAGTAGAGAGCAGATGCAAACTGGTTGAATTATATTTAAAATTAAAAAATGAAAATTGAAGAAGCAGCATCATTCCTAGTTGATTCCATGCGTGTTATGGATCACTAATTTCTTAGGAATCCAACAACATAGGAACATTCAATTAGTACAAGAAAGGCTATTGATAAGATTAGGAGAAATTTTACGTGGAGTGGTCGGCAATCCTCACGGGACTAAGTGTCTTGTCAAATGGGATATTGTCTGTAAGTCCAAAAAAGAGGGAGGTCTTGGAGTTTCTAACCTACACATTTTCAACCAAGCCCTCCTCTCTAAGTGGATTTGAAAAATTGTTGACCGTAACTACTTTATTAGTCAAATCATCTTCTCCCTACGGGAATCACTCCAACCCAATTAGCTCACCTCCTAAAGGATCGATTATCTAAATTCATGCATGATTTGCATTCTTTTCATCTAACCTTTTCTAGTCTAGTGTTATGGAAGTTAGGTGATGGATCTATAATCAAATTTTGAGAAGACAAGTGGTCTGGGCATAACTCCCTCAGTAGCCTATTTCCCAAAGCTTTCAGTTTGGCATTCAGCACCAACTCTACTGTTCAATCTCAAGGATTCACCTTCAACAACTATTGGAACTGGCACCCACTTCTAAGAAGAGGCTCTTCCATGGAGGTGAGGGAAGACATTTCACCCTTTATGCTCACCTTGATACCCTCGGTTTGCCTATTGCTACATCCAAAGACTCTCTTTGGTGGCCTTGGCACCAGCGGTACATTCTCGATCAACTCATTCTACTTGATCATCAACTCTAGAGGTAAACTATCTAACTCTCTTTCTCCTTAAGTCCATCATTCCTCCAAGGTCAAAGTCTTCTTTTGGATCCTTTCCAGAGAGACTCCAAATAGAAGAACCTTTGAAAAAGATTGGTGGAGATCCTCGTTGTTTCTTACGTAACCAAGACCACGAAGCGGACTATCATATATTCTATGGTGTGCTTACTCTAAAGAGTCAGGGACATCATTCTCTCTAGTTGGTCTCCAGTTTCGTGGCGAGAGGATTTTGACTCCCTCTTAATCTCTAATGGCAGCTTTCTAATCAACTCGAGGCTTATTTCTTTATGGAAAGTGCTTTTCCCCACATTCTGTTGGTGTATTTGGAGAAGCCGCAACAACATTCTATTCAATAACACCAAGGTTCAGCCCACTATTTTAGCCTCTAATATAGCACATTTTGTGTTATTTTGGATGATTTAGTTCGATAGAGAGCGGCGGTTATACCAAGCGCGGCAACGGTATGAGGAATCTGATGAGAGATGACGATCAAGATGGAGTGGGTGACAACTTTCCAAACGCCCCTTAGCTTCACCTCCCCCAGCTCTGTTAGTTCCTTGGTTTTGATGATGTTCTAACAAACAATTTATAACTAATCTTGTTTGTCTAGTGTTTGTGTTTTCATGTTTATTCTAGGCAAACAATGTGTTGGAGGATGGATGGACTTGCTACGATCATATCCATTAGAGGATGGGAGGAATAGTGGAGTGAAGCAATGCAATTCAAGTCAAGATTCAAGATCAAGCTTCATCCGTAGCCAAGACAAGCTTATTGTAAATCTCAAGCTTGGGTACATTAGTTTAGGTTTATACTTGTGTGTTTATACTTAGAGCTCGATTCATACACACACACATTTATTTTGATTTATCACCGTTTTGGATTATAGACTTAGCGACATGATTTTATAACTTTTCTCAAGTTTATAAATCCATTGGAAAGTGTTTCAAAGCGTGTTTAAAAAAATCAAAAATCTCAAGTTTATATCTTTTCAAACATGCACGAACATGCAGCATACACACTTTTTGTTTCTATTGCAAAACAAGTTAAAATTGAGAATTTATTGTATCCATGGTTCATTGATTTTATCACATTAATTTATATCTTATATAAAGTCCATAAACCAAATCACAAGATCTCAATACTTGTTCATGTTCAAAATCATGCTTTTCACATATAGTATTTTTCATGTTTTGCAAAACAATTGAGTTTTAACAATTGGAAAATGCAATTTAAAAATTTTCTTCGTTTACATGTTTATCTTTATATATTCAAACATTTTCCCAATTTGTACTAATTTTGGAGTTGTTTTGTTATTTTCAATTGAGTTTACAAAGAAGTTTTCAGCAGTTTTTAGACTGTTTATTTGTGTTCAAATAATTATTTCTCACAAATGGGAAGTGATATTTCAGAAATTATTTTTTAACATGTTTATCTATATCTTTATAACCTTACCTAAATATTTAATAATATTTGGAGTTGCTTTACTGTGTCAAATTGATTTTACAATGTCAAGGTTTAGCAGTTTTCAGAATCTAAAATATCTGTACTAAAATAATTATTTATCACAAATGGGAAGTGATATTTTAGAAATTATTTCTCTAACATGTTCATATACATGTTTATAAACTTCTCTAAAAATTTCATGATTTTTGGAGTTGATTTACTATTTTTAATTGATTTTACAAAACCAGATATATAAATTTCCAGAATGCTGGATTTTGGGGTATTTTGGTCTTTTCAGCCTACAACGGCTAGTAACGGCTAGTTTTTATTTTGAGCGTTTTGCTTGGATTTTCTTGGGTTTTAGGCTTTGTCTCTTCATCCTATATATACCCCATGCCCTCATTTATTTCAGTAATAATCAAGAAGGTTTTAAACACGTTTTTGAAGAGTTTAAGTATTTGTTTAGTTTGTTTGGAAGTTTAGTTTGTGAAGAAACTTTCACAAGAGTTTGAGGAGATTATACTTTGGTGTTTGAGCATTCAAATCTTCTCCTTCTCTCTTGTCATCTAGAAGTTTTCTAAACTCATATCTAGCGATTTATATGTTTGATTTTCATTTCCATAAGCTAGAATTTATTTGAGTTTGGTTTTGATTATTTCTCTTTGTCTACACACACAACCATTGAGCTTATAGTATTTGCATACATTGTATAATTTGAGTTGTGGGTAGTGTGACTTAGAGTGAGCTACATTGAGTTCTCATCCATTGTAGAGAATAAAATTTGTATTCTTGAGCTTATTGTGAGGACTCACATTGTAATACACAAGGACAGAGAAGTGTGCGGTGAGAGGCAGGGGTTGTCCCAAGAGGAGTGGCGTCGGTAGTAAAGCCTAGGGAGGTAGTAAATCCGAGCACTTGAGGGAAACACGGGCTTGAGACCGACACTTAGAGGGTGAGGTTGTGTGATTGCAATTGTGAGATTGTAAAATTTTCGGTGAGCTAGAGAATCGAATGTGTAGATGTTGTAAGCGTTATTGGTGGCGTAGAAAACCCGGTTGTGATAGTGGAGATCTCCTCAAGACGAGGAGCGGAGACGTAGGTTGTGGGGACCGAACTCCGTGATCATATTGATTATCACATTTTAATTACATTTTTATACCCTTATTACCTATGTTATATGAATAACGATATTACTAATAATCATTTTTATCTTATTTTGCAGGCTAATAAAGAAATAATGAATAAAAGCCCAAATGACTCAAATTCTCTGAATTTCTACCAATATTTGAAGCCCAAATCTGAAGACAAACCAAGGCCCAAGATACCAAATTGATCCAAGAGAAATTCGTGAAGAAAAATCAAGAAAAGACAAATTAGGTTGGGAACCAACCGGTTAGCTAACAGTTGGCAACCGATCGATAACCGTCGGTTCCCAACAATTCAGATTAATGGTGGATTTCTCTCCCTTTTGGCTAGGTTTGATCCAATGGTTCACATCAACTCCGTTGGGCTATAAATAGGGGTGAAGGTGAGTGTTTTGAGTGTGAAATATTTTGTAAAACTCCATTTGGAGAGGAGGTCACTCTTCATTGAAGACCTTCCAAAATTGTAACTTTTGTTACACAATAAATGAAATGTTTCACCTTCAATTTCCTTTCTCTTCTTCTAATCCAAGGACCAAAGGAGGATTAGATTAAGATCGAGGAGTTGTTGGTTTCTATTTTATTTCTTTTCATTTTCTTTCTTGTTCATTTATTGCTTTGTAGCTTAGATTTACTTTCATGCAATTTAATTTCATGCAATTTACTTTCATGCAATTTACTTTCATGCAATGTATTTAATTCTTGTATTTACTTTCTAGAATAGATTTTTCTTTGCTTTAATTCACCTTGAGGCTAGAACCCTCTTGGAAATTACCCTTTTCTAAGTGTGGAGCCAATATTTGTGGGATCCTAGAGATTGTTTGAAACTAGCTAACAAATCCAACTCACTCTCGTGAGATTGAGATAAGCTAAGTGGATCTACTCTAGATTCCTCATATCTTTAATTAATCCTCCATACTTTACATTCTTGATTTTCCACTTATCCTTGTTTTTCATTTGTTTGTTACTTTCCTTTATTCTTGATTTTGATTTTCTTTTACTCTCTCCTCTCTCTCTCAATCTTGCTTTCTTTTATTTTGCACTTATTTTCTCTCACTCTCATATTCCCTCCATGTGCATATAATCTCAAATCTAGTTTTGTTATTATGTGCATATAACCACCACCACACTCTCAACTTTATTTCCTCCTCCTTTGCACATAATCCACATCCACCTCTCTTATCTCTCACATCCACTTTCACCATTCTCTCACTTTTATTTTATTTGAATAAACTCCTAATTGTCGCATAATTTGAGAACCAAAACTTGAGCAAAACTCTCCTACTTCCGTTCCTCGTGGGATCGATAATCTTATATACTATAACTTGATAAAGGTTGTATACTTGCAACTAAGGAGGTAATCATTTATTTCCCATCAAGTTTTGGCCGTTCTTAGAGGCGGTGCATAAGTAGGATTTTCATTAAGTTTGGTTTTATTTTGTGTGTTTTCTTTTGTATAGGAACTTGGAGCTTGAAGATCAAGAGTTGAAGATTCAAGATTGAAGAATTGCCTCCAACGAGGCTTTGCATTGCTTTTGCGTGGGTAACTTCTCGATCTAGTATTTTAATTCCACCCTTTAGATAGTTCATATACATTAGAGACAATTAGGATAAAAATAAAAATAAAAAAAATTTTACCCTTGTCGACCCTAATAAACTTTATTTCTTTGATTGTCGACCATAATAAAAAATAAAAAGATTTTTATTTTTGCATCCTTTTTAGTTGCTTTTAATTTCTAGGGTTGCATTTCATATAATAGTAGGAATTCACCAAGTGATTTGAGCATCTTGATTTGGCACACACTTGAAAATATCTTAAGGGCAAAACCCATTAATCAAGATAAGGTGAGGGATTTCATCACCCTTTCCTTAGCCCAAAATCACTAATTCCTCACTACACTTACCCAAGCCTCTTAAAATTTGATTAGGCGTTGGCCCCTAAGGATTCGAGCTCATTAAGGAACAATAATTTCTTAAGTGAACGGTCCAAGTTTATTTGGATTAATTGGTGTCTAAGGCAAGGTTTAGGGGTTGCGTAAAAGGCTCATAAGGAAAGAGGTACTTAATTGATCTTTGATCTCCCTCTAGTACTATCCTTACGGCTAATTACTCAAGTAAACTTTGATCTTTTCACTAAGGAATTTTTGGTTAGGAGCTGGTCTAAGTCAAGTTTAAGCTTAACCCTAGAGTTAGGGTGATTGGAAAGTGATTGCCTTGATTTATTTTTAGTTAGTTTTTCCTTATTTTTTCTCATCATCTTCTTAACTTTTCTCTTATCCTTTTTCAAATAAAAAAATTTGATTTTGGTGTATGCAAACTTGGGTTAGGGATAATACTAATCGTTTAATTAGTTTTGATTCATCTCTTGAACCAAGCGAAATGGCTAATACCAACCCACTGTTCTTCAAGATGTTTGTTACCCCACTAGAAATGCAATCCCCTCTTGCATAAAACTCCTCGAGGTAAATGGAACCAATTTTGAACTGACCGCATTTTATTAACATGCTTCCCAAATTCCTAGGAGTAGAAACCGAAGGCGCTTACATTTTCATCTCGAATTTGAAGAAGTTTGCCTCATGATTAAGATGAAGGACTTAGCGAAGATGCGATCAAACTCGATTTATTCCATTTGCCCTTAAGGACAAAGCCAAAAATGGTACGTATAGCTTGCCTGATTCCATCTCAACTTGGGGTGAATTTGTAATGCTTTTTCGAAAAATTCTTTCCTATCCACAAAACAATCAAGCTTAGAAACAACATTCAAAATTTTAAAATTGTCGGAGAACCTTTTTGGAAGTATTTTGACAAATTCAAAGATCTTCTTATCCAATGTCCTCACCATGGTCTCGAAAAATGGCGATTATGCCAAATCATTTATGAAGGATTGGATTATTCTTCAAAACTTCCTTAGAGTCAATGTGTCAAGGGGATTTCATGAAGAAAAATGCAGATGAAGCTTGGGATTTTTAGTTAGTTTTTCCTTATTTTTCTCATCATCTTCTTAACTTTTCTCTTATCCTTTTTCAAATAAAAAAATTTGATTTTGGTGTATGCAAACTTGGGTTAGGGATAATACTAATCGTTTAATTGCTTTTGATTCATCTCTTGAACCAAACGAAATGGCTAATACCAACCCACCTGTTCTTCAAGATGTTTGTTACCCCACTAGAAATGCAATCCCCTCTTGCATAAAACTCCTCGAGGTAAATGGAACCAATTTTGAACCGGCCGCATTTTATTAACATGCTTCCCAAATTCTAGGAGTAGAAACCGAAGGCGCTTACATTTTCATCTCCGAATTTGAAGAAGTTTGCCTCATGATTAAGATGAAGGACTTAACTGAAGATGCGATCAAACTCGATTTATTCCATTTGCCCTTAAGGACAAAGCCAAAAATGGTCGTATAGCTTGCCTGATTCCATCTCAACTTGGGGTGAATTTGTAATGCTTTTTCGAAAAATTCTTTCCTATCCACAAAACAATCAAGCTTAGAAACAACATTCAAAATTTTAAAATTGTCGGAGAACCTTTTTGGAAGTATTTTGACAAATTCAAAGATCTTCTTATCCAATGTCCTCACCATGGTCTCAAAAATGGCGATTATGCCAAATCATTTATGAAGGATTGGATTATTCTTCAAAACTTCCTTAGAGTCAATGTGTCAAGGGATTTCATGAAGAAAAATGCAGATGAAGCTTGGGACTTTTAGAGAGTTTATCGAGAAAACCATGCAGATGGGAACATTGTGATGACCGTGTTTCATCGGTTCCCAACCCAAAACCGATGGTCTTTCCTTAGAAATGAACATAGCCTCTGAAGCAAAGATGGCCACAATCATGTGAGGTTAGAAGCTTTAGAAGTCAAAGAACGAGCTCGGCTCAAATCAACCAAGTTTACGCCTCGGGTTGTCATAGCTGTCTGTCTCCATCTCATGTTTGAGGAATGCCCTCTTTTAGGATCCTGCCACTGTCTTCATAAACGCTGCGATTCCAGTCCGGTTAATGATCCATTTTCTCCAACCTACAATCCAGTTGGAGAAATCATCCAACTTTGCATGGAACCAGGGAAACTACTCCGGAAATCAAAATTTCACTCCCTCTTCAACCCAACAATTCTCTAGGGGCAATGCAGTTCCTCTAAATTATCAACAACCGAATCTATCATTTCAAAATCAGTCTCCTCATCACCAATCTGCAAATCACACTCCTCAAATTGCTGATCATGATAAACGTCTTAATATTCTGGAAAAGGGTCTAGAAACTTTGATTAAAACCTCTACACAGACCACGAACTTATTGACTCAAACATCAAACACGTTGAATTCCTTTATGCAATCAACCGGGCAAATCCTCACTTCCAACACTCAAGCCATAGCTAGGTTAGAAACCCAACTTGGTCAACTAGCTAATGCCATGAGTGAGAGAGAGAAAGGAACTTTTTCGAGTCAACCCTGCCCAACCCAAGGACACGGATCAAGTTCAACCTACCAAGCTGAAGTGAATGCAATCCATTCACTACGGTCAGGTAGAAAGGTCGATAATCAGGTTAGAATGCCTCTAAGAGAAACCCTTGAACCAGAACAAATTCTCTCTCCTTCTGAGAAATCACACCCTTCTGATGACCCAGAACCTAAACCAGAACCAGAGTCTAATCAATTTAAACGGTTGCTCCTTGCAGGATAGACTCGGGCCTAGGAAGCACTCCTCTCGGAGGAGAAAATTCTAGAGACTTTCAAGCGTGTTAAGATCAACATTCCTCTTTAGATGTCATTGAACAAATTCCTTCTTATGCCAAATTTTTAAAGGAATTATGTACCAAAAGAGGCAAATAAATGTTCAAAGAAAGTCTTTCTCGCCAATATCGGTGAAGTCCTCTCAAAGTCCTACCATTGAAACATAAGGATCCGAGTTGTCCTACCATCCCATGTATCATTGGTAATACTCATATCGATAAGGCTTTTAGACTTAGGGGCAGTGTCAACTTGCTTCCAGATTCGATCTACCAACAACTAGGTGTCGGGGAACTCAAGCCAACTAGATGCACACTTGATTAGGCGATAGATGCATTAAGGTCCCTATGGGTGAAATAACAGATGTATTGATAAAGGTTGGAGACTTTATTTTTCCGTTGATTTATTAGTCACAGAAGCATAACCCGTTTCCAATCCCAAAGGACGATACAGTGATCTTAGGAAGACCGTTCTTAGCCACTTCTAATGCTCTCATCAACTGTAGAACTGGTCACATGAAGGCATCTTTGGGAATCATTGCTTGAACTTAATATTTTCAATCGAGGAAATAATATTGATAAGCGACCTTTGAAATCAATTACATCCAAGAAAGTTTAGCAGTAGAGAATGAATCGACATTAGTTTTGAAAATCTTTCATGAGGCTGGAAATTTTAAAAATTAGGGTTTATTTTTCAAAATGAGGAAGCGTGTTGAATGCATGCCTCTTGAATGCAACATTCGAAGAACTCTTTTCGATGAGCTTAGATTTTTGAAAGAGCAACCAAAATGTCAAATTTTCATTAATCAAAATCTAAGTTCAAAATGCATAACACCAATAAGACCTACCTTAATTTCTTTGCAAAACACATTGCAAACCTTGGAATTTTCGAATTTGAGAACATCATTGATTATATCATCTTGAAATTCTTTAAATTTCGGGTAGAATTTTCAGCAATAAGGTAGGATTTAATGTAGAATATGAGCTTCTCATGTTTTATCTTTTATTCTATATTTTTATTTTTGTCCCACAATAATAATAAAAGAATTTATTCTTCTCTCATGTGAGAGTTTCTTGTTCTTTTCAAAAAAAAAAAAAAAAAAGAGAATAAATTTTTGACTTCACCTTCTCATACCAAAGGTAATTCTGAATTTTGTCATTGTTCGAAGTCGACCGAATAAATGTAAGTGCTTCCATTCTTATCTGTTTTACTTTGTGCATAATAGAATTTGCATTGAGGACAATGCAAAATTTAGGTGTGGGGGTGGGAATTAGTCATTTTGCTCTTTATCTTAATCATTTTACTCTTCTTACCATTTTTTTTTCTTTTTATGTCATTTTTTTCCTCGTTTCATAAAAAAAAAAAAAATCACTTGCCAACTTAATAGAGTTGATTAATAATTGATCAATTTGATAGAATTTAAGTCTTCTAATCCTTAGTTGGTTCTATACTCAAGTTTACCTTTTATGATAACTCCAAATAAATTTCTTAAGAAATGATTTTCAAAATAGTATACTTTACTTAAGTTGTAACTTAGATTTTTAATTAAAGTAATGAAATTTTGCATGCCTAACTTAGAGTTGAAAATAATTTTTCAAGTTGTCTTGATCCAAATATTGTTCAGAATATATATACATATACACACATATATATTATACTAACTTAATAAATAGAAGAAAAATTTCTCTTAAAATCATTGGTGGTTCTATTTTAAGCCTAAGTTAATTGAGAGTAATTAAGCCCAGGAGTATTTCTATGCTTAATGACCTAAGCCCAATTGGGTTGGGATTCATTGGCCCAAAGCTCGCTAAATGGTCACTTAGAAAGTCCGATTAAAAGAACAAAACCACCAAGGAATAAAAAAAAAATTTCATACTAATCATGTTTTTATATATAGTTATATTTGTATATGTTCTTGAAAAATTAAATGGATTTAAAGACTTGAACTGCTTTAAAACAAAGAGTTAGCATGTTCTTTTCAAAACTTTCAAATTAAATTTTTGAGTTAAACTTGGTTTTGTATAACTATAATGAAAGGATTTTCTTAAGAAAATTACATGGAGTTATGATAAAACGTTTTCTTGAGTATTAACCAACTTCAATTGGAATGTTTGAAGATATCAAATGAATTAATTATTTTATTAACTTCTTTAAATTGGCAAGTTGACTGAATTTTGTGGGTATATTCACCAAACCCTCACGAGACTACAACTCGTCCACTAGGGTAACCTAGGGTTTAAAGGCTTGTTGTATGTGCTAAATACAACCACGATTCCTGCGAAAGTGAGTTAGGTTTTCTTTTTATTTTCTTTGCTAGAGGACTAGCAAAAGTTTAGGTGTGGGGGTATTTGATTATCACATTTTAATTACATTTTTATACCCTTATTACCTATGTTATATGAATAACGATATTACTAATAATCATTTTTATCTTATTTTGCGGCTAATAAAGAAATAATGAATAAAAGCCCAAATGACTCAAATTCTCTGAATTTCTACCAATATTTGAAGCCCAAATCTGAAGACAAACCAAGGCCCAAGATACCAAATTGATCCAAGAGAAATTCGTGAAGAAAAATCAAGAAAAGACAAATTCGGTTGGGAACCAATCGGTTGACCAACGGTTGGCTAGGTTATGCCAATCGGCAACCGATCGGTTCAACGATTCAGATTAATGGTGGATTTCTCTCCCTTTTGGCTAGGTTTGATCCAATGGTTCACATCAACTCCGTTGGGCTATAAATAGGGGTGAAGGCTGAGTGTTTTGAGTGTGAAATATTTTGTAAAAACTCCATTTGGAGAGGAGGGTCACTCTTCATTGAGAAGACCTTCCAAAATTGTAACTTTTGTTACACAATAAATGAAATGTTTCACCTTCAATTTCCTTTCTCTTCTTCTAATCCAAGGACCAAAGGAGGATTAGATTAAGATCGAGAGTTGTTGGTTTCTATTTTATTTCTTTTTCATTTTCTTTCTTGTTCATTTATTGCTTTGTAGCTTAGATTTACTTTCATGCAATTTAATTTCATGCAATTTACTTTCATGCAATTTACTTTCATGCAATGTATTTAATTCTTGTATTTACTTTCTAGAATAGATTTTCTTTGCTTTAATTCACCTTGAGGCTAGAACCCTCTTGGGAATTACCCTTTTCTAAGTGTGGAGCCAATATTTGTGGGATCCCTAGAGATTGTTTGAAACTAGCTAACAAATCCAACTCACTCTCGTGAGATTGAGATAAGCTAAGTGGATCTACTCTAGATTCCTCATATCTTTAATTAATCCTCCATACTTTACATTCTTGATTTTCCACTTATCCTTGTTTTCATTTGTTTGTTACTTTCCTTTATTCTTGATTTTGATTTTCTTTTACTCTCTCTCTCTCTCAATCTTGCTTTCTTTTATTTTGCACTTATTTTCTCTCACTCTCATATTCCCTCCATGTGCATATAATCTCAAATCTAGTTTTGTTATTATGTGCATATAACCACCACCACACTCTCAACTTTATTTCCTCCTCCTTTGCACATAATCCACATCCACCCTCTCTTATCTCTCCACATCCACTTTCACCATTCTCTCACTTTTATTTTATTTGAATAAACTCCTAATTGTCGCGCGCATAATTTGAGAACCAAAACTTGAGCAAAACTCTCCCTACTTCCCGTTCCTCGTGGGATCGATAATCTTATATACTATAACTTGATAAAGGTTGTATACTTGCAACTAAGGAGGTAATCATTTATTTCCCATCACATATCGTTTGTTTGTGTTTGCTTGGCGTTCATTTCTATTTGTGCTTATTGCCTATTTCGCCAATTTTTATTGATCATTTCATCCACTATTTTGTTTAGTATTGCTTACATATCCTTGCATATAATCTTATTGAATATCATTCTTGCTAGGATATAATTTATTAATTAGTTTTAATTGGCATTAATTCGGATTAGATTAGCATATTGCCCTATTCACCCCTCTCTAGGGCAATTTCAAGCTCCACCGTCGGTCTCTGTTTTTTAATGCTTATTATGTGTTAGTATTTGGTATGGTGATACCTTATGCCTGTGGCTAAACTCATTACAGTTTTGGTTTTGGTTTTGTTTTGTTTTTCTGTGGGTGATGGATGTCCACCCTAACTCTCTCCATGGTCCAGGGTTGGTTTGGTTGATTAACCTTACTCTCTTACTGAGTTTTAGGTGACGGGAAGGCCCTCTCCCTAATCTCGGTATTTTGATCTGGTTTTTCCTCTATCTCCTCCCTTGGATTTGCTTTGTACATATGTTATGATCTATGAAATGAGCAGGGTATCTCACCCTGTTTTTTACTTCAAAAAAAAAAAAAAAAGATGACGTATATTAGTAGAGAGCAGATGCAAACTGGTTGAATTATATTTAAAATTAAAAAATGAAAATTGAAGAAGCAGCATCATTCCTAGTTGATTCCATGCGTGTTATGGATCACTAATTTCTTAGGAATCCAACAACATAGGAACATTCAATTAGTACAAGAAAGTCCATGTGCATACAGTAGCTTAAGACTGAAATTTTCTGTGTTTTGGGATCCATGAGTCGACTCATACTGATCAATAGCAATAAGGCATCACGCATGTTCGAATGAGATACCTTAGAATATTCGAAAAATATACTAAACAATGTTTACATAGACTATTAGATATAATTGCATGAACACAAAATTTTAACTTAAAGACATGTATTTTTCTCTGTTTGGCAATAATACGTTCGAAATCTAAGTAGAGATTTTTTTTTTTTGATAGCCTAGCCTGGAATTGAACCCTAGATTGTCAGAGCCATGCATATTGTAACCTCCCAACCTTCTGGATTATCCGTAGTGGTTAAAATCTAAATAAAAAGTAGTTAATAGTTAAAACTATATATTTCTTTCCAATAATCATATTGCAAGCGCTCGAAATTTGATGGTTTGATTATGAACCTCCAATTGAGAATGATTCACGAAGGTAAGGTGAAAAGGGTGCTTGTTTGTAAGAAATTGAAAATTGAAATAATTTTTTTTTAATTGAAGATGATACGAAAGTAAAATGTAAAAAATTGATTCGCTTTGAGTTTTAATATATTTTTGTCGTCATCCTAAAAGTAAAAAATGGGACCCCTATACATTAAAGTATTATGCTCCTCTAATTTTGTAGGTGATCTGTGCATGACGATAAATAGATAAATGATTAATTGAATGTGTGTATACCATGAGCCGAACTTTAAGGGGCCCCCCTCCCTATGGTCCTTGAGCTATAGCCCACAAGCCGAATCCCAAAGCCCATTAAGTCATAAGAAAATCAGAAATATTAATTTTATACATTGAACATGCGGTCCGTTTGAGGCGATGCGTAGTCAGCCCACTTTCTCAAATCCCCCCGCAACCAAAACCAACAAGCAACAATAGAACAGCACATGCACAAATTCCCCGGCCACGTAACCTCCTTCCTTAAAAACCCCCCAACCAACTCTCTCCCCAAACACAAACCCCCGCAACCATGCCGGCCGAAACTCCAACCACCGCTACAACCCACCAAATGAAGACCATCGTGATCCTAGTCCAAGAGAACCGCTCCTTCGACCACATGCTCGGCTGGATGAAGTCCCTCAACCCCCAAATCGACGGCGTCACCGGCCAAGAATCCAACCCCATCTCCACCACCGACCCAAACTCCCCCCTCGTCCATTTCAACCAAAACTCCGAGTACGTCGACCCCGACCCCGGCCACTCAATCCAAGCCATCTACGAGCAAATCTACGGCGTCCCGTTCTCCGCGGGCAAAACCCCCATAACCCCCTCGACTCCCCCGACAATGAACGGGTTCGTTCAAGAGGCGGAGAGGGAGCAGGAGGGCGTGGCCGAGGCTGTAATGAACGGGTTCAGGCCTGACGCTGTGCCCGTGTACAAGGAGTTGGTGCGGAGTTTCGCGGTGTGCGATCGGTGGTTCGCGTCGATGCCTGCGTCGACGCAGCCGAACAGGCTGTTCGTGCACTCGGCGACGTCGCATGGGCTGACCAGCAATGACACGAAGAAGTTGGTGGAGGGGTTGCCGCAGAAGACGATATTCGATTCCTTGGATGAGGCGGGGTTGTCGTTCGGGATTTACTATCAGTACCCGCCGTCGACGCTCTTTTACAGGTGAGTTTGCGGTAAGCTTACTGGGTGGTGACTGGAGCTTTGCTGTTGTTTGTAGTTAGGCTTAGTGACGAGGTTAGGGGCGGAGGATCGGAGACAGTTATCAGATCTCAATCTGGTGGGCCCTACTTCGGAAAAATTCAATGTCCACGAATATTTTTTTTTTTGGGAAATCTGGTAGTATTAGGAGAATTTAAATTTATATTCAAGTGTGGATTCGGAGAACCAGTAGGGAGACCACTACTATATCACAACCATTAATTTATTTAATGAGTGATTGTGATTTGTCTTTGAGTTTAATTAGAAAATGAGTGCAAATCATGAAGATATGGTAAGTGTTAGATTTGAAATGAATCATTACTACTTATAGATTTGGAATGAGTGCAAATTATGGAGGCATGATGAGTGTTTACGAAAGCAAAAGTATAATGTATATATTCTTTTCAATTAAAAGAATGATCATACAAGTGGAATAGCATCATTCAAGAGAAATGGAAATCTTATGTGCCATTATCTCTTCCCTCGAAATTCGAATAAATAGTAATGACTAGGATAATTAAACCCTCCCCACTTACCACCTAATTGAAGAGAATTCAGATCCATACAAGTGGAGAGCTTCATTCTGTTTTTTCCCCCTCTCTCTTATAGATACAAAGTTAAAATAAAAGTGAGATTCACCATGTTATTTGAGTAGTAATACAAAATTTCATACTACCAAAATAATAGTGCAGTAACATGACTTATAAGTCAAACATTAACGGTCATCAAACATCACAATAAGTTTAGTGGATGAAGGAATTAAGACAGCTGTCTTTGTCAAGTAACTATTTTTGGGGGCAATTTTTTCTTGTTTCTTTGTTTTGACAATTAGTATTTTCCTATTAGCAACTTGTTTAGAAGAGTTGGCAAACAACCTAGATTCAGCTTGAAGGAAGTGAAGTTTGTTTCCCTCAAGTCTATCCGTTAGATGCTTCGTTTGGTTGTTTTGTGTATTTGTTACTTTAAGATATGACCAATATTTGTTTTTTCTTATATCATTATTATTGTTAAATTACTAATTAATATTAAGTTTGAGAATTGAACTAGGATTTTAGATGATTAGGTGCCTTGTCGCTCTTTCATCCCATCGTTAGGAGAAAGATAAAGTTTGATTCATGCCGAAAGCATGCTTGCTTTTGAATCGAAGTAACTTTAGAAGTTTGGCTAATGAAGAATATCAACTTACCCGAATCGGAAATAAATCATCTTCCACATTAAATGTATTTTGTTTCTCTCTCTACCTTGGGGGGATCGAACGTAGAGTTTCCTCGCGATATATATTAGCTTAAACCCTGTACGTCTCTACTAACTACGCAAGCTCCTCTGGTCCATTTTAACCATAAAAGAAGACATAAAATTGAGGAAATATTCAAGCAGAGCTAGTCTTCTATCATACAAATCAAGATGCAAAACTTTCATAGTGACGAGCTATTTTATTAATTTTACCCTCCCATGTGAAAATTGAGGTTACCGCTGTTAGATTTTTTAAATTTTTTTATTTTTAAAAAAATTGTTTAAGTTGAAAGTTGAAGGGTTGAAGAACCCCAAAGCTAAAGGGGCCGGTTTTAGAGACATTTTGAAAGTTAAGGGGGTTATTTGAGAAACACCCAAACTTATGGAAGTTTTCTAAAATTTACCCAAAACTGTACCATAATTCATTGATAACAAGTCTATTAATTTTCCACTCTGTTCTTCTTTCCTTATTTTGAACTTTATTTTTAAAAAAGTACCTGAGCGAGTTTTGGTTCAATATTGATAACGTGGTTAGGGTACGTAACGGTAACTCTACTCATCATTCTCAAAGATTAGCGGTACCTTAACCTCATGTGATAATTTCTGCAAATTTGAAAATTTGTGTTAGTTTGTCTCTAACAAAATAATTTATATAATAGTTTTGCAAAAACTTAATATTTCATAGTAGTTTTTGTGAAATTTATCCGAGTGGTTGAACATATAGTAAATAAAGATAAAAATGTCACAAATTAAATAACTTAAGTGTATCACGTGCCACAAACTGATACTACTGCATGTATGTCATACTCTGTTAGTAGTGATTTTTTTATTTGTAATTTCACAAATAAAAATAATTTGTGAAGTCCTATACGAAATTCCTAATAGCTCATGATAGTTTCGTGAAATTTATCCTTCAGGAACCTGAGGAAACTAAAGTACATCGGCCGCTTCCACCCCTTCGACCTGGACTTCAAACGCCACTGCAAGGAAGGAAAGCTCCCAAACTACGTCGTCATCGAGCAACGCTACTTCGACCTCAAGATCCTCCCAGGCAACGATGACCACCCCTCTCACGACGTCTCCGAGGGCCAGAAGCTCGTGAAGGAGGTGTACGAGGCGCTGCGGTCGAGCCCCCAGTGGAACGAGATGCTGTTCATCATCACCTATGACGAGCACGGCGGGTTCTACGATCACGTTCCGACTCCTGTCGGGGTCCCTAGCCCTGATGACATTGTTGGGCCTGAACCCTTCTATTTTAAGTTTGATCGGCTTGGGGTTCGGGTTCCAACGTTTTTCATCTCGCCTTGGATTGAACCGGGAGTTGGTAAATGTTGTTCTTGCTTGATTCTTTTCTATTTGAGGTGTACTAGATAGAAGTTTCGGATCAACAACAGGGTAAATTTCAAAAGTAACTCCAATAAGTTTGGACGTTTTTCAATTGAACTCCAAAAGAAAAGAAAAAAAGAAAAGGGAAACTTCCCTTAACCCCCAGTATATAAGTATGAAATCTGGAAAAGCTCCAAAATATTCTAATTTTTTCACTTAACCCCATATGACGATGTTGCATAAAGCAACATAATTTCGGAGCTTAGAAGGGTGAAATCACAAAAAAAAAAAAAGTAAAAAAGAAGAAAAGATGATTGGGAGCTCTAATCTGGGAGTGACGCGAGCAGAGAGAAGGAAAAAAAGAAAAGAAAAGAAAAGGAAAGCGTGATTTAGGGGTGAAAAATATGAAAGAGGTCTCAAGAGCTTTAGGAAAAAAAACAGACGTCTTTTGGTGTTTGATAGCACGTGATTTTGCACTTGACATGTAAGAAGTAGCAGTGTTAGTTTTGGAGATTTTCAGACAAAACTTATTTGGTCTTAAGTGAAATTTTCATTTTTTTTGGGCTTAGGTGAGAAGCACCATACTTATTGGGGTATTTGTGAAATTTACACCAAACAAAATGCAGAGCAGGGTTTCTGATCATTTTATTGTTATTATATGCAGTGGTTCACAAGCCTTCAGGCCCGCATCCTTCATCAGAGTTTGAGCATTCTTCAATCCCTGCAACTGTGAAGAAGATATTCAATCTGAAACAGTTCTTGACGAAGCGCGATGCATGGGCTGGGACGTTCGAGACTGTACTCACAAGAACAACTCCTCGAACAGATTGTCCAGGTACTGAATTCATTAACAAAAGTTGCCAACTTATGAATATAAATATCAGATGAATACGATTTATCTCCTATGATTTCGTTCTCGACCTGTCCTCCAGCTTAATTGACCTTTGTTATATATAGGCTATAAACTGAGCAGTGTCTTAAATTACATCAAAACTACGAGTTTGTTCTGATCCCTCTCTATTGTAAAAAAAGAAGCGGAGAGCATTATTTTTGTACTCTTAATCTGGATGAAGTATGTCAAATGATAAAAATTCATTAGCTAATTATGAGCTGTTTTGTTTCAAACCATCAAGATCAGACAATAAATCGACATTTTAAAGTGATTTTCTTCACATTCTCAAGGATTTCATATAATACACCAAGGCTAACACTTTTAGTTGCTGTGGGTTTCAGACACACTCCCAGAACCTGTAAAAATGAGAAACACCACCGAAGCAGCAGAGCAATCAAAGTTATCCGAATTCCAGCAAGAGCTGGTGCAATTGGGAGCTGTTTTGAAAGGAGATTACACCAAAGCCATCTATCCTTACAAGTTAGTCGAGCAAATGACTGTCGCAGAGGCTGCAAACTACACGCAGGAGGCATTCAGGACCTTCTTGAATGAGTGCGAGAAATGCAAGAGAAATGGAGCAGATGGATCTCATGTTGTTGTTGTGAATCCTGCCAAGGGAACTGCTGCAGCTGATGACAATAATAATGAGCAGAAGAAGAAGTCTGTTGTTACGAAAATGTTTGGTTGCTTTGTTTGTGGACAGTCACAGGATTAGTTGTAACGTTAACGATGTAGAGGGATTGTTTATTTACTGTTCTTTATTTGTTCATGTACTGGTTGATTCAATGTAATTGTGTGGATTGAATTATTGGTTTGTAAATTGTTTATATTGCTCAATACAGTTGAATTCATATATAAAAAATAAATTCGGATTCAGATAATCTCCAATTAGGTTGTCCAACGTTGTGTGAATAGAATTGTTTATATATTGTTCTAATTTATTGGTGCGATTCAATGTAGTTTTGTGAATAGGATTGTTGTTTTGTGAATCGAATTGTTTATTTGCTGAATTTGAATTTGAACATATAGCTGATATTTCAATAAATCGACTTTAAGACTATCTTTTATTAGATGGTAATTGAAGAGGGTCCAATACAACAATTCTTACCGCCGCATCCAATTAACTTTCAAAGGATAAGTTGAGATCTTATAAAATTTTAACTATTATCTTAAAAATCACTATTGTCTTGAATGATAATTATTGTGAAAACTGCTAGCCATTCTATCATTCTCTTGGTAGAGAGTGAGTCAAATGTAAATCGGTAAAATACACATTGCTCTATGAGACATACTCAAATTTTCTTAACGAAGATTTAAATCTTCAACCCATACCCTCCAACCCTATCCACAATGCAAATTTGCAAAAGAAAACGTAAGCAAAAGTCAAAATATTTATTTATTTCTCGAACAACTCAGGCACACTCATCACACACATAATCATCACATAGGACCTACTTAATTAGCATATTTGATATACGCCACATGAGACGCATCAGAAACTGACTTCAAAGTACCAATCAAAGGAGCCAGCCAGCACTTACTCTCCTTCTCCCAATACAAAAACCCCACGCACTCACAATCCAAATCACACCTCCTCTTGCACTCCTCCACCTTCAACCTCCCTTCCCCTTCTCCATAACCACTCAAGAAATTCTCCACCCCTTCCACCTTGTAATACTCCAAGCTCCTCCCTCCTTTACACTCTCCGGTGATCGCCTGCGTCGCACAATTCTCGCTCCATCCGAGCAATCCTCTTCGCGTCGGGCAAGCAACGCACATCTCGTCCTTGCACACTCCCAATGCCCCGCACTTCGTTGGCAAGTCGCACCCGTCGACTCGTCCGAGATCATCGGAGAAGAATGCGAACGTCTTCTCCCATGCCCGGTAGTCCACCGGATCGTAATATGTGTACACGACCAAGTTACCGTCTTCCTCCAGTCGGAGGAACGATAAAGTCGCGTTATATTTCGGCCTAGCGAGAATCTCGGTGCCCATGTTAACCCCGAGTGCGAGTCTCAGCTCGTAGGCGAACTTGCCTTCATTCTCTGGCTCGCATTCGAATTTTAAGCTACTAAGCTTCTGTGACTCGACAAACGCCCCGTACTTGAGAGGAGTTCTTGACGAAGATACATTGTTGATGTACATCGACAATCCAGTAGGCTCCAGTACTAGACTGTACGCTCCATTCTTGCTCACAAGCTTATTTTTCAACGACTGGCCTACGAGCAGTGTGTCGACCGGATGGTCGAAGCTCTGCCAGACGAACCGGTCATTTTTATCGTACAAGACGACGTTGCCGTTGGGCAGAATTTTAAGGCCGACGACCCCTTTGTTGGACGTACCGGTCGACCAGACAGTGCGTCCGTCAGAGTCGGAGAGCAGGAGGCTTCCGTCGCTCCGGAGGGCGAAGGTGGAGTTTTCGCGGACGGGACGGAACGGGTTGGCTTGCCAGACCCAGCGACGGGTGGATTCCGAGCGGGAGGTGCCCATGCGGAGAGCGAGGTAGAAGGAGTTGGGAGTGGTGTTGTAGAAGCAGAACTGGAAGGGGGAGGCGGCGATGGGGAGAGGGCGGTAAGTGGCATCGTTTTCGGTTATGTAGGGGCCGAATTCGCCTTGGTTGATGTAGGTGAAGGTTTGGGTGGGCTTAGGTTGAGCATTGGAGGATATAGAGAGTAGGAGGAGGAGGAGGAAGAAGATGGAGGTGGGTTTTAGTGGAGACATGAGAGAGTGGAGATTAGCACTCGTTTTTGTTTTTGTAAGTGAGTGGATTGACCTCATGGGGTGGTTTGTGTACTTAAAGACCTTGTAGCTAGTGGTTTCTAATTGTTCCCAGTTGTTTATGTGTCTCCCGTTGAAATTTTATCTGGATACGTAGTCAATCTTTGAACGTTGAAGTTAGAGATAGGCAAAGCCCATATTTCGTTTTACCAGTTTTTATTGGTTATGAAATAGTATAATTACTATATATATCACAATTCTTGTTTCCATATATCATTAATTGTTGAAAAATGAAGTATGAGGGATTGCTCATTTAAGAAACGAAGCCTATCAACAGATAAATATGCCACAGACCACCCTATTTGTCACATCAAAAGGTGTGGATCTCACCAATCTATCTATTTATAACTCATTTTGCTAAATGAGTCACCACATCATACCATTAAATCCTAATTGTTATCATGATACGTACTAATTAATTAAAGAAGAAAAATGATAACTATATCATAATCCTTAAACTAATTAATCACACTATCTGGTTAACTGTTTGGGGAATTTGGTCTTTGTGTTTATCCATCCATCCACAGGGTCTTTCAAACTTTTGCAACCAAGTCAAAGATCCAGGCTGGCAAAAACATGATAAGTTGCTTCTGAGCATTGATCATTGGCTTTATACATTGACTAAAATAAATAGTAAAGTGTGAATTTATTAGACTTTTGAATTTTTTTAGGGTGAATTTTAGAACACCCCCTCAAATATAGGGGTATTCTAAGAAAACCCTCCTCAACTATTTTAACTCTAGAAAACCATCATCAATTACGGAATTGTTGTAGATAACCTCCTTCAACTTTCAAAATATGATTTATCCCCTTAACTTTTCTCACTTAACCCCTACACTAATATAATTAATATCTAAATGAACAAATAATTTAAAATGACCATACTATCCCTAAGACATTAAACTTTTACCGTAGTGTTCATTTCTAACTTTTTGATTAAAAATAGTTTTCATTTTATTTCCCTCTTTCTTATTCCTCCATCTTCATTGTTAGGTTCACTTGCAAATCTAATTTTTATTTCTTTTTGAAACATTACACTTGTTTTATTTTCGCTTATCCATGCTTGTAATGTTTGAAACAATTGAAACCTTTTAAAAAAAATTTAAGGTTAGTTTCCTCATCAAAACCCATCAAACAAAGTCTAATTTTTTGATTGGGTTGGGTTTTAAATACACATGAATTTTTTCAACCAAGGGTATTTTAGTCATTGCATATTTGAAATTAATAATATTAAAGGGGTTGTTTGAAGAAAAAATAGAAAGATAAAGGGGTTTTGTGAGACACCCCATTGTTAAGGGGTTTAGTCATATTTTAAAAGTTGAGGGGTTATCTACAACACCCTCAAATTTGAGGGGTTATCTAAAGTTAAAATAGCTAAGGGGGTTTTAGAGACAAGCCCCATAGTTGAGGGGTTTTCTAAAATTAACCCTTTTAAGCGGATGGCTTTATATTGAGACTATAGGAGTGCAATGCCAGCAAGATGTGTGGTCATATTTAAGTAGATTGGAATTACAGCTAGTTTTTGTAAGGAATGAGTATAAATCTCTTAACAAATATTCAATTTTATTGTTTGAGACGGAGCCGCGTTAATTAATTAGGATTTAATTGGTAAGTAGGATCTAAAATTGCAAGATGTTCTCTATATTCTTAATTTGACTCTCTTATTCTCTTGTTCATCTGTGCTGTGCTCTGCTTGATGTTTAGGCTGATCAATCCACTATGATGCGTGTATTGCCTCAGAACACAAACAGCGAAGACCGTATCCCTGGCGAATCAATTCACTGATGTTTGCAACTTCTTACTTCTGCCTCTGAAGACATTATATATTTCTTTTTGCAAATATTAGATGCAAGGAATTAATAGAAATTAACTTAGATATTAAGATCATGTTAAACTCATACTTGCAGAAATTTCCACTATTTTGCTCTCTCGTCAACATTGCACAGACAGCTGTTTGGAAATTTATGCAAAAAATAATGCTTACTAGATCAGCAATCATACGGATGGAAAATGAAACTAACAACAGGGAACCTGCAGGACAAAAGAAGAATGCATGCTTGATGTTACAAAAATTCTGCTGATGGTATTGAAATATCTGAGCATTATCGGCCAATCAATCAGTGACTGTATCAATCTGATAGAGTAAATTACGTTGATTCTTAGCATTCATAACTCTAAATTTCTGATGTAGTATAAAAGAGATTTTAAGTTTGCTTCAAAGTGCAGATTCAAAACTCATGAGATGCATATTTTACAAGACTGAAACCGTACTGTGTAGAAGCCCATATTTCGATTAATAAAAGGTGACATTCGACTTGTACATTGGACTTCCAATGGTCAAATTCTACAGGAGTACAGTCAACAGATTGATAAACATAAGTGGAACTGGAAATAATAGATGCAGGATATTACTTAGATCTCACTTATGTAGAAGATCAGAAGCAAATAATAGGATCAAGGATCAATTGTTCATCCCCCTCAAGTGGCCCAGTGGTTGGGGCTTGGGCTGTTGGCTCAAAATGTCAAGGGTTGATCCATGTTTCAAGGGTTCCATGTTTATGGCAAATGTCTATCTTCGATTTCTAATTATTAGGCATTAGAACACTTATGCTATTCAATTGGGGTCTGAACTGCAAAAGAGAGGCTCCAGACCTCGAGATTTACTCGGCCGGTCTTAAGCTAAGTTTCCTTGCTCCGAAAAAAGAAAAAAGATCATGCATCCATCGACTTCTTTTACAGCATATGTTGCTAAACTGCTATGAATATCCTCAGTCAAAATATATTCAAAGCTGTTAATGGTAATAGAATCCATTATAAGGAAGTCTGGGAAAATCAAATTTGCAAGTGAATAATAGGTTGCCAGCTTAGTATCTGACTTCTAAGAAGTGTTCAAAGCATGCCTGAATGGATAAACTAGGTAAAACTTCATCGGCTGTTTGAAATTTAATTAACGAAAAGTGTTGTGCGGAAATAGAGCTGTAAAAGTAAATAGGTACTGTTGTTGGATTTCGTATGAGTTGTTTGGTTGGCAATTAACATTATAATTAAGATAAGTCGGTGCCATATCAATAATGGTAAGCTTGAATTGTACGGTACTTTTCATGATCCATTCTTTTTCCTATCATTTTCATTAACTATGTTAGTTTATACGTATATGGACGGAGTTTGATACCCAGGAAACCGTTACAGTCACAACAAGGAGTCTAACTTGAGGGAAAATCTATTAGCATTATTAATTTTCATTTAAAAAAAAATCTAGTGCAGGTTACAGCATTGATATCATCAATGATTTGAGTATGAGGAAATTGCGCTCATTAAGTGAGGTAGACCCACGACCTGAATCCAAGCACAGAAGACGAACTTTCACTGTCAAACTACTCCGCGGCCAATTGCGCGCACTCCAACCTAAATATAAAAATATTGAATCCGGATACTTCTCAGTATATCTTGAGAAGATCCGGTAGAATCAAACAATATAAGATAAAAGGTCTTTCTCATTTAAACCCTAAATGCTTACATATGTTAACTTTAAGCTTCGAAATCTACCCCCCCGCATGTGGGTGGGTGGCAAGGCCTGGGATTCCCAAGCCAACTGCCCGAGTTCGAGCCTTGTCACCCGCGTCCCTAAAGTGTCCTACGAACCCGGTAACTGGGGCAGGTACCGAGTTTTGTTGGTAGGGTGGGGACTCGAACTTGGGTCTCGGCCGGGATCCCCTACCTTGCCAAGTTTCCCTCGTCATCCCAAAAAAAGCTTGAACCTCCTTCAACTTTCAAAATATGATTTATCCCCTTAACTTTTCTCACTTAACCCCTACACTAATATAATTAATATCTAAATGAACAAATAATTTAAAATGACCATACTATCCCTAAGACATTAAACTTTTACCGTAGTGTTCATTTCTAACTTTTTGATTAAAAATAGTTTTCATTTTATTTCCCTCTTTCTTATTCCTCCATCTTCATTGTTAGGTTCACTTGCAAATCTAATTTTTATTTCTTTTTGAAACATTACACTTGTTTTATTTTCTCGCTTATCCATGCTTGTAATGTTTGAAACAATTGAAACCTTTTAAAAAAAATTTAAGGTTAGTTTCCTCATCAAAACCCATCGAAACAAAGTCTAATTTTTGATTGGGTTGGGTTTTAAATACACATGAATTTTTTCAACCAAGGGTATTTTAGTCATTGCATATTTGAAATTAATAATATTAAAGGGGTTGTTTGAAGAAAAAATAGAAAGATAAAGGGGTTTTGTGAGACACCCCATTGTTAAGGGGGTTTAGTCATATTTTAAAAGTTGAGGGGTTATCTACAACACCCTCAAATTTGAGGGGTTATCTACAACACCCTCAAATTTGAGGGGTTATCTACAACACCCTCAAATTTGAGGGGTTATCTACAACACCCTCAAATTTGAGGGGTTATCTACAACACCCTCAAATTTGAGGGGTTATCTACAACACCCTCAAATTTGAGGGGTTATCTACAACACCCTCAAATTTGAGGGGTTATCTACAACACCCTCAAATTTGAGGGGTTATCTACAACACCCTCAAATTTGAGGGGTTATCTACAACACCCTCAAATTTGAGGGGTTATCTACAACACCCTCAAATTTGAGGGGTTATCTACAACACCCTCAAATTTGAGGGGTTATCTACAACACCCTCAAATTTGAGGGGTTATCTACAACACCCTCAAATATAAGGGTATTCTAAGAAACCCTCCTCAACTATTTTAACTCTAGAAAACCATCATCAATTACGAATTGTTGTAGATAACCTCCTTCAACTTTCAAAATATGATTTATC
The DNA here is from genome assembly GCA_012295165.1 of Asparagus setaceus. Taxonomy (NCBI): domain Eukaryota; kingdom Viridiplantae; phylum Streptophyta; class Magnoliopsida; order Asparagales; family Asparagaceae; genus Asparagus; species Asparagus setaceus. The sequence goes on from CM022701.1 coordinate 30,444,887, forward strand.
CCCTTAACTTTTCTCACTTAACCCCTACACTAATATAATTAATATCTAAATGAACAAATAATTTAAAATGACCATACTATCCCTAAGACATTAAACTTTTACCGTAGTGTTCATTTCTAACTTTTTGATTAAAAATAGTTTTCATTTTATTTCCCTCTTTCTTATTCCTCCATCTTCATTGTTAGGTTCACTTGCAAATCTAATTTTTATTTCTTTTTGAAACATTACACTTGTTTTATTTTCTCGCTTATCCATGCTTGTAATGTTTGAAACAATTGAAACCTTTTAAAAAAAATTTAAGGTTAGTTTCCTCATCAAAACCCATCGAAACAAAGTCTAATTTTTGATTGGGTTGGGTTTTAAATACACATGAATTTTTTCAACCAAGGGTATTTTAGTCATTGCATATTTGAAATTAATAATATTAAAGGGGTTGTTTGAAGAAAAAATAGAAAGATAAAGGGGGTTTTGTGAGACACCCCATTGTTAAGGGGGGTTTAGTCATATTTTAAAAGTTGAGGGGGTTATCTACAACACCCTCAAAATTGAGGGTATGTAAAGTTAAAATAGCTAAGAGGGGTTTCTGAGACAAGCCCCATAGTTGAGGGGGTTTTCTAAAATTAACCCTTTTTTTTAAGCGGATGGCTTTATATTGAGACTATAGGAGTGCAATGCCAGCAAGATGTGTGGTCATATTTAAGTAGATTGGAATTACAGCTAGTTTTTGTAAGGAATGAGTATAAATCTCTTAACAAATATTCAATTTTATTGTTTGAGACGGAGCTGCATTAATTAATTAGGATTTACTCGGTAAGTAGGATCTAAAATTGCAAGATGTTCTCTATATTCTTAATTTGACTCTCTTATTCTCTTGTTCATCTGTGCTGTGCTCTGCTTGATGTTTAGGCTAATCAATCCATTATGATGCATGTATTGCCTCAGAACGCAAACAACGAAGACCGTATCACTGGCGAATCAATTCATTGATGTTTGCAACTTCTTACTTCTGCCTCTGAAGACATTATATATTTCTTTTGCAAATATTAGATGCAAGGAATTAATAGAAATTAACTTAGATATTAAGATCATGTTAAACTCATACTTGCAGAAATTTCCACTATTTTGCTCTCTCGTCAACATTGCACAGACAGCTGTTTGGAAATTTATGCAAAAATAATGCTTACTAGATCAGCAATCATACGGATGGAAAATGAAACTAACAACAGGAACCTGCAGGACAAAAGAAGAATGCATGCTTGATGTTACAAAAATTCTGCTGATGGTATTGAAATATCTCGAGCATTATCGGCCAATCAATCGCTGATCAGATCAACTGATAGAGTAAATTACGTTGATTCTTAGCATTCATAACTCTAAATTTCTGATGTAGTATAAAAGAGATTTTAAGTTTGCTTCAAAGTGCGATTCAAAACTCATGAGATGCATATTTTACAAGACTGAAACCGTACTGTGTAGAAGCCCATATTTCGATTAATAAAGGTGACATTCGACTTGTACATTGGACTTCCAATGGTCAAATTCTACAGAGTACAACCAATGATTGATAAACATAAGTGGAACTGAAATAATAGATGCAGGATATTACTTAGATCTCACTTATGTAGAAGATCATAAGCAAATAATAGGATCAAGGATCAATTGTTCATCCCCCTCAAGTGGCCTAGTGGTTGGGGCTTGGGCCGTTGGCTCAAAATGTCAAGGGTTGATCCATGTTTCAAGGGTTCCATGTTTATGGCAAATGTCTATCTTCGATTTCTAATTATTAGGCATTAGAACACTTATGCTATTCAATTGGGGTCTGAACTGCAAAAGAGAGGCTCCAGACCTCGAGATTTACTCGGCCGGTCTTAAGCTAAGTTTCCTTGCTCCGAAAAAAGAAAAAAAAGATCATGCATCCATCGACTTCTTTTACAAAGATATGTTGCTAAACCGCTATGAATATCCTCACCAAAATATATTCAAAGTCGTTAATGGTAATAGAATCCATTATAAGGAAGTCTGGGAAAATCAAATTTGCAAGTGAATAATAGGTTGCCACTTAGTATCTGACTTCTAAGAAGTGTTCAAAGCATGCCTGAATGGATAAACTAGGTAAAACTTCATCGGCTGTTTGAAATTTAATTAACGAAAAGTGTTGTGCGGAAATAGAGCTGTAAAAGTAAATAGATACTGTTGTTGGATTTCGTATGAGTTGCTTGGTTGGCAATTAACATTATAATTAAGATAAGTCGGTGCCATATCAATAATGGTAAGCTTGAATTGTACGGTACTTTTCATGATCCATTCTTTTTCCTATCATTTTCATTAACTATGTTAGTTTATACGTATATGGACGGAGTTTGATACCCAGGAAACCGTTACAGTCACAACAATGAGTCTAACTTGAGGGAAAATCTATTAGCATTATTAATTTTCATTTAAAAAAAAAAAATCTAGTGCAGGTTCCAGCATTGATATCATCAATGATTTGAGTATGAGGAAATTGCGCTCATTAAGTGAGGTAGACCCACGACCTGAATCCAAGCACAGAAGACGAACTTTCACTGTCAAACTACTCCGCGGCCAATTGCGCGCGCTCCAACCTAAATATAAAAATATTGAATCCGGATACTTCGCAGTATATCTTAAGAAGATCCGGTAGAATCCAAACAATATAAGATAAAAAGGTCTTTCTCATTTAAACCCTAAATGCTTACATATGTTAACTTTAAGCTTCGAAATCTACCCCCCGCATGTGGGTGGGTGGCAAGGCCTGGGATTCCCAAGCCAACTGCCCGAGTTCGAGCCTTGTCACCCGCGTCCCTAAAGTGTCCTACGAACCCGGTAACTGGGTGGGGGCAGGTACCCGGGTTTTGTTGGTAAGGGTGGGGGACTCGAACTCGGGTCTCGGCCCGGGATCCCCCTGCCTTGCCAAGTTTCCCTCGTCATCCCAAAAAAAAAAAAAGCTTCGAAATCTTCGTATTTGTAATTTACATCAGAAGTATTTAAGTTTCAAACTACATCCTCAAGTCGCTTTCCACTAAAAATTGTTAATGTTGCGTCGTAACTATTAATTGTAATTTGTCTTAGTATTCCTTGTTCTGGTGTGCATATTTAAGAACTTAGAGAAAGAGACAAACTAATAGAGAAAGAGAGACTACAATATTCTTCGAACAAAGTTACAAAGGAGGAAGGAGAGACAGAAAAAAGAGTTGAAAGAGAAGATTATATTCAATTACTTTGAGAAGAAGCAAAGAAGGGATGAATCCCTTTAAGAAGAATAAATGAGAATACCCGGGTTTTGTTGGTAAGGGTGGGGGACTCGAACTCGGGTCTCGGCCCGGGATCCCCCTGCCTTGCCAAGTTTCCCTCGTCATCCCAAAAAAAAAAAAAGCTTCGAAATCTTCGTATTTGTAATTTACATCAGAAGTATTTAAGTTTCAAACTACATCCTCAAGTCGCTTTCCACTAAAAATTGTTAATGTTGCGTCGTAACTATTAATTGTAATTTGTCTTAGTATTCCTTGTTCTGGTGTGCATATTTAAGAACTTAGAGAAAGAGACAAACTAATAGAGAAAGAGAGACTACAATATTCTTCGAACAAAGTTACAAAGGAGGAAGGAGAGACAGAAAAAGAGTTGAAAGAGAAGATTATATTCAATTACTTTGAGAAGAAGCAAAGAAGGGATGAATCCCTTTAAGAAGAATAAATGAGAAAGAATTAATGATAAGGGATCACAACATAAGGGTCCAAACAATTAAAAAGGATTAATTCGCATAACCCTCAAAACTTTGTCTCACGTAACCTACCCCCTTGAATTTTTGGGTGTCTCACAAAACCCCCCCGAACTATCTAAACTATTCTCACCAGACCTCCCTATTGTAATTTGCAAATAACTAAATAGTTTTTAGAGGAAAAAAATTAAAATTTTGTCATTTATCATTTAGAGGCAACACACCTTATCCCCTAATTTTTGGACTTTTTTCTCAAGAAAACTTTATTTATTTGTAAATTACATATAAGAGAGTCATGTGAAAAAGTTCAAAGTTTCGAGGAGGTTTTGCGAGACACCATAAAATTCAGAGGGGTCATATAAGATAAAACAAAGTTCAATGAGATTATGTGAAAAAAAACCCAAGGTTAGGGGTGTGTGTCAAACTAGACCTAAAAAATACAAACAAACCAAAGGAACTTAAAACTAAACCTAGATGTGTTTGGCAACTTCTCCTCAAATTGGGTTCAGATTCAACCTGGCTTTATTTTAGGCAAAATTCTGTTTGGATAAAAGTGGGCCAGAAATACGAATAAAACGATGGAACTTAAGGTTAAACCTAGGCATGTTTGGTAACTTCTCAAAAATGTGGTTCATGTTCAAACCTGGCTTTATTTTGGACAAAATTATGTTTGGATAAAACTGGGCCGAGTCTGGTCCAGTTTTTCGAAGGCCAGTTTTGACCTATAAAGTGGTTTTAGTTTTGGACTATATCCCTTTTGATCCAAAACAAAATTGGTTTTGTTTAAAGTAGCGTTAGGGTTGCCTTGACCCAATTTTAGGGTAGTTGCCAAGCATAAAACTCATCTGGTGATGTAATTTAACATTTAGAACTTGGAGTTTGCACAATTGCACTACAGCTACAAATATGAAAGATTTGGTTCCTATTGTAAAATCACGAAAGATTTCATGACCAAACCCAAAAAAAAAATACATAAATACTCTCACCCTCCAATTTTGGGCAACGTCCTAATCTCCAGATCCCCAGCTCGCTCAACTTCTCCTCCAAATTCAAACTCAACCCACCATCGTGAGCCTCGCCCAGGTCGCCCTCTCTCCTTGTTCCCATCGAATCCCTAACCCTACTCTCTCCAAAACCTCCTCCAATGTCTCTCCTCCCTCACTCCCCTCTCAACGATGGCCAGCCCCAACTCCAAAACCCTAACCCTAAAACCCTCGTCCTCCACCTCCCTCACCGAGGAGCGCCTCCGCGAATACAATCTCCGGCCTTCCAATGCCGCCGCCGCCGCCACCGCCTCCTCGAACCCCTACCTCTACCTCCGTAGCCTCGGCCTCAGCCCCGGCCGCGAGAGCTTCGCCTCCTCCGCTCGAACCTCGGCCTCCTCCTCCTCCGTCCTGCTCATGATCCAGGAGTGGGCCCCGTCCTGCCTCTCTAAGAGCAATCGGAGGATGGAGGACGAGGAGGAGGGAGATCTGCAGCCGGCGGGGGAGTGGGACCCGGGACTGCCGTCGCCACGTGCCAGCAGGAAGCCCTTGAGGGAGAGTGATTTGGCGCCAGCGCCGCAGCCTCAGGCTGCTCCGGTTGCTGGTGTCGTGCCGCACGTGCCGGCGGCTGCTGCTGTGCACGGTCGGAAGGAGAGGGAGTATGTTTGGGCGTATAAGTACAGGCCGAGGTCCCTGGACGAGTTTATTTGTAACAAGGATCGGGTTGAGGAGCTAAAGGAGATGGTAAGTTTCCGCTGAAATTTATTTCTGATGTTGTGAGTTTAGAACCTTCATTATGCAAATTGTTATGAATTGTTGGATTGTGATGGAGTATTTTTTCGGTTTGGTGAAAAAGATCCTCCTTTGTGATTGAGGACCAATTAACGGGTCCAATTTGCGCACATATCTTGATATGCGCCTTTATCAAAATTTCACCATAACTTGGTCTTGAAAGTCCACTACTCTTGAAGATACGACCATTCTACAATTAGTTAAATTTCAACGAAGCGTATTTGTGACCTCCAGTAGTGAAGGTAAATGTTATTATGTTGTCACAAGTTGAAATGTGCATACGGTATTCAGGTTGTTAGTACAAACTGTTAGCACAATTATGAGCTTATTATGTGTTCAAATCTCTAAAATTTGGTGCCTTTGCATTGAAAAGTTGTAAAACCCAAAGGTGCTGTCTAATCCTATCATGATATGCACAAGTAAATTCTCAAGTATATATTAGTTCTTTTGAACTCAAAAGACTATTAGACCTGACATTTCTAAGGTACGGTGAAAACCCCTACAGTTAGGTGTGTTCAGATGAGAGTATTATATTTGCATGTGATCATCTGGAAAGTCCTTGCTTGTGCATAAAAAATGTTATATCATTGCCTACATGCAAAAGTGAATAATTCCATTGAGGATATGCACAAGTTTTATGGTAATGTAATAGTTCACCATAAACTGAAAATTACTGTATACAGCATTTTTAAGGTATGAAATCTTGGAAATACTCTATAGTTTAGTGCGGTACCATGATTCTAGGAAGTTCTAGTTCAGCGCATGATAAAAGCTGACTTTTTGGTTGAATATTTGGAGTCCACGGAGAAGAGGGGGCATAAAACAGGAACTAATTTTTTCAATGTCATGTAATTTGTTGACATGCAGCCATTTTTCAGTGTTAGATAGCTGTAGCTTCTCCAGCTAAGAGTTCAAAGTAAAATCTTAGAAAGCAGTATAATGCAGAAGCTTATCTGAAATGTATTCCAAATAAACAAAGCAATGTTAGAAGCCATGTCACATATCAATGCAGAGTTCAAAATCATCAACCACTCAAAGAAACCTAAATGTCATTAAATTCAAACAAAACGTAAAGATATCACCATTTCAAAAGGCAAGACAGGTGGAGAGTTAATACAGATGGGATGAGACTCTTGGTATAGAAGATGCAAAAGAAATAATAAGTTGACTGGTTTTTTACGTTAAAATCACCACTGGTTCTCTGGGATGGTAATCTAGAGTTCCGTAACCCATTTAAGGTGCAAAGTCTCTTGTATGAGAGTGTGAGGGATGAAATCCTACAGTAAGAAGAAAGACGAGTTGGGGGAAAATGCTGGAAGAGCAGATACTAGCAAATAATGGTGCTTGTTCCTTGGGGAATTTAGGAGACTATAATCTTTTCTTTTTGTCTCATCTCTGGAGTGCACCTCTTTCCTGTTCTATACTTGTCTTATTTTTTCACTTGCCTCATAAGATAAGTTATGACCTAAGGCTAAATATGAATCTGCAATTTGGTTGTCATATATCATACTTTTAATGTTGATCTTTATGTCCAGTGCAATGCACATCTGATGCATATTCAATATTGTTATTTCATACACGTACATATACATGTGCAATGTGTTAAAACTTTTGGAAGCTGTGATGTTGCCCCTAATAAAGCACATGCCCATATAAACAAAATGATAAGTTGATAACTCCTCTTTTTTTTTTATAATTTTTAATTTTTTTTAAAAAAAGTCTTGAATATAGCAAGTATGGTTTGGGTGGCACCTTCAAGTTTGGGTGCGTGAGACTCTTTGCTTAAGTTATTGAAACTCCAATATATCCGGGAGATTTAGAAGATTCACTCTCATTATACTAGATAGTTCATAAACATGCTCACTATGCTCAAGGAAAATACCATATAATAACAAAGTTTGGTCCCGAAATTTCATTGCTTTATTGCGTAGTGTATTTCATTTTCCTTTGATTTGCATAAATATTATGCTTATCACTATAAGTTTCATTTAAACATTGTTGAAGCTGTAGGTGAGAAAGCAAAAATGCAGTCATCTTATATTTGAAGGTCCTCCAGGGGTTGGGAAGAGAACTATGGCTTTAGCGTACTTGCGAGATGCCTTGGGACCTGAAAATTTGAAGGTAGATAAATAACTTATAGCAATAGTGTAATGTCTCATTACTACATTTATTCATTTATCATGGTATGTTTTTCTCTTTTTACAGACAAAAAATGAATTGAGGAAAATTGAACTAAAGGTATTTTACCTTTCCATTCCATATTTACAGTTCACTTACGAATTTTTAGGAGCAAAAATTAAAAAGCGAAGTTACCTCCTCTTGACTGTTAACTGCTTATGTGTTCTTCAGGGTGAGCATATCACCAGCATTGATGTCAATCTGAGAATATCATCCCAACATGTTGAGGTTAATTTATCTGAATTGCGTGGATATGAAAAGCATGTCCTTGTGTCTCTGATAAATGAATCCCATTCTCCATTGGACAAACCCATCCAATGCGATCGTCCTAATTGTCGAGGTATGTGACATTTCTGTTTATTCTTCTGTTCCAGTGTATACTACAGTACTCCTTTTTCTGGTTGAGGCCACGATTTTGCATGCGCATCATGGTCTTATATTCAGTGTAAGGTGAACCGATTTTTATGAGTATTATGAAATTAAATGGATGACACTTGTTTCTTATTGAACTGTGGTATTCTACTGTCATTCTATCATGTGAGTTGCATTTATTTTGTTGATTACTTTGCAGCAATTGTTGTGCACGAGGCTGACAAGCTTTCGACAGATGCTCAGTTTTATATCCGCTGGATCATGGAGAAGTACAAGGGCTGTAATAAGATCTTCTTTTGCTGCTCTGATGCCTCAAAGCTTCAAACAATAAAACATCTTTGCAAAATCGTAGAACTCCGACCACCTTCGGATAGTGAGGTTATCCATTGAATACACATTACTCATATTTGAGGTCATGTGTTTAATCAGTTGAATAGCTTTTAATAAATCACGTTTAATTTGTTCAGATTGTTGAAGTTCTGGAGCTCATTGCAAAACAAGAACATATTGAATTGTCTCAACATCAAGCACAAAAAATTGCGCAGAACTCGAAGAACAACCTTCGACAGGCAGTTCGTTCATTTGAAGCCTCCTGGAAGTAGTAAGTAAATAGGAGGTCATATGTGTATGCATTCAAGTTTCAGTTTCCAACTTTAATTTTTTTTTTGGTTCTGTCATAGATAGATAAATATACTATATCTTGTTTAGACCGAAACAGTTTCATTATTGCTTAAAGTTAGCCCTGTAAATTGCTGCTACATTTCTAAGTAAGTGGAAAGGTGCCAAGAGAGGTACACAAATCTACCTAGTTTCCAGGATTATGTAGTGTGTAGATAAGGGTTTAGGTTTATAAATTGCTATAAGCCATTGCTTTTCTCTTTGTGACATGATATAAGCAGAAGAATGAAACAAGCATAACCTTGATGTGTTTCACTGGTGATATAGAACTCTGCATATGTTTTGATTTAATTGTAAATGCAATGTGGTATCTTTATCTTCTGAAAATGTTTGTTATTTTCTCTATTACAAAATTCTCCCTTAATGTCTTTTTCTTACCCCTCATGTGTGAACGCCACATCTTTATATTTTTCCCTACTGCAAGCTGATGCAGGTTTACAGTACATTCCTACTATAAACTGGTTTTAGGAGGAATACAATATATCGTCTAAGAACTGGATGGAATTTGTATTTATTGCAGTAATTCATTTAAGGATGAAGTGGAGATTTTGACTGGATGGGAAGACGATATTGCTAAAATAGCTACGAGTATTGTTAAGTATCAAAGCCCAAAGCAGTGAGTATTTCCTCGCTATTGCATTACTCTGATGGTATTTATTTATCAAGGAATTAAATTATCATGTCACTGTTGCTTGACACTGAGAATCATTGTGTAGGCTATCATATCTTCTGCTAAATTAAAGGAATAAAAATCTAAGAAACTGGCACTATCTTTTTGTTATTGAAGGTTATATATTATCCGTGGGAAGCTTAAAAAGCTGATTGAACATGACGTATCACCAGATTTTATTTTCAGTGTAGGTTGTCCCTCCCTGAACTCTTTTATAAATTGGTCTTTATTGGAGATGTTCTAGCAATTCTATCTTGTGCTATCTTGAACAGACTCTGGTTTGTGAACTGAAGAAACAAGTGAACAACCAGTTCCATGGCAAGATCGATGCCATGTATCAAGAGTACAAATTTGTAAGCATATGGAAGTCAGTTTATCATCAAGGATGCTTATGTTATTTCTTTATCACTATCGTATTCTTTTTTAAAGGGTTAATTGCGAGTAGACCCTTTTTCCTATCACCCAATTGCGGATAGACCCCCTGTAGTTCTATTGTTGCAGATAGACTCCCTGAGTGATTTTTTTACTCTTTTACCCTCAAAGAAGAGAAATTTGTTTTTTTTTTTGACAATTAGACCTCCAGAAGGTAAAAGTGTAATTAAAAAAAAGTCACTCAGGGGGTCTATATGCAATTGGGCGATGGTACAGGGAGTCTATCCGCAATTGAACGATGGTACAGGGATTTAATCCATGCTTATCCCTTTTTCTCAATGTAGACCTTTAGTATTTCTTTAATCATTATCTGATATTTTAATGTAGACTTGCAATTTTACGTTGTTCCTTTGTTAACCCTCAGCATGTCACTGGGCCTAACTCGAGCCAGGAGAATGTGGGACTTTATACACAAGAGGTTTCTGGTGACAAGTCTCATGACCAGCGAAAAAATGTTCACTACTTCATGAAGATTGAAGGTAAAAATTTGATAAACCTAGCTCCGGCTGGAATGATCCACAAGTCTTCTGACTATGACAATACTGAAAAATTAAACTTGGCCTTCAACTGCCGTAAAATTAGCATTTATTATTACATTGGTAATAATCCGGATTTAGGGACAAAAACTGCACAAAAATTGAGCAACTAAACAAAGGACAGGTTGCAGATTGCCAGAAACCTATTTGATTAGTTGGTCTTAATATTCTCTCAATATTTCACTGCTTTCCTTTTCGCAGAATTTACTGCAAAGTTTATGAGCTGCTACAAATCGTCAATAACCAAAGGCATCAGTGGAAGTGGTTTTCGTTGAAGGTTGGAGAACAAGTTCATGGACTTTATTGGAAAGTTGAGGGAACTATGCCCTAAATGGCATCTTATTAAGCAAAAAATATTACTCGATGACTTATCATATATCGAAATAAAGAATATGCAAGTGATGGATGCACTGAAACCATCTTCTAAAACTCATTCACAGAGATGAAATTGTAGATGGAAATGGAAGTGCAAGACTCTTGTATGATTGTTATTCTATATATCGTGGCAGCTAGTACCTTTGCATGGTTGGAAATGGTTGATCACTTGATTGTGATGGCAGCAGCACATACCTCTAGCTTATAGAAAACAGCAACTTTATGTTCTCTTGTGCCATTTTGCTATTCAATATGCTCATTATCTGTCATGCTGTAGCCTTTTTGTTACACACATCATCTCTGTGGGTTGTCATCTTGTTTCATGAAATAATTACGTTGTCTTGAGCGAAGAGTTTTTATCATGTCCCATGCGTCAGAAAATGAAGGATCTGTTTGAGGTACACAAGTATTGGAACATCAATAATTGATTCATTATGCCTCTATCCATCTTTAAGCAAAATAATTTCTTGCATGTTCGAAGGTAACCGCTAATCAAATGGTATTAGAATTGTGATGCAAGGTCAATAATCGTATAAAAATAATTATCTATTTATAAGAAGGAACCGTCTGAAATTTTTTCTCTGTTCTGATTTGTTTCAAAATTGTCCTCTCTGTGGAAGAAAGTAGAAAAATGTAAAAGAAAAAAAAAGGAGTATTGGAGAATTTTTCTATGGTGGCTCAGCTATTCTCAGAGTCCTCTCTTCTTCCTCTTTCCCTTGCCCTTCTCTTGTTTCTTCAATCTCAATCTCAACAGAATCCTCCCTCAAATCCCCTTTCATCTCGTCCTCAACAACGATAACATGGCTATCCCTCACCCCCTCCCCAACCACCTCTCGCACCGCCAACACCGCGGCCTCATCCGGCTCCGCCTCCAAATCCGATCGACACACCGGGCACGTTGTATGCGACGCCAGCCACGAATCGATGCACGTCAGGTGGAACACGTGGCAACACACGGTCAGCAGCCTGATAACGTCGTCCCCGTTGAACTCCGACAGGCAGACCGCACACTCGACTCCCCTGCATTTCCCCTCCTGCAAGCCCCTCACGAGGGAGTACGGGAGGGTGGGGAAGGAGGAGAGGATGGCGGGGTCGAGCCCCGAGAAGGAATCTAGGTGGGTCCCGGGGCCGACGTTGCGGGCTGCGCCGCTTTGTCGATGACGGAAGAGGGTTGTGGCGAGGTAGCGGAGGAGGTCGCGGAAGAGGAACATGGAGAGGAAGCACATGAAGATGAAGAAGAAGATGAATGCGGGGAGAAGCATGGGGATCGAGTGCGGGGTTGTCTCGGCTGGTAGATCGACAGTGGAGGTGGGGGTTGAGATGATGTTGACATTGCCGGAGTTGGGGAATTCCGGCGAGAGGAGAATTGGTTAGCATGGAGGGATTGGAAATGGAAAGATTATTATTGATTGATGGTTCTTTGATGAGCTTCTTTTGGTTTGAGCGGGGTAAAGGGATTAGATTTGGTGGGGCCCGCGAGTGTGGTGGGGCCTGTTAGGTGGTGACGTGTGACGGAGGGAGAGGTTCATTTGGAAGCGAGGTAGTTAAAAGGTCCATGACGGTTAGGAGGGACCGGTGGTCGAAATTCTTGGGGGCAGGATTTGCTGTGTTCTGGGATGAGCTTTTCATGCGATGAGAAGTCGACACGTGACAAAGTTGGCCATGGGAACTTCTTAAAAATCGATTTATCTTTTAATTTTTAAATGGCTTTTGTTAGTTTACCATAAATATTAACATCATTATCACCTTTAAAAATGAGAATTTCAAAAAGTCATTACTATTGTTAATATATAGAATATGCTTTGGGAAACTGGGATTAATGAAGCTAATTAATTAATTAATACTTTTTGTTTATGGGGAATAGATTTCTTAAGAGAAGAAAGCCATAAAATGACATCCCTTTACTTACCTTCTTCACTTTTATAAGTCACTAGATCAGACTCGGTTAATTAAGCAAAAGTAATGAATCTCTTTCATTTTCTTTTATACTTCTATTCTAGGATATACGAAAATAATAAAGAAAGTTTAATTAATGAAAAATAGTTAAATAATTTAGTATATTATTCTATTTTAGTATATTTAAATAGTTTATAGCCATTTTTTATTTTGCTTGATATTAGAGACTTATTTGGTCTCAGAGCTTATACTCATGTACATATTTTCTCAAAAATTTTGCAAGTACAAATTTTATACTCAAGGTTATATTTAGTATTTAAAATAGTCAATAAGAGCCATTTACTGTAAGAAAAGCAGGACCACTAATTAACCCTTAACTAAAAGAGAAGTAAAATATGAAAGTAATTAATTATATTAATTCCAAAACAATAAGTGATCCTTTACCGATGCCCTGGGGTATTGGTTAAAAAGACCCTAAAATACTATTGCAAAAAGTAAAGGGTTAACATACCATTAAATATTAACATAGAAAATGAAAAAATTCATATGAAAAAATGAAATGCATTTTCGGTAGATTTTATCCTCCTAAATTAGAAAAAGAAAATGTACACATATATTATGACCAGAAATAAATATCTGATCGGGTTTGGATGCATCATGCACATATATAATAGGAAAAAGCCATTTGGCTACCACATTTACCATCTACCAAGAGATAGGAGGGCATGTGGGCCCCACAACACAAAACTATGGGCCACAGGCCCTCCTATCTCCCTCCTGGCAGATAGTAGATGTGGTAGACAAATAACATTGTTGTATATAATATATGCCGACCCGTACCCATTTCCAACCCAACCCCCACGTGACCTCGTCTCCTCTCTTCGTTCGGTAATCGGACACGACCCGAATCCCTCCTCTCCTCTGCTCGAAAACAAACCCAACCTTTTCTCTCGCCTTCATTTTTATTTTATTTTAATTTCTCTTAATTCCTAGATTCCCTTTCCTCTTTATTCTTCACCCTCTGAGCTCGATTAAATCCCATTCTTAAAATTTTCCAATTATTTACCGGAAGGGGGAAAAAGAATTGCGCACAACCTGTTTGTGTTTTTCCCCGGACCAAAGACCCTGCGATGTTCACCAACGACAAGCGGCAGGAGGAGCGAACTGGGAGATCCGGTACTCCCCGGGCCCAATATCTTCAGGTTAATTTTGCAAATAATTTATTCTCTCTCTCTTTTTTAAAAAATAATTTCTCGAATTGTTTCAATTTGTTCAATTTTAATTTATGTGCTCTTTCGTTTTTCTCCCCCTTTACAGGAACTTGTGACGGAGTTTCAGAAGACCACCGATGAAGGTTCTTTTGGTTACCATTCTTTTCGCTATATACATTTATCTCTTTCTCATTCTCCATCATATCCACAACTAGTTTTAATTCCTTAATTTTCTGTTGATTTCCTATATTTTTGAGACTTAAAGTTGTAACATGTAAATTGTTGAGTGGGTTTGTTATTTGTAATGACATGTGGTTGATTAGTGATATTAACTGATACAACCCAAATTTTTTTCTTACATTGATATAGGCTTCCTACCCATCGACGTTAAATAAATATTCTAAGAATTTAGGGCAAAGTCTTTCGTCTTGTCTACAGTTTTTTTCCCCCCCATTCTTGGACAAGATATCACCATATAAATAAAAATATGCATTATGCATGCTATAAAGTTGTTATACAGTAGGAATCCTATCAGAACCACCCCAACAGGAGTGGGGTGGTTTACACCATTGATAGAAATTAGAATAGCCGCAATTCCCAAGCTAACCATCTAACAACCCATGAATGGTATAGATCACCCCATTCTACGAGGTCTTCTAATAGAAATTTGTTGTTATATTATACTACTGGATATGTCAAACTCCTACAATTGCTCGCTTTCTTCCTTTATATTGAAAAGTAAAGCAATGGCAGATGGAATAGCCATTCCCTTTTCCTTATTCTATAACTCTCATAAGGCTTAGTTTTGTTCCTCAGTTGAAACTTCTTGTAAATGATTCATCAATCATTACCTCAAAAACAAAGTCTCCTCAATAACTAAAGAGCTTTGCGTTAATATCTTCATCAAGCATCACCTGAAGAAAAAAACATTTGTCTGCCACCAAAGAGCTATGATAAAAATAAAAAAAAGCACACATACACGCAACAGGCACTTGTACATGAAGCTGGTTCCTAATTGAATGAAATTAAAAAGTATGAATAAACACTAATTTGTAAATCTCCAAGGTTAACCAGTGGAGATGATAATTCTCACACACATACACGCAACATTGAGTTACAGTCTTCAGGCATCCATTTCTTTTGTACTGTTGTTCATTTATCCTCCAGAATAGGCGTATGCAGATGCCAAAAGCATCTTTAGATTATATCAGCACCCAAAGTGTACTTAATCTTCAGTCGTTTCAGTTCGAATAATTAGTAGAACAAGTTAATTATTATTACCCACACTTGCTAGCTTTGTAGGATTTATGGTTGCCCTTTCCTTTTGCCAATAATTTGCTTATTTAGGAATTTGGCTCTGAGCTGAAGGGTTGATGCATTGACGGCTGGTTGTAATTATTTTCCGAAACTTTTACAAAGCTTTTTGATGGGAAAATGCATTAAATGGTAATTAGATAATTCCTCTATGCAGTTAATATGAGACATGTTCCATGTTTTAGTGTTTCAATGTTGTTCATTAAGATCTAGTAATGTAAGATTGCGTTATATACTTGTAGTTCCATGTGCTGGTGCACTTTTCCATTGGTTGGCTAATTGGTATTTCTATTTCATCATGTTGCAGAACAGAAAGAGAAAATTGTTGCTCATTTGGCTAATTTTGCATATGACCCTTACAATTATGCATTTCTACGCCAGGTAAAAGTGGAAAATGTACTCCATTTCCTATTTGAACTTTATTCATTTCCATTTCAACTTACAGACTATTGTGACCTTGGACAGCTTAATGTTTTGGAGCTATTCTTGGACTGTATAACTGAACCAAATGAAAGACTTATTGAATTTGGGGTTGGCGGGATATGCAACTCGTGTGTAGGTGAGGCATCAGTTAATGGGACAGTATCTTGTTTTTGCATTGAACCTCTGAGTTATTGGTAATAAGAGCCTTGATATTTGCTTTCTGATTTTCACAACACAAGTTCATGCTTGTGCTGTTATTCATGTCACTTTGTAAAAGGGGCTGATGTGCACATGCACATAGGCACAAGTCCTCTACTAAAGATACCTCCCTGATTATGTCAACTGTTTGTTGTGTACATGTGGAATGTCTACAGAGTACTTTCCTCAATTATTGTGGTTCTCATCTATTCTTTATCACATGTTTACGAAGTTGTAATTGGAAATCTCCGATGAATTACAGACCCAGAGAATGCTGCAGTTATAACTCAATGTGGCGGAATTCCTTTGATCATACAGTGTTTATCTAGCCCAGTCAGGAACACGGTAAGTATGATATCAACATTTAAGCTTAAAATACCACCTTTCGTCGTACAGTGCAAGATTTTCTTTTTTGACGTTTCCCTCTATTATGCATTTACTATTTTCAAATCTAAATTGCAGGTCAATTATGCTCTGGGAGCTCTCTACTACCTCTGTAATTCTTCTACTAAGAAAGAAATATTGAAGCCTGAGGTTGTTGAAGTCATAAGAAAATATGCTGCCGCTGGAGCTGTTAACATGAGCTTCAGCAATCTGGCTAATGCATTTCTGGACATGCATGTAAATTAACAGAAATGATGGAAATCTAAAACAAGGTCAGTAATGAGGATCGTAGTCAGATAGTTTTATTAGATTTGGATTCACTATCGTCTTCTTATTCTCAACCCAACCACACTGTTTCTTTGTAATTGTGTTTGTTATCTGCATTACTCCGGATCCATTACTTCTCTTGGGTACTAAACTGCAATTTATGTCAACTCATCATAAATATTTTCAAATTAAGTTTAAGGACAACCCCTTTCTAGGTTTCTTGTGCTGGAACTTGGAAGATCGTTTCACTGGCACACACTGAGCGAAAGGTACCATTTTCTGTACATCTTTTTATGAATAATATTTTTAAGTTGGAGGTTTTACTGATGATTTTTTTTCCCCCACACGAGCCGAAGGATGAGGCGAAGAACGACCAATGAAATGAGAAGAGCGGATGGAATTTTGGGCATTTTGTTGCCGAGAGGCGATAGGTATTATCTATATCTGTTTTGGGGAACTGTGTTTGAAGTAATGTCTAATTGAAGAAATTTTTTTCGTGAAGAGGCGAAGCTATCCTATGTAGTTCTGTCCATAGGGACTAGGTGTTTGAGTAAATGTCTTAAAGACGGAAGTTATTTGTTGTAATATGTAGTTGAAATATGTATTATTTTTATGTTTTATTTTAATTTTTGTAGTTTGATCAGATTCTTAACCTTGTGTGCTTAAAAGTTCCTCTAAATAAGGCTCTTTGAACATCTTTTCTCTACTGTCTTTGCATAGTTTCTTGGAAAAATTGTGCCAAGGCCCCAGTATTAAAAAGCCCATGTGGCAAGGTCCTTCAACCTTTACCCATTGTGGATCAGTCCAAAAAAAAGAAAAAGAAAGAGAAAAAGAAACTAAAGCGTCCAGGCGCATCCACATCACCCGAATAGCCCATATATACAGTAGTTTAGCCAAAACTCTAAATTGCTTCGCTCGTTCTAGCAGCGCATGCCAACCTTTGATAACAGCGGCTATTAGATCGCATTTATGAGGAAATTGGAGGGAAATAGTTGATTTCCCTCCCTTTTCTCTCTCAAGATCCGTAACTCTCTCAATTAATATGTTAAGAGTTTTTGTTCTTCAACAATCAACCCTCTTGTCCTAGAAATTTCCTACACTACTCCTCCTACCTTCCATTCATAAATGGTTGAGAAGGCTTTCATCTGCATGGTGACCTTAGGTGAGAAAGCTGTATTCTCAATTATTAACTCTTCAATCACCTTTATGGAACTAAAGTTTGATGCGTCGGAGAGATTAAAAATTCCATACGATTCTTTATCGTTGATTTACAAAGATGAAACAAATGACAACATCAGTTTTGCAATTGAGAACGAAGATGATTTGTCATGTATGGTGCAGCATAACCACAATATTGGGTGTACAGAGATTCATATGCAAGCTATTCAAAATGCAGAGCCTTCGACTTCCCATAAAACCCAAAAAAAATCCGCGAGACTTGTAAGTTATCGTTTATTTTTCATAAAATTTTTAATGAAATTTGTAATTTCTGTTAAACAAGTGGTGGAATCATGAAAAGTTTACCAGATACGTGTCAATGCCACTTGTAGCTGTTAACTGTGAGCAGTACTTGTTAACAATCACAATCACGTGTTAACTTTATGGGTTGGATGTTAAGCATATGAGATCGTTGTTATGTTTTAGAAATACATGTTAAACATATGAATTATAAACTATTTCTTTGAAAACGTTATATGTTTTCATTTTTAATTGTTGTTTATTTGTCTTCTGACTATTTTCTAAATATGTGCACCCACGTCTACATGTAGTTTAGATATGATTCCTATTGATAACCCATCTGGGGATCATGTTATGATGATTGATGACATGATCAGCAATACAGAGAGGATTCCTGCATGATTGCACAATGCTTTAAGTAAAGAGGGACAACTGTTTGACAATGCGAAAGAGTTAAGATTAGCTTTGCTATACTATTCAATGGCCAAAAAATTTGAGCACGAGTTTGAAAAGAACGAACCAAACCGTATTCAAGTTTTTTGCCTATTTAACGAAACCAAAAGTTGCCCTTGAATTGTTTGCTTATTCTCCTAGAAATAAAACTAGATTGCTATAAAGAAGTTCGTGAACAATCACACTTGTGGGCAGCATGGTAACAATGCTGGTCATTCAAGGGACTCTCGAAAATTCATTGTGACCCAATGACAACCTGTGTTGAAGGTTCAGCCTGACATCCACCCTATTGATGGTCAAAAAGAATTTCTTAGTCAGTACGGCCTAAGGATCGAGTACAGTAAGATATGGTGGGGGTAAAGAGAGGGTACGAAAGCAGCTATATGGTGATGCTTATGAGGCGTACGATCAACTACGATGGTAAAAGAAAATATTATTGTTACATTTAAATAGTGTGTGTTAAGTATTTTCATTGTCTGTTAACTTTAACATTTATGTTATAAATATTATAGGTATGGGGACAAGGTTAAGGAGACAAATCCCGGTAGCTATATTTACGTTGAACAAAGCGAGGGAAGATTTACAGAGACTCTTCATTTGCTATGCCACTTGCATAAATGATTTCTTAAGTACATGTAACCATTATTATTTTTGGAAATGGGATCTTTTTGAAAGATCGATTCAAAGGTATACTCCTCAGTGCGATGAAAATCATGGGATATTTCCACTAGCCTATTGCATATGAGATCAGGAAAATAACATTAACTAGAAGTCGTTCTTACAAGACTTGTGGTCTATACTCTATGAAAGGCCAGACCATATAATCCTCCATATCAACTAGCTATAATTTCCAATGCAGATAAGGAAATTAGAAAAGCTATTAGAGAATTTTTTCCAGATGTGTTCTGCTTCTCGTCGAGAATTTTAGATTAAAGTTGAAGGATTTATGACTGAAGTTGAAAGACACACAAGTTTTGGGGAATTTTTTAAAATCAGCTTGTTACAAGTATACTAAATCAGAATGGGATGGTTATATGGACGATATTAAACTGATAAATGAAAAGACATATAATATTGTTATCAACTACGCTCTAGAGAACTGGGCAAACACATTCTTTCCTAAAATTAGGTAAAATATATGCTTTCATGATAGTCCTGTTAAGTTTACCTTATTTCCTATTAAGGTTAAGTCATTTCCTGTCAATGATACCACATTTTTTATTAAGGTTAAGTCAGTTCGTGTTAAGGATACCATATTTCCTATTAAGGTTAATTTATTTCCTGTAAAGTTTAAGTCATTTCGTGTTAAGTTTAAGTCATTTCCTGTTAAGGATATGTCGTTGCTGTTAAGGTTATATTGTACATTATAAAGTTGGGCCTTTTTTTGAAGAATATTTAACCTCTATCTTATAAATTATTTCAAATATGGTTAGGTTACATTTAATATCGCTGAGTCTTTCAACAATTAGATACGAGATGCTTGATTGCTACAAATACTACAAATGATAGAGCACATACAAAAGTAAATTATGGTTCCCAAGAATAATTGATGAGAGATGGCTAAAAAATGAAATGTATTTCTTTATCCCAAAGCTGAGATGGTCTTTAGAAAAAAATGAAAAACGGGCACCCATTAGATGTGTGTCAATCCTATAAAGGATTATTTGAAGTACAATCCCATAAAACTTGCCAATTAGATTTAGACCACAACACATGCACATGTCGTGCATGGGACGTAACTCATATTCCTTGTAAACATGCTTGCACAGCTATTATGTTTATGAAAAGAGTTGTTTACCAATTTTGTGTTTGGTGGTTTATGTCAATTGAAGCATTTCAAGAAAATTATGAGCCAATCCTTTACCCCATTCCTAATTAAGAGAAGTATAGTGTACCACAAGATTAGATCCAGATATTATCACCAGTTACTACGAAAAGAAAAAGGAGAAATAAAACTAGACGACTCAACAATAGAACCATTAATACACGTCAAGTTAAATGCTCTCTATGCCATATGGAATGTCATAACTACGCAACATGCAATGAACCTATCACTGATTGATGGGCCAAATTTATTACTATCAAACTTTTTGATGTGTTTTGTTGGCTGTTAAGTGTTCTGCTTGTATTTTGCAAACTATGTTTTAACTTCAACATTGCTTGTTATTGTTAAAAATTAATTGTTAATATTATTCCATATGTGTTTACTGTCTAACATTGCCTGTTAATGTTCACACCATGGCTGTTAAAGTTATAGGGTATGTGTGAAGTATACACTTTTACCTGTTAATATTTATAGCTTGGCTGTTAAGGTTATAGAGTATGTATGAAGTATACGCTATTACCTGTTAATGTTTACAGCTTGGCTATTAATGTTATAGGGTATGTGTGAAGTGTACGCCTTTACATGTTAATGTTTGCAGCTTGGCTGTTAAAGTTATAGGATATGTGTTATGTATACACTCCTACATGTATATTATGGGCATAATAGTAAATCATACGAATGTAACCCTAAACACAGTAGAAATGATAAGGGCATAGTAGTTGATCATCAACCTGTAGACATAAATACAAAAGATCCAAATGTTGATTAACAATATGTAGACATAAATATATAAGAGTCACAAACACAGTTGAGTTTCAGACTACATTTCATTTTCCTTTCTCCCTTCATCACTTTTTGAACATATTCAGGATCATCCTCGTCTAGTGCCCCTTCCCGCTGCTTTTGTTCACGTCCTTCAATTATTAATTCTGCTGCAAGCCTGGCATGTACAATCTTAGGTGAATC
Source organism: Asparagus setaceus (assembly GCA_012295165.1). Classification (NCBI taxonomy): domain Eukaryota; kingdom Viridiplantae; phylum Streptophyta; class Magnoliopsida; order Asparagales; family Asparagaceae; genus Asparagus; species Asparagus setaceus. The sequence continues at coordinate 30,466,034 of CM022701.1, forward strand.
GTCAACAGGAGTAACATGCAATGTATCACATCCAAGGAGTATAGCCCGTATATATAAGTAGACATAAATTTCACAATCATAGCTACAAATTGAGAACATAAAATTAGTTAGTATTACTGAACGAAAAAATTAACAAATGATAGCATTAACATGATGCTAATAATCCTTGTTGTTGCTCGCATGGGATGACTTGATATTTGTAAGTTTGAAACACATTATGAGGATCAAATGCAGCCTTCATGTCGTCCATGTAATTGATGATTTTATTAGCAGGTTCAATGTAACCACTGTGATCAGCCGAACTATAGTGCTCACAACTTCTTTATTTAATCTAACTTCAGCAAGATGCCAGTGGTCATGGCGCACAATAGGAACTAATAGAATCTTTCGGGTCGCGACAATATGTTTTTATATATATATAAGCAATACATATCCGCAAAATCAGGCATATTGGCGTAAAGTGAATGCTGTATAAAAAACACAATAAAAGCCATATATTTTTTATTAAATATATATGATGAGCATTAGGTATCACTTTCAGTACTTACAGTGAAATAAACTGATATGATCCCCATATTCCTTATCCAATGCCTCATTTTCAGACTTCCCTAACCATGATCTTAATCTATCTATCAAAGTCTCCATCATCTATAAAGAACTAGAAAATTAGAAATAAATATATTTAAGGGCCCTAAAAAAGTATATATTTATTAATTTGACATGGTCATCGAGGCGTCCTCCACGTAACAAGTAAAGAAGCTCCAATTTGTCAATGTTGTTGTTATATGTGTTGATGACAATATACACCTGAATGACATGTAATATTTTTTGGTATTACTGAAAAGTTAAAAAACAAAAAGAATACAAAAAGAAAGCTCTGCTCCTCCCTAACGAGATGGGGAAGTGTTACACCAATTTTATTACCAAACAAAATGTTACCGATCCAATGGCGAGCTTCTTCGAAAATCTAAATAGCCACCTCTGAATTGACTCCCGTATTTGCCAAAGCATCGGCACAATTGTTACCTTCTCTATATGTGTGTACAATGCGACAACACCAATCCCTATTCATCAGCTATCTGCAGTCGTCAATCAGAGATCCAAGAGGATTGCGTCAGTTTCCCCTTTCGATATCAGCTGAATTGCACTTGCAGAGTCTGTTTCACAAATGACTTTGGGCCATCCTCTCTCCCATGCTAGCGTTAATCCAAACGTAATAGCTTCAAGCTCTGCGATCATGTTGTTACAGAAACCCAAATTCATTGCATAACTCATAATCCAATTGCCCTTTGAATCTCTTAATAAGCCTCCAGCACCTGCCTTCCCTGAGCTTGACTTGGCAGCTCCATCGGTATTGATTTTGATCCAGTCTGTAGGGGGCTTTGATCACCCAATCGTTTTCTCAATTCTGCTCCTAGTAGTCCCTCCGGTAGCCTTAAAGGATTTAACTACTAATTTTGTGTATTGAGAAATACTATGTACTAGGGAAAATGGGTAAGTATGTCATGCCCCGCTTCCCAAAATACACGAAAACGGTACGTGAACAAGCCCGCGACGTTTTAGGTTGAGAAGAAATACAAATAAAAGAAAATATTTCTCCTCAATCTAATACGCCAAGCGTCAAGTAATAATAATCATAATCATCACAGTCACAGATCCTAACCACAGCCTGTAAGAATAAATAAATATCCAGAACAGGAAGTACATATCACCAAATGAAATAATATCCAAGACTATAAAGAGTCCACATGTCTGAAACAATACATGTAGCTAAGACTAGAGAATCATAAAATAAATGTCAACTGAGCTAAAATGGAAATACTGAAAGAAGTCTAAGGTTCTTCAAACTACTGAAAATAAAAAGGAAACTAAGCTTCAGCTCGATCTACTCCGTCGCCCGAAGGTTCTCCGCCGAGAAAACTCCTACCAAGCGCATCTCCATATCGAACCCGTCTCATTATCTAAATCGACGCACACCAAGAGAATGGAGTACGCCGCGGTATAACACACTAAGATCCCACGTGCAATGGCGATAATAATAATGCGAAAGTGAATGCAAGAATCGTAAAAAATGCTAACAAATCAAGTATAACAATACGGTTAACCACCCATGTAAAGATCCGAATGAGATTAATATTAAGAAATCTACAAAACGAGACGTAGTACGTCGAGCTAAATAATCCAAATAAGAAAACCCTCATGTATATACCATATGTCTCGATTGTAAATAACTAAATAATAACCCCAAACTATACACCTGATAGAACATATAATCGAAATAAAGCATCGACACGCATCTCGTGTCCGCATAACTAGGTGCCCTAATCACAAATATCTCAACTCGATGTCCATATCTAGCCATCCTATAATAGGTCATCGGATCATAACTCTCACAGAGTCGGTTCATATCACCGATAACCGATCGCTCACAAATCCTCTACGCATCCAATGCCGCTACACGAATCGGCCGAGGACTATACGAACCGATTCTACCGTCCGACACAAGCAGACTCGTGAATACACAAGTACACCGACTAAAGTGACTACACAAATTTGAACTTTAGCCCTACAAACCAACCCCTGACTACACGAATTCACTAGTGCGAAGTCCGAAGATACATCAACACCATATCCGATCACATGAACCAAGACTTTCCCATCCCACCTGCCTCGTAAATCAAGTCAACGATGCCGATATATCAAACACGGGTTCACCTCCTAAGCATGGTCAACACACACATGTCACTAGGTCATGTTCATGACGAACCAAGTCCCTAAGTCATGAACTACTACGGTTCTGGACACAACAAGACTGTGAATAAATGCAATTAACACGGCATATCAATACCAGAATGCATCGAAAACATGAATAATCAATAAACAGTACAAAATGCGATAACAAGAGCCATGAACAGCTAACTACACATGTAAACGGATAATATTGGAAATTTCACTAACGAGATTTTGAAACTTTTTAAAATAATAAAATAATAATTCCAATATTCCTTTAATAATTCAAAAATCCCTTCATAAAGTAAATCCTTTAAAATATTATTCCTCACAATTATTCTAGAATAACATTTTGACAATAAACTTAATAATTCAAATATTCATTTTATAATAAATCTAATAATTCAAAATTCCTTTACAAACAATTCCTTTAAAAATAACTTTCCTCACTATTATCCCAAAATAATATTTTTAATTAATAATTCAAATATTCATCTTACAATGAATTAATACTTCAAAATCCTTTTACAAAAATTCCTTTAAAAGTATAATTTTCCTCGCTATCAAAAAATATATTATTGTAACAAATAACTTAATAATTAAAATAAATCAAATATTTTGAAAATTCTTTTCAAAATAAATCCTTTAAAATCATTTCCCTCGTGATTATTCTAAAATATTATTTTAGACAATAACTATCTCTGATAAGTCTTTTTCAAAAATAAACTCATTTATAAAATATTTCTAATTTCTCCTTCTTCAATAATATCTCACATAATCACGCTAACATCAATAAAATCATCATCAGGCAATCCCACGCAGTTCATAATGCATCATAATTATCCGATACATATAATAATTCATAAATAATCTAAAAATGTAATATACGAGTCAAAGCAACCGGATCTTGCCTACGGCCGAAATCGGCTGTACGACGGCTGACGGAACTGCACGACGACGCGCACGACGGTTCAACGGCGTGCACGAGACTGCACGACGGCCCAGAGATCTGGCTGAGCCGCGCGGTGCTCGGGGGACGTCGGGACTGCGGCAGAGAGGAGGAGGCGAGGGCGGCGGTGATGGCGGGTTCAGGAGCGGGTCAGGCGGCGTCGGGGGTTGCTGCCGCGGGGTTGTGGTGGGCGGTGGAGGAAGAGGGGCGACTGTCGGGGTGCGGGCGGAGAGGAGAGGAGCGGCGGGCTAGTTCGGGGTCGTTAGGCTGGGCGCGGCCGCGGAGCGAAGGTTGCGGCCGGCGGGGTTGCTGGCGAGAGGAGGAGGCGGAGGTGGTGATGAAGGCGGCGACGGAGGTTGAGCGCGGGTCTTGGCGGAGGAGATGGGGGCGGAGTAGGGAGAGGTTTCGGTGGCGTGGGCTTGGGTGGAGGGGAGGCGGGTGAGGCGGAGAGGAGGGTTGTCAGCGGTGGGTTTGCTGGAGAAGAAACAAAGAGGGGGGGAGAGAGAGAGATGGAGAGAGAGAGATGGGGTAATGGATGAGAGAGAGAGAGAGAAAAGAGAGGATTGGGGCTGGTTAAAATAATATATATATATATATATATATATATATATATATATATATATATATATATATATATAGGGTTAGGATTAAGGTTAAGGTTTAGACTTGGGTTTAGGCCCAAATACCGCATGAATAATTCGTGATAAAATATGAGGAAAATATCGTTAAAATCAGAAATGAAAGTAGAATGATTCTACTAGTAAATATCATGTAAATATATTCATTTATTGCACATAATAAAATACTAAGTTACTGTGGTTACCTATATAATAATAAAATCAATAATACTATAATAATCAAAATATCAACCTAAAATATTCAATCTAACTCTTTTAATTTATAATTTAAAAATTAAACTGTAAATATAAGATGATATTTAAATCATAAGAGTTTTAAAATCGAGAAAATATAAATACTCTTTAACAATAATATTATTATCCAAATACCGTGAAACTAATATTTAATATTAGAAAAGCAATATTAGAAGACACGATCGAAAAATATTAGAAAAATAATACTAGAAAAATACGCACCAAAAATATTAGAAAAATATGTATCGAAAATTCACGGGTGTTACAAAGTAGTTTCATTATCCCAAATATTTCGACATTGCCAGAGTCAAATGAATCATAGCACCGCTGTGAAGAGGACATTCCAATTCATACCCCATCTAACCATATATGTCTCAACTTTTAAATTTGAAAGGATCCACTCTTCAAAGCAACATCTATAAAATCAGTATTGTTCATATGCGAAACAAATATGTCTCAAACCTGACAAGCTCTCGGACAACTACAAAACACATGTTCGTTGTCCTCAAAATCAGCACCACAGTGTGCACAGCTCGCATCATTTGTCATATGCCTCATGAAATGATTACCATTCTGCATTAGCCGATCACGACAAAAAAGCCAAAGAAAAGTTAACCACTTAGCAGGGCATTTAAGCTTCCATATAAAAGCATACTCACAATTAGTGATTTTCTCATCAACAATCATCATGTAGCAGAATTTGGCAATAAATTGATCATTATTGGTAAGGTTCCAATTTATTTTATCTATCAGAACATTAAATTGAGGCAAAGGCTGAGCCACAATTCGTTGTGCCAAGTCCGTAGGCAATTGTTGTTGTAGCATGACTCTATTCCACCCACCATTTGGAAGAATATAATCTGACACTTTAACATAAAGATTATGCACTAAGATATCGTCTTCAATTTCTTCGATGAGAGGTCTCTGACCTCCACATGAATTGAGCCAGAAGTTCGCCTTGTTCCCCGTCCCTATTCGCCAAGTCAGACCCTATTTAAACTTCTCCAACACTCTACAAATGCTCCCCCAATAGTAAGAAGAACAAGCTTTCGGAGTACAGCTGAGAACATCCTTGCTAGCAAAATAGTAATCTCGAAGGTCATGTACTAACAACCTGTGCGGTTCTCGAACGATTTGCCATAATACTTTTGCAAGTATGGAAGTGTTGAAGTGATAGAAATTCTTCCAACCCAAACCCCCACACTGCTTTAGTAAGCAAGCATCCGCCCAATTCACCAAATGAACTCTTTTTTTGTCTGTGATATCACCCCATAAGAAATTCCTATTCGGCCTGTCAATCTCATTGCAAACTGACGTAGGAATTCTCACCATTTGCATTGTGTAAACGGGAATCAAACTTGTTACCGATTGAATAAGCGTACATCTACCCGCCAAAGAAAGATGTCTTGCCTTCCAAATCGATATTCTGCTCTGAACTTTATCCACCAATTCTCGGTAGGTCCTTTTATTAACTCTTTTATGCAAGATTGGAACCCCAAGGTATTTCCCCAAATCATTAGTAACACTGATATGAAGAATTCTGCGAATGGCTCTCTTTTCATCTTGGATCAGGTTTGGAGCAAAGTAGCACTTAGACTTCTCAAAATTGACGCTTAACCCGGAGGCTTCACTAAATTTTTTCAGGTAGTCTCTGATGATAACAGCTTGAGTAAGGCTTGCTTGAGCAAAAAGAAATAAATCATCAGCAAAAAAAGATGATAGACTTCAGTCCCACCCTTACAAACTCTAACTGGCTTCCACTTGTGCTGTTGAACTTTTCCTGATATTTTGCTTTCAACTTTATCGACCAACTCTCGGTAGATCCTCTTATTAACTCTTTTATGCAAGATCGGAACCCCAAGGTATTTCCCCAAATCATTAGTAGCACTGATATGGAGAATTCTGCGAATGGCTCTCTTTCCATCTCGGATCAGGTTTGGAGCAAAGTAGCACTTAGACTTCTCAAAATTAACGCTTAACAAGGAGGCTTCACTAAACATTTTTAGATAGTCTCTGATGCTAACAGGTTGAATAACATGCAATATAACATTATTATTTATATCAATATGAGATACTTATCTAAGATATTTATTGCTAATGAAGAAAGTTAACATCATCTCTAATAAACTTAACAGCTACCAGAAAACATTAACAACCATGGATTAATAGTCAACACCTACTACCAAATGTTAACATATACTTCCATTAACTTAACACATAAAAACATAGATTAATAGTTATCCAACATGGTTAATAAGAAAATGGAAAAAGTTAACAATTACAATCAAACTTACTCATGATATTTCTGATGATAAAAAATGTGAGAGCCATCTGTTCTCTTCTGGTGTGAGTTTGGACGATATAATATGAGGTATTCTATAGCTAAGAAAGTCCACGTGCTATCCAGTAGGCGTATGCTAAAATTTAAAATATTAGGAATCCCCTCATTTAACACCTTCAAAAGAGCTTGTTCCTTTTTTGTCATCTTCTCTTTTCTCAACACATCCTAATTGGCTTCTTCGTTATTGTAGTAATATTTGATTGCTTCTTTCTCATCATTAATTTTCTCAGATATCTCAATCAATTGACCATCTTTTTATTTGTTCTTCTTTCCTGCGGTGAATGGGGTCCTCACAAGCTGTGATCTCTTTGTAGCTCTATTGCTCGGTGCCTAGTTCTCTGAGGTATATTTTTCTTTGAGACTTTGTAGGCTGTCAAAAATGAAATTAGCATTTTTAAGCTCCAGAACGCAGAGCTCACCTCCGCGTTCTCACCACGGCGTTCTAAGTTAAAACGCAGAGCTCGCTAAGACGCAGAGCTCGTCAAGACGCAGGGCTCGTCAAAACGCAGAGCTCATCACTGCGTTTCCAAGTTCAAAATGCAGAGCTCACCACTGCATTCTTAAGTCAAAGCGCAGAGGTCATTTTCAGAACGCGGACCTCGTATTTGACGCATTCAAACACGTTGTAAACGGTTCCAAAACCGTTTTGCACGATTTAAGGGCCTTGAACCCTCATTAAGGAGAGATTTAAGGGGTCAGTTACACCCCTTAAATCCCTATAAATAGCTGGAATAATGGCTGAAGAGGGGAGGGGTTCTTTGGATCGATCGGGGGGTTCTTTTGATCAATCAGGGAGTTCTTTGGATCGATCGGGGAGGGGCTTTGGAGCATTCAACCTTTATTTTTGAATCGGCTTTTGGAGACTTTGGCTTGGCAGATCAATTCTTCTCGGGGGGAGCTCTTTCTAAGTAAAGTTCTCAAACTCGTTAGAGTTTCAAACTTGCTTTCCGAGTTCCTTTCAACGTTATTCCATGAGTCGAGATGTTCAGATAGTCAACGGGATACAAGATTTTAGCTCTCATCGCTATCGTGAAGAACCCAGGTTAAACAAAGGGAAGGATCTTCGTTGATCTTTCCTTCTTTTATAAATCGGGCAACCGATCGAGGAATTTTATAATTTTTTGTCTAAGTCAGTTAGAGAGGGATTACTTTGAGAGATTGTATTCATTTTTTTTCTAAGTCAGTTAGAGATAATAACTTCGATCTTACATTTCTTAAATTTTCTCGCGAATAAAAGATGGCGACTCCGCTGGGGACTAGCTTCACCGACGAAGAAGTGGTGGCGCAATCCGACGTCAAGCTCGTAGGAACAACAACAAAATTTTGTCGAGAGTTTGACCAAGCTGGCACGAGGAGGCACTCTCCTTCGGATCCCTTAGCCCCAAGGCTATGCGCAAGATCCGTAAAGTCTCCAAAAAGACTAAAGCTCCATCCATGATCGACTCGCCAAAGGAGTGTCTCCCCTGGGGGTTGAACTGTTCATACAGTCCTCTCTCTGAAGGAGAAGGCTCGGCTCCAACCGAACTCGTCAATCGAGTTAGAAGCCCCGCACCCGTGCCCAAACCTAAGGCAACAGGTCACAAGAGGCTGTTCGCGGGGAAAGTTGGTTTTGTATTCATTATTTTGAATTTGTTAACAGCTTCGTTGGCCTACAATAAAATTCAAACAAAAGAAAGCGCCTTTTATTTAAGGCTTACAATGAAAACAAAAAATTATAACTTTTTCCTTCATCGAACAAACGCCGGATCTCTATTATTCTGATCCTCGCCAGGTGGGTTCTTCACCGTGTCGGACTTGTTTAGTCCGTGGACCATCAAGCATTTAGATCCCGGTAGAAACCCTGATTCGAACTACAGACGAAAGGGCTCATTTCACGAAGGAAACGAAACGCCTACGGGATCGCGACTCACGAAGGAGGGATCACGAGCGATGAGATCTACTAGGAGAAATCACGTCATATCCCCAGATTAAGACAAGCTTAATCTAGAGGGTATCTGTAGTTTGACCGGTTAAACACCTCGCTATGTAGATCGGCGTGGGCAATTGATACTCGCCGGTGCTCGGATCACGTGTAGCGAAGGCTCGTAGATCTCGCGAGAACTCTCTCGAATATCGAAAATCCAACCTCGACCGAATCCCCTCAATGAAGACCCTCCTCTATTTATAGGTTCAAGAAGAGGGGTGAAACACCGCTGCCAGGCCATTTTGGCTGGCCTGTCAGCCACTGCCATATTACTGCATGGTTTTGGCCGCCACCACTTTGGCCAAGGTCAGTGGTGCCGCTTGTCACGCCCACTCAGGCCCAAGCCTTGGTCGGTTTGTTCGTTGCCCGCTCACCAAACTTCGCTTCCTCGGCAATTTTCCTCCTGAACGCCGCCGCTGTGTTTGAGTCCAGATCCGATCAACTTTCGAGCTCGACGGCCATTTGGCGCTGACGGACTAAGTACGGCGATTCCGCCTCGCCGACGCTGAGTTTAGTCAACTCGCTTCGCCGAACTTCGCCATCGGTTTATTCCACGATACGATTCGTTGACTCAGACGCCTTTGCCGACTCACTTCATGCGTCGCCAACTCGCTTTATGCGCTTTAGGCAGAATCACGCCGCCGCCAGCTTCGGTCGCTGGTAGATGGGTTTGCTGTCACCACCGCCACGAAGTCTCGCCGCACCGATAAGCAATTTTCAACTTACAGAGGCCTATCACCGCGATTAACCTCGACAAGACAGATGGTGACATCGTTACAAAAGCCTTAAACAAAGCTAAGAAAAATGCCGCCGACGAAGAGAAGATCCCAAAGACGAGCACAACTCCGAGAGCCAATCCTCCAATCAACATGAGCTCGTGATTAGTGAGCCTCAACATGAACTCAGGTTTCTATTTTAGAATGCAACCCTCGCGGGTTATATGTCCAAACATGAGCTCTGTAAGCCAAGCAAAACGCACTCGTGAGGCGCTTTAGAATCCAAACGCAGCACCTCGAGGTGCATTTTCTAAATAAAACGCAGACCTCGAGGTGCGCTTTCAAACAAAACACAGCCTCGTGAGGCGCTTTAGAATCCAAACGCAGCACCTCGAGGTGCATTTTCTAAATAAAACGCAGACCTCGAGGTGCGCTTTCAAACAAAACACGCTCTCGTGAGGCGCTTTAGAATCCAAACGCAGACCTCAGAGGTGCGTTTCTCAAACAAAACGCAACTCTCAGGAGTACGTTTCAAAATCCAAACGCATATCTAAGACCCGTGTTGCTCAACCAAAATGCAGACCTCAAGTTTGCGTACCCACTTTCAAACACAACCCTCACGCTTTAGCTGATGTGTCAAGTCGAAGTTCGTGGCAACCGACATGAGCTTAAACGGCAAGATTGGCCTCAAGCAAGGAAACCCAATACGTAACCTCGACTTCGAACCGGCAGCCAGACCCCCAATACTCGCTAAGCCACTAGATTAAAAGTGCACCTAAGAAGTCTACGAACTCAAGGCATCTCAACAAGATCCAGATTCAACAAGAGCTAGTCCCATCCAATCATAGACTGGGGGTTCTAGTTCAAACATCACTGTTCGCGGGGAAAGTCGTTTTGTTATTCATTGTTGCCACCGCTTTACAGCTTCATGGCCTCAGATTGAATATCCGGACGAGACCGAACTTGTGATCGCCGGTGCTTGAACGCTGCAACAACGACTGTAGATCTCGCGAGAATTCTTCGAAAATCCCAAAATCCCGCTGAAGTCCAAGCCTCCAAAATCGCAAAATCCCCGCCAGAATCACCGAATCGAGGAAGACCCCCTATTTATAGAATAGGGGTGTCGCCATCAGTGGCTCTACCACTGTCGAGCCACCTCGCCACTTAGTGGCATCTCTCGCCAAGCTGGCCGAGATCTTGTTTTCCGCCTTTTCACCGCTTATGCCGCTTTCCGCCGACTTTCTCGGCCTTCCCGCTTAGTTTTTCTCTCGTGATGTCGCTGTGTTTGAGTCCGTGATCCGATCGACTTTCGAGCTCAATCGGCTTGCTTTAGGCGCTTCGCCGACTCGCCGACTTGGGCATCTCGCTCGCTGCTTTCATACGACGCCAACGCTTAGCATGTCGGGCCGCCAAGACCCCTAATTGGCCGACGGTTCGTAAAGGAGAGAGCTTCTAAAAATTTCGCGTAGGGTCTCTTTGATGAGAGGGTTTGCGTCATGGTCACTTGCGCCGCCGCCAACGGTTCGCCGTTACGCCATCTGATGGCTCGCCGATTGTCAACTCATCGCTACGAGCTATGTTCGGGACTTATAGGCAATTTTAACGCCTACGATACCCTCCAAAGTGTTTCGGCCTCGCCTTTATAGAAGAAGCCAAATACTTTGATATGATAGGCCCCAACCTTCACGGCATAACGGACTCGAAATGGCTTCAGTCTTGACTTATCCAATTCTTTCTGACTATCCAAGGCTTTGTAGGATGACAAAGTATCACTTGTCAGATTTATTGTCCGACCGTGTTGAAGTCTTGACCCGAGGCCGATGAATGAACTATTTGCTTTAGCTCGTTGGTGAGTTATCGCCGAACCGACCATTCAATTTCATATTTCATGAGGCTTAGCCTTGAATTGGCGATTCCCTAGCCCGCTTCTGCGTAGGGCCTAACCGCAGCGGAGGAGATTGTGGTTCGCCTTTAATCGGCGGACTTCGCAGACGCCATTGCAGGATTGACCCCGGAGGATTTTTTTTGAGATGTGACGCTGACCGGCGCGGCGATCTTACGTGGATCCAACCGCTGATCGCTGAATCCTCCCATTTCCACGCGCTGGTTGGCGCCATCGATTACTCCTTGTTGGAGTACAATTACCCACGCTGGGGAATTTTTCCCGATTTATTCCTGCTCCGAATCGTTGACCGATGGGCTTTCCGGCAACGACGCACGAATCGGCATTGGTACAGAGTCCTTTCGAGGTAGAACGTGTTTTCCGGCGTCAGAAATTTCCTCTTGACGTTCAACCTTCAACCGGCGATTATGACGCTGCTGGTCAAGGCCAACACGCTTTATACTCATGCTCACCGGAGTTTTGAGAATTAGTTTATCCTCATATACCCATTCGAGGTGGTCGAAGTTATCCTTAAGATATTTTCCAGAACTTCTCGCCAAAATTAGGAAATAGTTTATACTCATATTCCTAATTGAGTAGCATTAGCACGCTGCTGATTAGCGCCGATGCAATCCGACGATCGCAAGTATCCCTAAGAATATTTTTATGGAAATATTCTTCCGAACTTCTACCTAATTAGGAAACAGCTTTATACTGTTCCCGATTGGAGTAGGATTAGGCGACATGGGAGAATATTTGGAAAATTGAGTTTGCCTGTGCCGTTGTCGATGATTTCACCATTTGGAGGTTAAGCCCAAAGTCTACAAGATTTTGAGGCACCGCTCCCTCATATATAGAGACAGAGACAGGCTCACTGACATTTGGCGTGATGCTTGCTATTATCGACTCGGGTTCAAATGCAATGGAGACCAGTGCATCATTTGAGATCGCTGCCATCAAGCTTCATCTTCCGTGGGACATTTTCGGCCTTGTGTCACGCCGAGAAGGGAGGATAGTAGAGCTCTAACAGAACTTCAAGCGGCGAGGGAGAGTCTGATCATCTTGAAGCTGACGAAGGCCAACAAAGAAGAGACTCTTGCGGTCATGCCCAAGAAATTTGAACTCTCGAAGCAGAAGCTGGTTGACATCGAGAAGGAGACCGCGAGGGCCCTTAATAGCAGCGAGGAGTCCTTCAGGGCGGAACTTCAGCAAACTTTCACCGATAAAGTATAACAAATTCGTTCCCATAAATTTGATGTTTACGGATTTGTAATCTCATCCTTAATCAAATATGTCTTTTTTTTCTTTATTATGATTCTTTTATTTCGTCAGAAATAATTAACCATAATACTTATAGGATTTTTGGCAAACCCTCAGCCATCAACGGGTTTGATTAGCCTTCACCAACTACCGCTTGAATTGGCTAGCTGCAGATTATCCTAACTGCTCAAGACGCGGACGCTGTGCTAAAAGAATGAAACTCTTCTAGACTTGTAGCTATGATATTGAATACATAGGCTCGATACTCTTACTGCAAGCAAGAGATCACCTACACGCTATGCCAGAGAGACTCATCCCTTCTTAGGCTTCGGATGAAATACCCTTAATCAAACTCGTGTCTTCTTCAATCGAAAAGACTAAACCGCAACGCGTGAGGCGCTGGCTTTATCCCTTCTTAGGCTTCGGATAAAATACCCTGTAATCAAACTCGTGTCTTCTTCAATCTAAAAGACTAAACCGCAACGCGTGAGGCGCTGGCTTTATCCCTTCTTAGGCTTCGGATAAAATACCCTGAATCAAACTCTAGTGTCTTCTTCAATCTAAAAGACTAAACCGCAACGCGTGAGGCGCTGGCTTTAGGGTTATTGGCCAACCCCAGCCCTCAACGGGTTTGATAAGCCTTTACCAACTACCGCTTGAGTTGGCTAGCGTATGGATTATCTAGATCCGCTCCGCGACGCGGACGCTGTGCTAAAAGAATGAAACTCTTCTAGACTTAATTCTACGATGTTGAATACGAGGCTTCGCTCTTTTCACGGAAGACTAACCCACGACGCTGTTAGGCCGACCTATCCCTCGCTAGGATTCGATCAAATTCCCAAGATGAACCTTGGTGCCTTCTTTGACCTGAGAACGATCAACCGAATAAGATTGATTGAGGTGGGAAAGGAAGAATGTATTCTATTTCCTAAGGTGGAGAGGAAGGAGGATCTTGTCTCCTATCTCCTGTAAGGGATGAACAAGAGAGGAAGGTTTTGTGTCCTATCTCTTGAAAGTGGAGAGGAAGGTTTTGTGTCCTATCTCCTGATAAGGGATGAACAAGAGAGGAAGGTTTTGTATCCTATCTCTTAAAAGTGGAGAGGAAGGTTTTGTGTCCTATCTCCCAAGCTCACTTAATAAGAGAGGAAGGTTTTGTATCCTATCTCTTACCGATGGAGAGGAAGGAGGATCTTGTCTCCTATCTCCTGCGCCGGAAAGGAAGGATTTTTGTCCCTGCTTCCAAGGAAAGAGACTAAAATGGGATCTCCATTTTGAGAATCTTGAAAGATGAAACTAAGAGTGGGATCTCCACTGAGAATCTAAGACAAGAGAGGAAGAATGTATTCTATCTCTTGCTTCAAGAGGAAGGATGTGTCCTATCTCCGTGAATTTGGGAAAGGAAGAACGATTCTATTTCCGATGAGAAACTAAGAGTGGAACTCCACTGAGAATCTTGAAGGGTATGGATAGCTCGCTTTATAGGATTGCTAACTGAATTTGAGAGGGACCTCTGCTCATGGAATGAATCGAGAGGGATTTTGCCGTGGTTGGACCAGTGGAGATTTTAGTGGGCCCACCGCCAATGAATTTGATCGGTGAGAGAATTTTGGAGGAAAACACAATAACTTAGGGTTATCCTCATGAAAATGAGTGAGATATCTTCGAGGAACTTCCCACCAAAATGGGTTATCCCGAATGTATTAAGGATAATACTTTTCGTAAACTTCCCATTTATCTAAGATTAACTCACGGCCGCCATTCTCAGGTGATAAGGCGATATGCACCGCTTGAATAGATCAGGTCTATTATAAATGGTCCTTCCCATTTGGGTTCAAATTTACCTTCTTCTTGAGTTGAGAATTATCTACCGCCGAGCGAGAACGAGATCTCCTCCTTAAAGGTTCTCTCGTCGAACTTTCTTGTTGAAGGCCCTCGACATTCTAGCTTGGTAGAACTCAATGCATTGTTGAGCCTCCGCGCTTCTCATCTAACATCTCAAGCTCTTCGAGACGCTTTTGATGTTGTTCTTCTGCCGCCATCTCGCTGGAAAGGGCGGCGCGGGACGGAATCGATTTCCAACGGAGAACCGCTTCACACCGTGAAACTGTGGAGTACGGGTCGCCCAGCCATGCGGCGTATCACAGCGATATGCCCAGAAAAGCTCCGAAGTTTATCGTCCCGCCTCGCTTGTTATTCTTCACAAGTTTCGACAAAATCTTGATAATCGTTTTGTTGAACGCCTAATCCATTTGCCGGATTATAGGTCGCCGACGGTGACATCTTGTATCTTGAACTTTTCGCAAAACCCGATGAAGGAATTGCCGATGAATTGGCGACCGCTGTCATGCACGATCCATTCGACACCATGCCTGTAGATGACATGGTGTTTGATAAACCGACGACGGTATCGCTTTGACTTCTTTTAGCGGATTGCTTCAACCCACTTGGAGAAGTAATCGGTGATCGCTAGAATAAACCGACGCTTTGATCGACGGAGGGAAAATGGGACCCACAACGCCCAATCCCCATGTCTCAATGGCCGTGACGCGCCAAAGGATGCAACCGCCAGAGGTCGATGCATATAATTCGCGGAATTTGACACGCTGCGGCATTTCGAGCCGCATTCGACCGCATCATTAATCATTGGCCAAAAGTAGCCCATTCTCCGATTCATCAGAGCTTGGGACCCTACCGGTGTGCACCACATTCACCTTCGTGTGCTTCCCGGCGACCTTTTGCCTCTTTGTTTGAAAGGCATCGGAGTAAAGACCATCGCACTTCGACGCATATAACATCCGGGTCTCGTGGTCGTAAAGAATTGGAGCTCTTCGCCGATTGACTCTTCTCCTTCACGCCTTGTGGCGTAATACCATGCAAGACGAAGTCGATGATAGGAAAGCCAATCTCGAGGCTCCAATTTAGTTTGGGTCGATATACCTCTTGGTAACTACCCTTCGCCTTCTTGTACCTCATCATTTATCGGCATAAAAGTCGATGAGTCCCGACCGTAACTAGTTGCTCGGTCTCTAAGGTTGTGCTAACGCATACGCCTAACGCCAATGCATCCGCCGTAGCCGCTCAAGACGGGATGTACCGATAAAGAACTCTTCAAATGAGTCCGCCATTTCAATGGCTACCGATGATAAGGAATTAGATCTCGATTTCACTTCAGAGTCTCCACGATCTCCCCGACTATCAATTGTGAATCGCCAGATGCTTCGAGATATTCAACCCCACCTTGGCGGTTAAGTCCGATAAGTAGCTATATTCGCCACGCTATTGGAGCACGATTCGAGTGAATAAGCACGGGCATGACATGATTCCTCGGGAAACTAAGACAACCCCGACTGCGGAAATCTTAGAACATTCAGGGCACTTGCCACATTAGTGGCCCGAGAAGTTCACAAAATACAATCGCCATATTTGTTGGTGCGATGTAGTGTTGACTTCCAACTTCATCCCAAGATCATCATATAGCTCAATCAAGGCCCGCTGTCCGTTGGTGCCAAGAGATCACAAATCGCTTGTCCTTTGACCGACTTTTATTGTTTGAAGTGCAAGTCATATTGGGACAAGAGCAAGGCCCATTTCGCCAAACGCCAACTCATTGAGGCCTACTGGTCATAAATATTCGACCGGATTTACGCGAGATAACACAAATCGCCTCGTCCGACTAAATAGTGCCGCATTTTCAATCGCTAACACTAATGCAAGGCACCGCCGACCATTAGGTATCGAGACTCACCGCTTGGTTCGAAGTTGATTCCATTTGTAAAACTTGAGAAAATTACACTTTGATTTTCAGTTACAAAGAAATTAAATAACTCTTCACAAACTCAACAAAAGACGCTACAAGTATAGATCTTTGTTTTCGTGGACTTTGCCTGCCGGGACGCTTAATCCGTGGACCACCGAAAGCCGATCGCCGAATCGACGGGTTTAGTTGATGCTTCGCGAAAGGAAACAAGAACTTCAAAGAAATATCTTAGCAAGGTAAGATATCTACTCTTCTCAAGAATAAGTCAAAGCTTAAACTCGAGGAATCTCCGTGGATCGTGGTTCTTGAACTCCTAAGCTTGGATCTCGATTGCCCCTTTCGATAGCCGCACTTCCAAGTGGACGAGGAGGGTATTTATAGTCTTTGGGAAACGTTCTCCAAGAAACACAAGTGTCATAAGTGCTCCACATTATTTGTAGCTGTAGCCGAAGCCGCTAAGCCGCTTCGCTAACCGGGCGGTAGGTGCCGCCGCTAGCGGTGAGATGGGCCGCCACGATCGGCGAGGCGCTGTCGCCCTCCACCGTTGTAACGGTTTCCGCTTTTAGGCACGATTAAATGCTCCTAGAATCACGCCTAGTGGGCGATCTTCGCGGTAACCGCGACATTAAAGTATTTGAACGCCTCTACGCCGATAAAGTCAAGTGGGCCCCACCAGATTGATTTAGACCCTTCAAGAGCTCGCTTCAAGTATTCGGTGTCTCGTGGTTTGGCGAGACAAGTAAGTGCTCGCTAGTTGCGACACGCCAAGGTGTCTCGCCGGGCGAGGCACCAACAAGTGTTCGCTAGTAGCGAGACACATCAAGGTGTCTCGCTAGTGGCGCAGGCATACACGAAGTGTCTCGCCGCAATGTAGACACATCAAGGTGTCTCGCTAGTGGCGAGACACATAAGTGTCTCGCGATCAGAAGCAGACACAATCTTCCCCTGTTGGGCTTCTTGAGATTTCACGACGTTGTCCTTCGATATTCTCATAATTTAGTCATATTTGAGGTTCTTCAGAATTTTGATGTCTACAGATACCCTCCAAAGTTTTCGACTTCTCAGATTTTATCGAGGGGTCTAGAATACTTTGGATAAGATGCTTTGCTTCGCTCAACGCTGAACTTTGTAGAAGAGGCCCTCGCTTTGCTTCAGCTTTTGAACCCCTGCTACGCAATGTCGCTATCCATATTCGGGTTCAATAACTGCTGCATTTGTATTTGAATGGATTGAAATGTCAAGTCCATTTTGGACTAATCATCTTCATCTTGATGGTCACCACTTGGGTTGTAATTGAGATGCCTTGAGAATCATTCGAGACTATTGCTTTTGTTTGTGTTTTCTCTGGGGCTAAAATGAACCCTATTGTGTCTCTTGGGGCTAAAACGAACCCGTTATCGAATAGACCTCTCATTCATAAAAGGAATCGAGAGGAGATTTTGACCATGGTCCTAATCAGAGAAAGGTTTGACCAGATAGGAATTTTGAGACAATCCTAATCAGAGGGAAGGTTTGATCGCCAACCTTGAAAGTGGACCTCTCGTTCATGGAAGGAATCGAGAGGGGATTTTGACCATGGTCCTAACTATAGGAAGGTTTGACCATGATAGAAATTTGGAGACCATCCTAACCGCCTAAGGTTTGATCGCCAATGGAAGTGGACCTCTCGCTCATGGAAGGAATCGAGAGGGATTTTGACCATGGTCCTAACTATAGGAAGGTTTGACCAGCAGATGTAGGCATAAAAATTGCTTGTCAATACCCGACACCAAATGGTGTCCGCCGACACCAAATGGTGTCCGCCGACACCAAATGGTGTCCGCCGACACCAAATGGTGTCCGCCGACACCAAATGGTGTCCGCCGACACCAAATGGTGTCCGCCGGACACCAAATGGTGTCCGCCGACACCAAATGGTGTCCGCCGACACCAAATGGTGTCCGCCGACACCAAATGGTGTCCGCCGGACACCAAATGGTGTCCGCCGACACCAAATGGTGTCCGCCGACACCAAATGGTGTCCGCCGACACCAAATGGTGTCCGCCGACACCAAATGGTGTCCGCCGACACCAAATGGTGTCCGCCGACACCAAATGGTGTCCGCCGACACCAAATGGTGTCCGCCGACACCAAATGGTGTCCGCCGACACCAAATGGTGTCCGCCGACACCAAATGGTGTCCGCCGACACCAAATGGTGTCCGCCGACACCAAATGGTGTCCGCCGACACCAAATGGTGTCCGCCGACACCAAATGGTGTCCGCCGACACCAAATGGTGTCCGCCGGACACCAAATGGTGTCCGCCGACACCAAATGGTGTCCGCCGACACCAAATGGTGTCCGCCGACACCAAATGGTGTCCGCCGACACCAAATGGTGTCCGCCGACACCAAATGGTGTCCGCCGACACCAAATGGTGTCCGCCGACACCAAATGGTGTCCGCCGACACCAAATGGTGTCCGCCGGACACCAAATGGTGTCCGCCGGACACCAAATGGTGTCCGCCGACACCAAATGGTGTCCGCCGGACACCAAATGGTGTCCGCCGACACCAAATGGTGTCCGCCGGACACCAAATGGTGTCCGCCGACACCAAATGGTGTCCGCCGGACACCAAATGGTGTCCGCCGACACCAAATGGTGTCCGCCGACACCAAATGGTGTCCGCCGACACCAAATGGTGTCCGCCGACACCAAATGGTGTCCGCCGACACCAAATGGTGTCCGCCGACACCAAATGGTGTCCGCCGGACACCAAATGGTGTCCGCCGGACACCAAATGGTGTCCGCCGACACCAAATGGTGTCCGCCGACACCAAATGGTGTCCGCCGGACACCAAATGGTGTCCGCCGACACCAAATGGTGTCCGCCGACACCAAATGGTGTCCGCCGACACCAAATGGTGTCCGCCGACACCAAATGGTGTCCGCCGACACCAAATGGTGTCCGCCGGACACCAAATGGTGTCCGCCGGACACCAAATGGTGTCCGCCGACACCAAATGGTGTCCGCCGGACACCAAATGGTGTCCGCCGGACACCAAATGGTGTCCGCCGACACCAAATGGTGTCCGCCGACACCAAATGGTGTCCGCCGACACCAAATGGTGTCCGCCGACACCAAATGGTGTCCGCCGACACCAAATGGTGTCCGCCGACACCAAATGGTGTCCGCCGACACCAAATGGTGTCCGCCGGACACCAAATGGTGTCCGCCGGACACCAAATGGTGTCCGCCGACACCAAATGGTGTCCGCCGACACCAAATGGTGTCCGCCGACACCAAATGGTGTCCGCCGACACCAAATGGTGTCCGCCGACACCAAATGGTGTCCGCCGACACCAAATGGTGTCCGCCGACACCAAATGGTGTCCGCCGACACCAAATGGTGTCCGCCGACACCAAATGGTGTCCGCCGACACCAAATGGTGTCCGCCGACACCAAATGGTGTCCGCCGGACACCAAATGGTGTCCGCCGACACCAAATGGTGTCCGCCGACACCAAATGGTGTCCGCCGGACACCAAATGGTGTCCGCCGACACCAAATGGTGTCCGCCGACACCAAATGGTGTCCGCCGACACCAAATGGTGTCCGCCGACACCAAATGGTGTCCGCCGACACCAAATGGTGTCCGCCGACACCAAATGGTGTCCGCCGACACCAAATGGTGTCCGCCGGACACCAAATGGTGTCCGCCGACACCAAATGGTGTCCGCCGACACCAAATGGTGTCCGCCGGACACCAAATGGTGTCCGGCCGCCATAACCCTCTTGTTTCCTATAAATAGGCCGGGGTGCCTATTTGCACAAGGCCGATTTTTGAGTTGATTTTTGATATTCTTGAGAGAGCTCCTCGCGAGATCCACGAGCCGCCGACGCATTACCCCGAAAGCACCGACGAAAGCACGTCCGATCTACTTAACCGCGAGGTGTTAACTCGGTCGGCTACGTATAGCGCCGGATTTCTCCTAGTAGATTCACCCGCCCGCCATCCTCTCCTTCGCGGAGGCGATCCCCGGCGCATCCTCTCCTTCATGAGTGTGATCCTCAAAAGCGCCGCTTCGTGAAACGAGCCCCGCGACGCTCAGAAGTTCCGTAACCCGGTTTCCACCGATCTCAATTGCGCGGTAGTCCACGGACGAACAAAAGTCCCCAAGACAGCAAAACTCCACGCAAGCCGGTGATCCCGTGAAAATAGAGATCCTCGTGGTTTGTTCATAAAAGGAAGAAGTTGTAATTTTGTTTTCATTGTACGCCTAAAATAAAAGGCATTTCTTTCTTTGAATTTTGTTGTAGGCCAACGGCCGTGAAACAAGTTCAAACAAACAATGAATAACAAGTCTACTTTTCCGCCAACAAGCCGGGCGATCACAAGGGGAGCCAACGGTCTCAAGTCGAGATCGCCGTGGTCGTAGCCGCCAATCCGCATCCCGCCAAGAAGAAGTCAAAGGCCCTGGCGACGATAGGAAAATTTCCGTGCCGCCGCCTCTTGACGCTCACCGCTAACCGGCTAGCGGACCGCCAAAACTCGCGTAGGGTGTAATAATTACGCCCAAATAAGTCAACCGAATCCAAGTTGATCCGGTTCCGGTGGGAGGATCATACTATCATCCTTGTCCGCATCGCCCTCCCCCACAAATCCGTATGATCTCCGCCGCAAGAAAGATCCATTTGTCCTCGCCCGAACTTTAAGGCGAGGATCTTAACTCCGCCAAGGTCGGGTTGCACCAAATGGCATCCTTCCCATCCAAGATCGCCGGATCTACGCAGAGATCGCCGCTGATGGCGTCGACTTCTCGACGCGTGAGTTCGCCAAGGCCCCGAATCGGCCGACGGTGTCCGCTACAAAGTGGATCTGAAGTCCGTGAGAGGTCAAGAACCTCATCAATAGGTGCACGGCAACCTCCAAGCCGCTAACAATGATTGGTTCCGCCAAACGGAACCGATCAACACTTGAAGAACGATCCAGAGGCCATGCATTACTCGCACACACACGGGATTAGTGACTCTGGAACCTCCGATAATGTGACTCATCCTTAGAAGGAGACATTTTCATCCGACGACGCATGACGCTATACCGGAAGTCATACCAACACACGGCGGTTTTCTTCGCATTCATGCCGGCGAGTTGTACTATCGTGGCCGGGGTACGGTAAATCTCGAAGAGAAGTTCTCTCAATTGAACACGCATTGTCCGTGTTCTCAAACTAATCGTATGTTGTCGAATGTAATCGCACTGCCACCAAGAAGGCGCCGCCTTTGATAGGCTTGGCAACAAGATCGGAGTCTCAAAGGCGATATGACCAACAGAGGGTTGGGATACTTAATCCTCCTCGAAGATGAATGCTCATGGCGATTGATAATAATCCACCCAATGAGGGAGACTGACATTCGCCCGATTCATCGGCTGGGATCCCGACACCAGCCTCTGAGAAGCTTTCAAGGCTTTGATGTCAATATGGCTACTGGCCGATCCCGCTACTATGGAGAATGATGAAGATATGCCAACATGGGAAGACCCATGGATCCATCAACCGTAGAGCAGCTTGGGGATAGATTCAACAAAGAGAACCCCCACTAAGGACGAGGTAGTCCAAGTTAACATGGGTGACGAGGAACATCCTAAGCTCATAAACGCAGAATAGTCTTCCCTCAAGAGAAGGAAAAGCCGATTGCCCTAATCGGGAATACATCGACGGTTTGCTTGGAGTTATGAGGACATGCCAGACTCGACCCTAATGTGGCGACCCATCACCTCAACATCAAAGTGGATGTCAAACCCGCCAAGCAATCGCGAAGACGGTTTCGCCCACAAATATTGCAAGCAATCGCTGACGGCAAAGAAACTCATAGAATCGGATTCATCGAGGAAATTCAACATCCGGATTGGGTGGCTAATATAGTCCCGCCATGAAGAAGAATGGTTCGATTAGGATCCGTGGTTTACTACAGAGACCAACGCCGCTGTTCGAAGATGACTTTCCTCTTCCAATCACCGATGTCATAGTCGACAACACGCGGTGGATTTGAAAGAATGTCATTCATGGATGGTTTCTGTTACAATCAAATCAAGATGCACCCCGATGATGCCAAGCACACAAAGATTCGAACTTCATCCAGATATATTGCTACACGGCCATGCCGCTCGCCTCAAAATGCAGCCACGCACTACCGAAGCGATGACTAAAATTTTCCAGATCATCTCCGAAAATGGTCGAATGCTACGCCGATGACTTAGTCGTGAAAAGCAAAGGACAAAGGAGATCACGCCAAAGATCTTAGGACAAGATTCGAGCTCATGCGACTCATCAACTAAAGATGAACCCCGCCAAATCCTTCCTTGATGTCCAAAGCAGGTGTTCGGCTTCATTGCCACCGACAAAGGAATCCACGCCGATCCCGACAAAGTGAAGGTAATTCAAGAGTTGCAACCTCCGAAATCCGAGAGAACTCGTGGGTTATAAGGGCGACATGTGACATCCGACGGTTCATATCGAACCTATCCGGGAAGTGCCAACCATTTTCTGTTAAACAAGAAGGGCGATCGCTTATTTGGGACGACGCCGCCGAAGCATTTGAAGAGATCAAATCGCGATTCGCTAAACCTCCTCGTTTCGCGCTAGCCGAAAACCGCTCCTCGATCTACGCCAAGGCAACGGATCACTGTTGCGCTTTACTCGCAGACGACGCATAGCCGGGTCACCAATGCGCAGTATTACCCGAGCCAACATTGGTCGGTGGCCGAAGTCTCGATACCCAATGGTCGAAGCAAGGTTTGCATTAGTGTTCGCGATTCAAAATGCGACACTATTTAGTAGGACGACGATTTATGTTATCTCTAACGTAAACCGGTCCAATATTTATGACCCACCGCCTCGATGAGTTGGCGCTTAGCTTAAATGGGCCTTGCTCTTGTCCCAATATGACTTGTATTTCAAACAACAAAAGTCACCAAAGGACAAGCGATTTGTGATCTCTTGGTCACCGACAACGGATGCAGCTTGAGCTATATGATGATCTTCCTGATGAAGTTCGTGAAGTCAACACTACATCGCACCAACAAATATGGCGATTGTATTTTGATGGAGCTTCGGCCACCAATGTGGCGAAAGTCCCCGATGTTCTAAAATCTCCACTGAGTCTGAGTTGTCTTGATTTCCGGAATCATGTCATGCCCCGTGTTTATTCACTCACCAACCTCGCTCCAATAACGAGCCAAATACAATGCGCTACTTATTGGACTTAGTTTCGCCAAAGAGTCGGGGTCGAATATCTCGAGGCATACGGCTATTCACAACCGATAGTCGCATCCGCGAGACTACGGTCGTAAATCCGCATCTAATTCCTTATCATCGTAGCAATCGAAATGGCGCATCGCTCAAGAGTTCTTCATCGAATATATTCCATGCCTCCAAACGCCACGCCGATGCACCGGGCAGCGTGGTCGCTAGCACAACCTTCCGACCGAGCAATTAGTTACGGCCAGACTCATCAACTCTTCGCACTCAATATGTAATGAGGTACGGAAGACAAAGGGATAGTGTCCAAAGAGGTACATGCAACCCAAACCGAATGGAGCCCCGAGATCGCGCCTATCATCGACACGCCTTTACCCATGACGCCGTAAGACGAAGGGAGAGAGAGTCAATCCGAGAAGAGCTCCAAGATTCTTCTACCACACGAGACCCGTGATGTTATATCGCCGGGTACGATGGTCTTTGTTCGATGCCTCTCAAACAAAGAGGCAGAGAGGTCCTTCGAAGCACACGGAGGTGAATGTGGTGCACACCACCGGGTCCCAAGCTCTACGATCGAATCGAGAATGGGCTACTTCGCCCACGATGATTAATGACGCAATGAAGCACGCCGAAATGCCACGCTGTCGATTCACGCTAATTATATGCATCACCTCCGTGAGCAGCCAGATCCTTCGCCACGCCCCGCCATTCGAGACATGGGGAATGGACGCTAGGTCCCATTTTTCCTCCGCCGCTAAAGGAGATCGGTTTATTCTAGCGATCACCGACTACTTCTCCAAGTGGGTCAAGCAATCCCACTAAAGGAGGTCAGCAGTACCGCCGCCGATTCATCAAACACCATGTCATCTATCGACATGGTGTCCCAAGACGGATCGCATGACAACGTCCCCAATTTATCGCCAATTCCTTCATCGTTTTGCAGAAATTCAAGATACAAGACGCCTCGCCGATGTACTCTATAATCCAAAGAAGAAATAGATTAGCCGAGGCATTCAACAAGACGATTATCAAGATTTTATCGGCTTGTGAAGAATAACAAGCTTAGACCGACGATAAACTCGAGAAGCACTCGCATATCGCACAACGGAACGACGCCAACCGGGCAACCCCGCACTCTCCGGCTCCGTGAAGCAGCTCCCGCTGGAAATCCAGATTCGCCACTTCGCGACGCTTTCAACAGAGATGACGACCAAGAACAACATCAAAACGCCTCAAGAGCTTGAGATGTTAGATGAGAAGCTGAGGCTCAACAATGCATTGAGTTCTATCAAGCTAGAATGTCGAGGGCTTTCAACAAGAAAGTTCGACAGAGAACCTTTAAGGAGGGAGATCTTGTCCTCGCCGCCGACGGCCGATAATCCTCACCTCAAAAAGAAAGGTAAATTCAACCCAATGAAGGACCGCTTGTAATAGACACGCCTATTCAAACGGTGCATATCGCCTTATCACACAGACGGCTAAGCAATTAATGCCGATAAATGGAAGTTTCAAAAGTATTATCCTTAATACATTCGTGATAACCCATTTTGATGGGAAGTTCCTCGAGAATATCTCACTCATTTTCATGAGGATAACCCTAAATTATTGTGTTCTCCTCCCAAATTCTCTCACCGATCAAATTCATTGACGCGGCCCACTAAAAATCTCCTCGTCCAACCACCAAGAAAATCCCTCTCGATTCCTTCCACTAACGAGAGGTCCACTTTCAAATTTGTTAGCGATCCTATAAAACGAAAGCTATCCGCATTCTTCCGTAATTTCTGAGTGGAGACCCCGCCTTAGTTTCTTTTCTCATCGGAAATAGAATACATTCTTCCTTTCCCACATTTCACCCGAGATAGGACACATCCTTCCTCTTCAAGCAAGAGATAGAATACATTCTTCCTCTCTTATTTTAGATTCTGGAGTGGAGATCCCGCCTTAGTTTCGCTTCTTTCAAGATTCTCGGCGGAAATCCCACTTTCAGCTTTTCACCGGAAACAGACAAAAATCCTTCCTTTTCAAACGCCTCGAGATAGGAGACAAGATCCTCCTTCCTTCCACCTTCGAAAATAGAATACATTCTTCCTTTCCCACATTTCACCCGAGATAGGACACATCCTTCCTCTTCGTAAGCAAGAGATAGAATACATTCTTCCTCTCTTGTTTTAGATTCTGAGTGGAGATCCCGCTCTTAGTTTCGCTTTCAAGATTCTCGGCGGAAATCCCACTTTCAGCTTTTCACCGGAAACAGACAAAAATCCTTCCTTTCCAAACGCCCGGAGATAGGAGACAAGATCCTCCTTCCTCTCCACCTTCGGAAAATAGAATACATTCTTCCTTTCCCACATTTCACCTGGAGATAGGACACATCCTTCCTCTTCAGAAGCAAGAGATAGAATACATTCTTCCTCTCTTGTTTTAGATTCTTGGAGTGGAGATCCCGCCTTAGTTTCGCTTTCAAGATTCTCGGCGGAGATCCCACTTTCGCCACCGGAAATGTGACAAAAATCCTTCCTTTCCAAACACCCGAGATAGGAGACAAGATCCTCCTTCCACTCCATCTAAGAGATAGGATACAAAACCTCTCTTGTTCATCCTTACCCTGAGATAGAGACAAGATCCTCCTTCCTCTCCACCGGCAAGAGATAGGATACAAAACCTTCCTCTCTTGTTCATCCTTTATCCTGAGATAGAGACAAGATCCTCCTTCCTCTCCACATTCGAAATAGAATACATTCTTCCTTTCCCACCTCAATCAATATTAATCCGTTCAACTTTTCTCCCACAAAGAAGGCCAAGATTCATCTGGGGCATTTTATCCCAAGTCTAAGAAGGATAAAGCCAACGCTTCACACGCTGCTGCCTGCTTAGTCTTTTTCCGATTGAAGAAGACACCGAGTTTGATTCCGGGTATTTTATCCCAAGCCTAAGAAGGATAAAGCCAACGCCACACGCTGCTGTCGGTTTAGTCTTTTTCCGATTGAAGAAGACACCGAGTTTGATTCGGGGTATTTTATCCCAAGCCTAAGAAGGATAAAGCCAACGCCACACGCTGCCTGCTTAGTCTTTTTCCATTGAAGAAGACACCGTGAGTTCGACTGGGGTATTTTATCCCGCCTAAGAAGGATTAAGCCAACGCCTCACACGCTGCTGTCGGTTAGTCTTCCCGTGAAAAGATCGCTTACGTATTCAACATCGTAGCATTAAGTCTAAGAGAGTCTCATTCCTTTAGCACAACGCCACGCGCGGAGCGGATCCGTGATAATCCGCGACGCTAGCCCAACTCAAACGGTAGTTGATAAAGGCTCATCAAACCCGCTGAGGGTCGGGGTTGGCTAATAACCCTAAAGCCAACGCCACACGCTGTCGGCTTAGTCTTTCTCCGATTGAAGAAGACACCGTAGTTCGATTCGGGGTATTTTATCCCAAACCTAAGAAGGATAAAGTCAACGCCACACGCTGCTGTCGGCTTAGTCTTTCTCCGATTGAAGAAGACACCGAGTTCGACTCGGGTATTTCATCCCGCCTAAGAAGGATGAGTCTACGCTGCAACACGCTGTCGCATCTCTTGCCCGTAAAGAGTACCAAGCCTATGTATTCAATATCATAGCAACAAGTCTAGAAGAGTTTCATTCTTCCAAAGACAACGCCACGCATGAACGGTCCATAATCCGCGACGCCAGCCCAATTCAAACGTAGTTGGTAAAGGCTAATCAAACCGCTGACTACCGAGGGTTTGCCAAAATCCTATAAGTATTATGGTTAATTATTTCGGTAAATAAAAGAATCGTAATAAAGCACAAAAGAGGATAGAAACACGCTTATTGATAAAAGATCAAGAGTTTTTCTAAACATCAAATTTGTGATAGCAAATTTGTCGCTTCAAATCGATACTTTATTGAGGAAAGCTTGAAGTTCCTCCCGGCTCGCCCCGAAGTCTCCTCGCCGCCATTAAGGGTCTTTGCGGTTTTCTCGACTACCTCGCCCGCTTTGAAAACTCAAGCTTCTGACATGACCGCAAGAGTCTCCTCCTTGTTGGCCTTTGTCGCCTTCAAGATGATCGACTTCCTCGCCGCTGAAGTTCCCGCTCGAGTTTACTATCCTCGCTTCCAGCATAGCGGACATTAAGATTGAAGATGCTCCACGAAGACGGCTTCAGCGATGCTAGCCTCCAAAGACGACCGTCTTGCCGTGATCTCGAACTTTGAGTCCAAGAATAACGCAAGCATCCCGCTAAGCCGCCAAGGAAGCCAAGCTTCGCCTCTATATATGAGGAGAACCCTACCGCCTCAAAATCTTGTAGACTTTGGAGCTTAACCTCCAAATGGTCGAATCATCAAGAATGGCTCGGCGCATCTAATCTTCCGTGATATTCTCCCATGTCGCCCAATCCTACTCCAACTAGGATTACGAGTATAAACCGCTTCCTAATTTATCGAAGTTCCTAAGAATATTTTCACAAAAATATTCTGTGGATAACTCCGATCGCATCTGACGCATCGACGCCAATCAACGGCCTAATCCTACCCAACTAGATTACGAGTATAAACCGTTCCTAATTTATCAGAAGTCTCTAAGAATATTTTCAATAAAAATATTCTTAGGATAACTCGATCAGAGGATTGCATCGACGCCAATCAACGCCTAATCCTACTCCAACTAGGATTACGAGTATAAACCGCTTCCTAATTTATCGAGAGGTTCTCAAGAATATTTTCACAAAAATATTCGTGGATAACCGATTGTAATTGATTGCACGACGCCAATCAACGCCAGCCTAATCCTACCCAACTAGGATTACGAAAATAAAGCTCCTAATTTATCGAAGTGCCCCTAAGAATATTTTCACAAAAATATTCTCGTGATAACTCGACATATCTGATTGCATCGACGCCAATCAACGCTACGCCTAATCCTACCCAACTAGGATTACGAGTATAAACCGCTTCCTAATTTATCGAGAAGTTCCCTAAGAATATCTTCACAAAAATATTCTTAGGATAACTCGACCATGACGATTGCATCGACGCCAATCAACGCTACGCCTAATCCTACTCCAACTAGGATTACGAGTATAAACCGCTTCCTAATTTATCGAGAAGTTCTAAGAATATTTTCACAAAAAATATTCTTAGGATAACTCGATCAGAAGGATTGAATCGACGCCAATCAACGCCGCCTAATCCTACCCAACTAGGATTACGAGTATAAACCGCTTCCTAATTTATCGAGAGTTCTAAGAATATTTTCACAAAAATATTCTCAGGATAACTCGATTGTAATGATTGCATCGACGCCAATCAACGCTACTAATCCTACTCCAACTAGGATTACGAGTATAAACCGCTTCCTAATTTATCGAGAAGTTCCTGAGAATATTTTCACAAAAATATTCTCGTGGATAACTCGACATACGGATTGCATCGACGCCAATCAACGCTGCCGCCTAATCCTACCCAACTAGGATTACGAGTATAAACCGCTTCCTAATTTATCGAGAAGTTCCCTAAGAATATCTTCACAAAAATATTCTCGTGGATAACTCGACATACGGATTGCATCGACGCCAATCAACACGCCGCCTAATCCTACTCCAACTAGGATTACGAGTATAAACCGCTTCCTAATTTATCGAGAAGTTCCTAAGAATATTTTCACAAAAATATTCTCGTGGATAACTCGATTGTAACGGATTGCATCGACGCCAATCAACGCTGCCGCCTAATCCTACTCCAACTAGGATTACGAGTATAAACCGTTTCCTAATTTATCGAGAAGTTCTCTAAGAATATTTTCACAAAAATATTCTCAGGATAACTCGACAGACGATTGCATCGACGCCAATCAACACGCCGCCTAATCCTACTCCAACTAGGATTATGAGTATAAACCGCTTCCCAATTTAACGAGAAGTTCCCGGAGAATATTACCATGTTCTAAGGATAACTCGATAATCTTCAATTTCTCCGCCAGGAAAAAGTTAATGAATTCTCGCCGAGACTTATATGGGCTTCTAACAACGCTTCTACCTTGAAAGAACCCCATCAGATCGGGTGCCGATTCAGGCGTCACCGAGGGCCTACCAAGCAACAATTAAGGACCGAACAAATCCCGTGAAGAATACCTCCCACCGCGGATGAATACACTCCAACGAGGAGTAATACAAGAGCGATTTAACCGACGCCGTCAATTTAAGGATTCACCGATCAACGGTTCGATCCACGAAGATCGCGACGCTACCAACGCTACACTCGCCGATTGAAGGCCAAACCCATATAGTTTGAAGTCAATTAACGCTGTCAGAGTGAAGAATTCCCATCAACGGAGGAATCTCGATGGTCAATTGACGACAATCCACCGACACGAAGTCAACAACAATGAACTCAATTAGCTACGCCGAATTCCAACAACGGTCAAGCAATAAATGCAAAGATCAGAACACCCCCGTGTATCCTACAAAGCACCGAGAACCCGAGAATTGAGGAATCAACACCGAGCCAATCTCAAAAGAAATTTATCTACCGACTGGTCAAGATCTCGACAACGGTCGACAAAAATGCAAGATCGTAATACCTTCAAAGAATCCTACAAAGCACCGAAAGACCGAAGGAGTGGAGAGATCAAACGCCAAGGTCATTCACAAGACCCATCACGATCAAGGGTGAAGGGTTTCATGTTCAAAGCATCCTGCATCGCCAAAGAATCGACCGAGACGCTTTGGAGGGGTATCTCAGAGGCATAAAAATTGCTTGTCAATACCCGAGCAAGACTCGTGAACGGTGGGTTGACAACCGACGCATCCATTCGACAAACCGACGCGATAACGCTGCGAAGCGAAATGACGAACTCATGAAGTGGGTCGCCAAGGCGCATTTAATCAACGAGGCTACGGTTATGGAATGAATCCAACAAGCAAAGCTTCAACGAGATCGATCGGATTCAAACGCCAACGAGATCGATTTGAACATCGACCCATCGCTACTTAAACCGCTGACGGATGAAACCAATCAAGTGAACCAAGCGCTGACTCATAACGACAATGACAAGATCGAACGAACGCCGCTGAAAAGTCCGAAAACCAAACCAAACCGAGGACGGGCGCTCGTCCAAACCCGACACCGCTTGTGTCCGGCCAACGGTCGGACATCCATTTGTCCGCCAAGGTCGACACTATTGTGTCCGCCGACACCAAATGGTGTTCGCCGCCATAACCTCTTGTTTCCTATAAATAGGCCGGGTGCCTATTTGCACAAGGCCGGATTTTTAGAGTTGATTTTCTCGATATTCTTGAGAGAGCCCTCGCGAGATCCACGAGCCGCCGACGCATTACCCGGAAAGCACCGACGAAAGCACGCCCGACGCATTTAACCGCGAGGTGTTTAACTCGGTCGGCTACGTAATAGCTGCGGATTTCTCCTAGTAGATCTCACCCGCCCGGCCATCCTCCTTCGTGAGGCGATCCCCGGCGCATCCTCTCCTTCGTGGAGTGTGATCCTCAAAGCGCTGCTTCTTCGGAACGAGCCCCGCGACGCCTCAGAAGTTCCGTAACCCGGTTTCCACCGATCTCAATTGCGCAGTAGTCCACGGACTAACAAAAGTCCCCACGCAAAACCTGACGCAAGCCGGTGATCCCGTAAAATAGAGATCCTCGTGGTTTGTTCATAAAAGGAAGAAGTTGTAATTTTGTTTTCATTGTACGCCTAAAATAAAAGGCATTTCTTTCTTTGAATTTTGTTGTAGGCCAACGGCCGTAAACAAGTTCAAACAAACAATGAATAACAAGTCTACTTTTCGCCAACGCCAGATATTTGAGACAATCCTAACTATCGGTTTGATCGCCAACTGAAGTGGACCCCTCGCTCATGGAAGGAATCGAGAGGGAATTTTGACCATGGTCCTAACAGTAGGAAGGTTTGACCGCATTAGAATTTTGAGACAATCCTAACCGCTGGAAGGTTTGATTGCTCAATGTGGAAGTGGACCTCTCGCTCATGGAAGGAATCGAGAGGATTTTGACCATGGTCCTAATCAGAGGAAGGTTTGACCAAAGTGATATTTGGAGACCATCCTAACCGCCGGTTTGATCGCCAACTGAAGTGGATCTCCTGCTCATGGATTATCCACCCCCAGCTTTGTAAACCGACGCATTCATTTAGAATAGTTTATACTCATATTCTTATTGGAGTAAGAAAGAGAAGCGCTTAACCTCTTGTACTCATCAGGAGTAATCATTCGCTTTATTTCGGCAAGTAAGACGCTGGCCGTCACCAAGGCTTGGATGATGGCCTTGAGAGCTAAGCAATCCTTAGTAGGATGGAGGATCCTCCCGTGGTAACGCATGATTTAGGGTCCGGTGTCTGTCACCTCCTCTTGATTTGTAATCGGAGGCAACTTGATTTTGTTGTTATCAAGGAGATATTTGAAGATGATCGGAACTTCTTCGCCTCGAAAGAATATGTCCTGGAATTTGATGAAGCTTTTTGGCGTGGTCGTTGTTGCAACGCTTGACTATCATCGCCACGCACGCCTTCTATTACGAGAGAAAATTTACTGAGGGGTCACCCATTTTACCTCTTTCAGCCTTTCTTCCTTCCGAGGAAACGCTCGCTTGTTCTCCTCAGATTTTCGATCTTTCCATGTAGTCGTGGACGACCCCATGACTTCCAACAAATCAATAGAAAGATTATTGTGGCACGCCCCAATATGAATTCTCAGAATTGATCTTTGCAATTTATGGCCTTATTGCGGAAACGCTTAACTAAAGTGTCAATTGTCTCCCATTCTTCCGCTTTTCATCCAAGAGGGTTCCAATCGAGACCTGTGTCGCCATCGAAGAAGTTGCCGAGGAACAAGCTTTCCATATCATTCCAACAGCTTGATGCTAATGCTTTGAGTCTTCGACATACCAATCAGGCACTCGAAGGGTACCAACGAATGACCGAATCATCGAGGCTCATTTCCAGATCACCCCAAATGTGATTTGAAGTAAATCGTGTTGTGTAGGTGACCTCTCCCCACAAATGGCGGAAGTTGATCAAATTAAATTTCTCGGTAAGGGATTGAGTCTCACTTTCTGATACCTGACACGGATGCCGCCCTTTGACTTCTCCGGTGGACATCAAAGCATTGACTTTATTTTCAAGCTCTTCATCCTTTCGCCATCATCCTCCCCTGCTTTTGATTACTTCCAATAGGAAGAATTGACCATTTCCACCTTGAGCACCGTGATGCGCTTTGGAGGTTGATCGATAAATGTGTTCATCTATCTCGAATCACCGCCTTCGACGCATGGGCATTATGGTGGGTAACTCCACCTTGTTGACTGTTTCGTGTCGATCGACTGACTGTTGTTGTGCAACCGTATGGGTTTGCAACTCCCTCATCCGCTGCATGGCTAGCTCCATCTCGCTTCATTTCGCCTTAAGCTTTCTCTTGCTTCTGCTAAGGCTTTGTAACATTTGAGCCGTAACATCGGAGTAATGGTAAAGCCTCCTATGGTGACGCATCATACTTGAAACAAGATCGCCCAAGTTATTGCCGAAAGTGCCGCTTTGAATTTCATCTTCTATGACTCTCCTTCATGCATTCTTCTATAGTCAACGCGCCGCGTAGCTCGCAATTGCAATCGGACATTCTCGGGAAATCCGAGAACTAACTCTTCCTCCGTGGGTAAAGTCGATCTCGTGATCCGCCGTCCTTTCCCTTTGTTCACCATGTTGATAGTCACTTCGAAAGTCATCAAATTGATAGATGATCTCTTTCTTCTTCGATGTCGCTTGACCGTGGCTTCGTGATTCTCGCTGTTAACAGAAAGCCGCTCAATATCGGCTCTTGTGGGTGAGCTTCGATCGTAACGTACATCCCGATAATAACGCCTTAATCCGGGCACATGAGCAAGAACAATCTATTTCGCCGATCGCCCTCTTCGCGGTGTTGCTACCCCCACCGATGACACAGCTTGATGTGGCTTGTCACCGTTGTACTTTCACCCCGTGTAACGTTGTCCTTAATCGAGGACACGCTTCTTTGGGGACGCCGCCATTTGACTTGAGAGACAACTCCGCTATGGCTTCATCATCCGGGTTGCTTCGCATGAATACAAGACGCTCTTTTGGTGACTTTTAATCACACGCTTCGCTTTGTCTTTATCAAGAACTCAAGGACTTCTTGGGATGCTCAAACGAGATGCAACTGAACTCTTTCAGCTTGAGATGCGCCGATGGCTCGAACATTTCAACATCACCGATTTGGGTACCGTACCCAACCCGCCGTTGTTCATGGATTGAATGATCCAAACATTCCATTACCGTGTTTTGACTTTGGTTCTCGACAGGGACCAAGGCGATCGAACACCGAATCAAGGCTTTCCTGACTTAACGCTGATACCCTAGAAGTAGAAGAAAGGGCTGAAAAGTCAAATTTTTGTTAAGGTTGAGGATCGCCTCGCTGCCATGGTAGGTAGCCAGATCGCTCACGGGCGCCGGAGAGCTTTACACCGCTTCTGCTGGCGAGCAGTTTTAGGTCGCTCGCTAACGCGAGGCGCTCGAGCCGTCTCTACCGAAGATCAGCATGCAGGCGCACTCTTGAGCCGATTTTGATGTCGACTTCGACCCATGCTTTACATTTTGAGCCGATTGTCGGGTTGATTTTGACTCTTGCTTTGCTAACAACAGCACGCTTGAGCAGCGCACGGCGCCAGCCCTTCCTTGTCAATCGGGTCCTTTTGACGAGAACTCATTCTTCCTTGAGGAGTGTTGGCGGATTGAGGTTGAGGCATTGTAACTTGCCGACGCCCGACACGCGAAGTTCGCTGGTGGTAATGAACTCCGCCTCGCTGGACCTGTGGCTTGGCTAATTGACGAGCCATCTTTGACGCCGCCTTTGGCGAGCCTTCGCCGATCAGTTGAGATCTTGTTGAGAGGGGAAATCGCCTCGCCGCAAGAGAACGAAAATCTGCACATCACAATGTAACTAACCTCCTCTTAGGGATGAGATCCTCCGATGTTTGCGGATGAGGAGGACTTCATGTGGAAGAGGAGAGATATTCTTCAATTTGGCTTGATCGAAGAAGTAGTCTAGTCCATCAACCATGAGGTCGGCTTGGTCGCCGCGTTGGTTGACACAATGATCTCGCTCGAGACCGCTGGCTCCCATCGTGGTCGCCATCGCGGTTTGGTTCGAAGTTGATTCCATTTGTAAAACTTGAGAAAATTACACTTTGATTTTCGCTACAAAGAAATTAAATAACTCTCTCACAAACTCAACAAAAGACGCTACAAGTGTAGATCTCTTTATTTTCGGGACTTTGCCTCGCGTGGGACGCCAGAATCCGGGACCACCGAAATGATCGCCGAATCGACGGGTTTAGTTGATGCTTCGCAAAGGAAACAAGAACTTCAGCAAATATCTTAGCAAGGTAAGATATCTACTCTTCTCAAGAATAAGTCAAAGCTTAAACTCGAGGAATCTCCGTGGATCGTGGTTCTTGAACTCCTGCTTGGATCTCTCGATTGCCCCTTCGATAGCCGCACTTCCCCAAGTGGACGAGGAGGGTATTTATAGTCTTTGGGAACGTGCTCCGCGAAACACAAGTGTCATAAGTGCTCCACATTTGCAAGCAGCGTACTCGAAGCCGCCAGCTAAGCCGCTCTCGCTTAACCGGCGAGGTAAGCCGCCATAGCTGCGAGTAAAGATGGGTCGCCCGATCCGAGGCAAAGGTCGCCCTCCACCGTCTGTAACGGTTTCCGCTTTTGGCACGACGAAATGCTCTAGAATCAAGTGGGCGATCTTCGCCGCGGTAACCGCTACATTAAAGTATTTGAACGCTTCTCACCGATAAAGTCAAGTGGCCCCACCAAAGATTGATTTAGACCCTTCAAGAGCTCGCTTCAAGTATTCTCGGTGTCTCTGCGGTTTGGCGAGACACAGTAAGTCTCGCTAGTTGCGACACGCCAAGGTGTTCCCGCCTCGCGGTGGCACCAACAAGTGTTCCGCTAGTAGCGACACATCAAGGTGTCTCGCTAGTGGCGAGGCATACACGAAGTGTTCGCCGCAACAGACACACCAAGGTGTTCGCTAGTGGCGTAGCACACATAAGTGTCTCACATCGTAGCGACACAATCTTCCTCGTTGGGCTTCTTGAGATTTCGACGACGCTGTCCTTCGATATTCTCATAATTTAGTCATATTTGAGGTTCTTCAAAGAATTTTTGATGTCTACATCGCACCACTAATGTTCGCCTGTAATACATCAGCTCGCTCGGATCGCCATCGCCGTCTCCGCCGGTAAGGCTTTAACGAAAGTGATCTGCTGCCTTGATGTAAATCGTGAATGGCTTTCCGACGCGTGCGACAAGAATGTGAGGTTTAGAGAGGTACGATTTGATCTCTTCAACGCTCGACAAAGGCCGCCCCAAATAAATGACACGCTTTTTGTTCAACTTAGAGAACGGTTGGCACTTCCCGATAGGTTCGATATGAACCGGCTCTGATGTACTTAATCGCCTTTGTAACCCCGAAGTTCTCTAAATTTCTGAGGTTGCAACTTGAATCGCTTTTACTTTGTCGATCGACATGGATTCCTTTGTTGGTGACGACGGCCAAGGAACTTGCCACCGACATCCCAAGGAAGGATTTGGCAGATTCATCTTTAGTCGATGGGTTCGCGATGAGCTCAATACCGCTCTAAGATCTTTGATGTGATCTTCTTTGTCACGCTTTTCACGACTAAGTCGCCGACGAGCATTCGACCGCTTTTCCAAGATGATCCCGAAAATCTTAGTCATTGCTCGCTGATATGGTGATTTTAAGGCCGAACGGCATGACCGTAGCAATATATACCGATGGGCTTCAACGCCGGTGGTGCTGGCATCATCGGTGCATCTTGATTTGATTGTAACCCGAGAAACCATCCATGAATGACATTCTTTCAAATCCGCACGCATTGTCGACTATGACATCGCGATTGAAGAGGAAAGTCGTCGCAAGCAGCTCGTGTCTTCAGAATCGATACTGATCCTAATCGAACCATTCTTCTTCGTGACCGACTATATTCGCCACCCAACCGGATGTTGAATTTCCCCGATGAATCCCGATTCTATGAGTTTCTTTACTTCGCCAACCATTGCTCAAGAAGATTTGTGGACTAAACCGCCTTTGCGGTTGCTTGACAGGTTTGACATCCACCTTGATGTTGAGGTGATGTGTCGCCACATTTGGGTCGAAGTCCCGCATGTCCTCGTAGCTCCGTGCTAATACATCGATATACTCCCCGATTAAGGCAATCAACTTTCCTTCTCTTCCGAGGGAAGAGTATTGCTGATGTTTATGAGCTTAGGATGCTCTTCATCACCCATATTAACCTCGACTACCTCGCCCTTAGTGGGGGCTCTTTGTTCGAACCTATCCCCAAACCGCTCGAAGTTGATGGATCCATGGGTCTTCCCATGTTGGCATGTCTTCACTTCAATCAAGAGCAGGATCGCATCAGCCATATTTAACATCAAAGCCTTGAAGGCTTCTCCGAGGTTGGTGCCTAATCCCAAGCCAAGAATCGACGAATGTCCGCCCCTCATCGGGTGGATTATTATCAATCGCCCATGAGCATTCATCTTCAAGAGGATTCGAACCCAATCCCCTCTAAATGCATAATAGTTATCCCGCCTCTCTGGGACATATGCCGCCTCGAGGGACTCGAGGACCTCGCCAAAACCTAGACCTTCCCTTGTGTCAAGTCGCACCCCCACCTCTTCATGATACCTGTTTCGACTATATCCAATGTGTGGAGGATAGGCCCATTGTCATCTTCGCTTCTTCTAAGAAATGATTTATTTGGAATCTGCCTCCTTTTCCGTAAACCAAGTCTTTTCACTACTTGATCTTCGTGGATGACGAAAGTGTTGTCCCAAAGGAGTCTCTAACCGCTTTTGTGTAAAGCAAAATGACCGAATTGGTAGGTGCAACTCCGATCACGATAAACCTATCATCACATCATTCAATGCCAAAGGATACTCTAAATCGCCATTTATTGATTCATCGGCAATTTGCCAATTACAATGTTTATCCGACGCATTCTTCATCGCCAAGATTGATTACAAGGTACAATGTCATTTAAAACAAAACCACCACTATAATCAAGCCCGCCGTGCTTCTTCACCTCTCGTTTCGGGCCGATGATTCAGCCGACTCATTACCGTAGAGGAGAGAATCGCGAAATAATTCTCCACCCCTTAAACGGTTGTTTATCCGCGACCACCGCCTTGACTCATTATTCGTGGTTCACATATTTGAGACACCGATGAAGAGTAGATGGACTATAACGCTACTGCGGATCCAAGGTCCACTCCAACAATAAGTTATAGGAAGTCTCTCACAATCACATGTGACTTCGACTTTAAGTCCCATTTGGCACTTTATCCGATTTTACCAAGCGGCCAGACCCACCGTGTTAAACTGTGATCACCAGTTCGCGATGCCACCATGCGGGATTCCAAGGTGATACATGAGACGCAGGGCATGATGCTCACAGCCGAACCCGGACGACTTGATCCTGCTAACTTCACTAGAGCCAATATACCCTATGAAGTATAGCGCCTATCGTGCTTGAATCCTCGCCCCATATCCTCCTTTGTAAAAGTAATGCGTGGGAAGTGCTTGGCTGCAAGTTGCATTGTTGTGATTCTTCCGGACCGCTTGATCTCGGTGAGAGAAACACCTCGAGTCGTGAGCTTCTTGTAGAGCTTCCCGAAGTTTTTGACAATCGGAGCAACTCAGAGAGTTATCCCGCCGATGTTCGCTAACCGGCCATGACGCCGAAACGTATGGAGAGCTCGATTCCTTGCCTATCCTCACAATCGCCATTGAATCGGACCGCCGGAGTTGAGCTTCGACTCGGGTCGCTTCTCCTTTGCTTCACTGCTTTAGCAACCGTCGCCGTTGTCCTTTTCTCCGAGACGAGTGAGAGGAGTCGTGGCCACCCTCAGCCTCGGCAACGCCTTCGCTTGATTTGAGTCTCCTGATACTTGTAAGTGTATTTGTGTCCACTCCTTGTGGCAAAGACTTCCCCTTTTCTTCTAAACCGGAAAGTCACCACTTCTTCATCGCCCTTCTCTCGAATCACTCAAGCGATGGCATAGTTTGCCTTTTCCCTTTGACTTCTTTTGGCCGAGGATGTAGCCCACGATCGCCTTCCAAAGAAGTCGTGGTGGACCCAAAGGATTTCTCCATTTGTCAAGCATTTAGCCCCTTCTCACGCTGTCTCGCGGAGGATCTTCATTCACCATCTTCATTCCTACTTTCACGACCGGCGCCTGCTGAAACCAATCCGGCAAGGAATTGATCCGGCTTATAGAGACCGTGATTTGTTCCCACCTTCTCTCTTTTTAGAGGGTTTTGGAGTAATGACTCCAACATCAATCAAGGCTTGAATCTTGTCCTTGAGATGGTAGCAAAACTTTGAGGATGATGTACCGCCTGCGGTAAGCGCAGCATTTAGGATTCAGAACCTTGTTTGCCTCCTCTGGTTTACAATCGGGGCAACCGGATTTTGTTGTTTTCCGTGGTATTTGAAGATGCCCTCAAACTTCCTCGCCCTGAACGAGTAAGTCTTGGGTCGAACCGATGGTTTCTCGATTCAGTTTGTTGGCGCCATTGAGGCCGATTGCGTGGTGCACGCCGCGCGACCGCTGTTGTGGTTGCTTCAAACGCTTGTTGGCGCTTACGACTTTGCCGGCGCTTTACTCCGCCACGCGGCACAAAATTCGCTTGTTCGTGGTTCGCTACCGGCCGCCTCGCTTTCTCCTCCTAAGGAACCTTTTCAGCTGTTTCCACGAACCTTCAAATCCTTCCACGCTATAGATGGTGTTGTCCCCATTGCTTCAAGCACATCTATCGACAAGTTGCCGTGCGTGTCCGAGGATGAATTCTCTCATATCGGATCCCGGCAGCTTCATTGCCTTATTTCAACCTCTTGACGGTTATCCATCCGCTTCCGCTCGCTTTCTCGCCCAACAAAGACCCGATGGATACCTCTGCGTCATCGCCGAAGAAATTGGTGAGAAACATGGTCCTCCATATCATCCAGCCTATTAACGCCCCCGCTTGAGACGACGGTACCAATCAAGGCAGCCCACTTAAGGGTGCCAACGAATGACCGAACCATCATGGTCATTGTCGAGATAACTCCTAGATGAGACTTGAAGTAGATCAAGCGCCGAGTGGGCTTATCCTTTTCCGCCAAACGGCGAAAGTTGATGAGGTCAATTTTGTCTGATACGGATTGATTCCCATTCCTCGGTAAGGACATGGTATACCCGTTTTCTTTACCTTCTTGAGCGGAAATCAAAGTATTGATTTTGCTCTCGAGGTCTTTTATTTTCTCATTCTCCCTATGTCTCCGCTCGGGTGATCTTGGGGAGGAACGACGTGTTATCGCTAGCGCTTTGCCGAAAGCAAAGACGATCATCTACGCTTCGCCTCCTTCTCTCGTCCGTGTCGCTATCCGTTGTTGACATTATTGCGACGACTTGGCTCGCTTTGGCGTTCATTATCGCTATGGATCTCATATGGTCATGCATTGCTCTTATCCTCCGTGATGGCCGCTTCCATTTCGCTTAAAGTTGTCCCTTTGCTTGGTTAGGCCTCTTCAAGCATCTCGACACTTGTTCCGCTACCGATTATGAACGCCACGCAGGTTGTCCTACGCTGAAATTGTATTATCTAAGCCATTAAGCGGCTTGATCCGACACTTCATCATCCGAGGGTAATCCTTCGATCTTGGCGATAATTGTCGTTTAACGCCCCGACCGCAATCGAAGCCATTCGCTGCGATGTTCTCGAACGCACGCGACGACGCCCCTCTCGCTCATATTGATGGTAACACTGCAACTCATCGCCTCGGCCATCTCTTCTTTGGCGGAAGCGCCTTGACTTGGTTCGCATTCTCGTGCCGAGCCTATCAAAGACCGACGCTTTTCCGAGTCGCTTTTAGCGCAGCAGACTCGGATAACACCGCCTTTGATTAGTTTTGAGCACAAGCAAGGCATGTTTGGTTCGAGCGCCTTCTTCGATTTATCAGACTTCAAAGACGATAGTACAACTCGCTCAAGATGAATACCGGAGCAACCCATCGCGGTGTTGGCACGACTTTTAGGTATAACGCTGTCATCGCCGATGAGAACGCCTCCTTCCGAGAGAAAATAGGCCTTTCATAAGTCACTGTCACGACGCTTCGAAAGTGTGAATCTTCCACGCCTCTGACTTCGATTTGAAGCCCGGTGCCAGCAAACCAGGATTCTTCTTGTCTTTGTGGGTGCTACCCCAGATCGAGTGACCCGCGATTTTTAGCGGACCCAGCGATCCTTGACGGTAAGCCCGCCGGGCGATGATAGTTGGCTTCACGGAAGTTTAAAGCGGACACCGAAGTAACTTCGCCAATACCACTTTTGTTGAGGTGCTCACAATTTCGATTTGAGCACGGAGCGTGAGTTGGCCCCGCCGGCGAGCCGGGCTTGATGTCGGGTTCGCTTGAGTTGAAGCCTCGACGGACTTGGGCTTCCAAACCAGCCGATTTGTTGACGACTTTGGCCACCTCCTTCTTAACTCGCGGGCTTGTTGCACCAAAGCCTGTTGCGCCAGGATGCGGCGGGCGCCCGATACGCCCTCAAGCGAGAACGGTCCGCTTGACTCGACTCCATTCATTTATCACGCCCGTAAGAATCGGCTACGCATCTCGACTTCGCCTTCGAAGTCAACTTGATCTTAGATCCGCCCATAGCGATCCCATCCATTGATTCTTTTACCCGCCAATTGTTTTGCTGGGGCCGACGCCGCTCGACGGGCTCTCTGGAGAGAGTCATGACGCCATTGGTGGAATCGACCCCCGCAAAGATGGGGTTTCAAGATTTGGCCTTTGTTAGGGCCGGGAACCACTGTTCCGCAGCCCCGACGGCATGGTGGTGGATTTTCTCAGCCCAAGACTGAGGCCGATTGGGTCTTCCTTGCGCCGAGACCATCTTGACTTATGGGAGGAGTTGGATTTGGACGAGGAGGAGAGATAGCCTCGAACTTCGTTGGTCGAATTGCACTCGACTCCTCGATGACCGGATCGGATCCGCTATGCACGACGGCTTCTTTGTTGAAGCCGCTGGCTCCCCACCGTGGTCGCCAGCCTTGTTCAAGGGAAAGTCATTTTGTTATTCATTGTTGCCGAATTCGCTATGCCTTCGCTGGCCTCGCGATTGAATATCCGACGAGACCGAACTTAGGATCGCCTGCTTGAACGTTGCAGAACGACTCGTAGATCTCGGAGAATTCTTCGTAAAATCCCAAAACTCACCAAGTCCAAGCCTCCAAAATCAAGAAAACCCCGTCAGAACTTCCAAAATTGAGGAAGACCCCCTATTTATAGATAGGGGGTGTCAATCATACAGCGGCTCTACCACTTGCCGAGGCATCTCGCAAAGCGCCGAGATCTTTCCGCCATTTTCGCCGCTTTAAGCCGCATTACTTTCGCCTTTCTCCGCTTAGTTTTTCTCTCGCGGATGTCGCCATGTTTGAGTCCAGATCCGATCGACTTTCTGGAGCTCAATCGCTTGCTTTAGGCGCTTCGCCGACTCGCCGACTTTGCATCTCGCTCGCTGCTTCATACGACGCCAACGCTTGTATGTCGGGCCGCTAAGACCCCGATTACCGACGGTTCGAAGGAGAGAGCTTCTAAAATTTGGCGCTGCCCCGACCTGGGGACCGCCAAAACTCGAGGGTTTCTTTGATGAGGGTTTTGTGTCATGGTTCACTTATTGCCAACGGTTCGCATTGCCATCGGATGGCTCGCCGATTGTCAACTCAATCGCTAAAGCTATGTTCGGGACTTATAGGCAATTTTAACGCCTACACTCACGCAGTAGTGAGTAACTCTTCTTGAGTCTCGCAATGCATTTGAGAGAGTTTCTATCGAGAAAGACCGATATAACAAATCGCTCATTCATGCCAATGCTAATGATTGATTTCTACGCCCTCGAGATGCCAATGCCGCCATGCAATACCATTTCATCCGCATTCAACCCACCAATGAACGCCGCTTAGAGGATTAATACTCGAGTTACCGCAATATGGTTAGCGGTGGAAGTCACTACCTCCGCCTCGATGAATCGGTACCAATCGCTCTCCAAATATTAGAGAAATCTCGGATAAATTTGAAGGGATTTACCAACACACCCGAACATGAAAGGGAGTTATACCTCCCTCGGCCGATTATCGAGGCTAGCTAAAGGATAAGAACTGACGACGAAGCTCTCTACCATGGGTGCATCTCCAATCTTCCATTTTCGTGGAGCATGTGAGTGTTGTCTATACGACGGAGACTACTGAAGATCTCAAGAAGAGGCTCGAAGAGTATCAGCCTGTGATGCAAGAAAATGCGCGGTCGCAATGTGAAGCCATGCGATCATAACAAGAGTCCATCGACAACTTCAGATATGATGGCCCAAATTATTATGATAAAGTTAATTTTAGATGTCCGCTCA
This sequence comes from Asparagus setaceus, assembly GCA_012295165.1. Classification (NCBI taxonomy): domain Eukaryota; kingdom Viridiplantae; phylum Streptophyta; class Magnoliopsida; order Asparagales; family Asparagaceae; genus Asparagus; species Asparagus setaceus. The sequence continues at coordinate 30,509,272 of CM022701.1, forward strand.
ATACCTCAACCGTAATCATCAATGCAAGGAGGGGTCAATCTTCAAAGCGAAAGGAAAAATGGATGAAATCTGATGAAGAAGCTCATCGCTTAGAATATTCATCCAAGAAGAAAAGAGGGCCGAATGAACAAAATCCTACGCCAAAATGGATGAATTTGTAGCTCGCCTTAACGCATTACAACGTAATTTAACCTACGTGATCAGGAGTTGTTAGGCCTTATCCCGCTGAATGGGACGCAGCTCCTTATCCTCTAAAATTCGAGGTCCCGACACTACAAGCTTTTGACGGCAAGAGGTCACCAAACCAATATATCTATCATTTCAAGTCACAGACTGGGAATGTGATATCAAATGACGCCATACTAACTCGCTTGTTCAATGGCACCCTCAAGGGGGTTGCCTTTGAATGGTTTATAAAACTGCCCGTAGGATGTATTCAGAAATGGACAGATCTAGAGAGACTCTTCTTATCAAGATTCTTTGAAGACGACATCAAGTCTCGCCCATACCGCTTGCCACTAAGCAAAAGAAGGAGAGTCCATCAAAGCCTTTGTCAAGAGGTTTCAAGCTGACTCTTCGATGCCCGGCTGTATGACGCGAATATGCACCGGTGGAAGCCCGCCGACACAACTTACAAACGAAACTCCTAGCCCAATGGGAGTTGCGCACGCCGCTCCCGAGACAGCTTAATCTCTCAAGGTGAACAGTGGTTAAAAAATTACGTAATCAAAGTCAAGAAGAAAACGAAAATGGGTGTTCGCGTAAAAGTAGACTTGTTATTCATTGCTCGCTTGAACTTGCCACGCCTTCGCTGGCCTACAACAAAATTCAAAACAAAAGAAATGCCTTTTATTTTAGGCGCATAATGAAAACAAAATTACAACTTCTTCCTTTTAGGAACAAACACGCAGGATCTCTATTTTACCGATCCTCGCTATGGGTTCTTTGCCCGTGCCGGGACTTTTGTTCGTCCGGACTACCGCCAAGCATTCAGATCCGTGTGGAAACCCTGTTCGAACTACAGACGCCAGGCTCATTTCACGAGGGAAAGCTCGAGGGGATCGCGACTCACGGCGAGAGGATCGCCGGGATCACACTCACGAAGGAGAGGATCGCGAGCGGTGAGATCTACTAGGAGAAATCACGCTTATTTCAGAGTCTAATTCGAAGTTCGCTTACCTCGCGGTTTGTAGACTGCCGTGCTCGCCGGTGCTGGACTGCGGCCGACGGCTCGTGGATCTCGCGAGGGCTCTCTCAAGAATATCGAAAATCCAATCTCCAAAAATCCAAACTCTAAATCCAACCCCTTTCAATGAGCACCCCTCACTATTTATAGGAAAACAAGAGGGAGAGGGGCTTTTCGCCGTCGACACCATTGGTGTCCTGTTTGGTCGACACCAAACGTCTGTTTTCGGCCGACGCCGCTTTGGCTTCTGGTTTGGTTTTCTGGACTTTTCCGTGACGCTTATTCCGATCTTTGTCGCTGCCGCTCTCTAAGTCCGTGTTTGGTTCACTTGATTGGTTTCATCCCGCCAACGATTAGGTGACGATCGGTCGGTTCAAACCGATCTCGCTGATGTTTGGGCCCGACAATCTCGCTAGCTTTGCTTGTTGATTCATTCCATAACACGTGAGCCTCGCTGATTTGTATGCCTTTGTTGACCCATTTTCGCAGGTTCGCTGACCGGGCCACGCTGCTTATGCATAGTCAATCGGGCGCCTGTTTGTCAATGGGTTGTAGGGTTGTTAACCCACCGCCACGAAGTTTCGCTCGCACCGATAAGCAATTTTAACGCCACGATATTCTCTCCAGCCGCTCTTCGCCTGATTCTTGCCGCCTCATCTCCTTCGATCAACGAGGTATGTGTACGAGTGTCCCGCGACGCTTTTTCTTTGTTTTTCTTCTTTCTTCTTCTTCTCTTTGTTTTGTTTTGTGCATGAACAGTGTGCAACAAGGCGGAGAGCGATGTCAACGACGACCGGATGGCGACGATCGGACGGCGGCGCCGGGCGCCGCTACTGGCGCGCTCACGCACTGCCGCCGCTCGGCCGGTGCCTGGCGCGTTCACGCATCAGTCAGGCCTGGCCGAGTTCGGCGCTGCTCGGCTGGTTTGGCCGCCGGTGCATGGTTTTTGATAACCGCCGTGGGCTGGTGGTCTTCTTCGATTTTTGTTGTTGATTTTTGATCGCATATTTGACCCTATTTGTTTTCTTTTGCGCTGATGTCGCCGGAAGATCACGCCCGAGGAGCCGCCTGCCTCTCCGCCTCGCGGACGACGCATCACCATCGCTGTCGGGTGAGATCTTCGTTAAACCGCCATTCACAACCCGCGATAAATTGCATGGCCTTGATTCCTCCTCGTGGGAACGACGACCAGATAGCCTCGATTTCTCCTTCGCGGAGAATCGACGCACGCCTTGATTCCTCCTTTGTGGGGAACGACGCCATATAGCCTCGATTCTCTCCTTCGTGAGAATCGACGCCACATGCCTTTGATTCCTCCTTCGGAGGATCGACGCTATATTTCGACGGATGATGGGGAGCATTTCGGCTACGCCGATGGATAGAATACGCCGCCATTTTATGTGATGGGGTGCATTATCAATCCATCCAGTGTGTTCGGGATCGGTCCTATATAAGGTCAGGACTCTATCTCACCTAATTTCGTGAGATGAATTCAACGCCTTATATATATCCGCCTTCGACTCATTCCATTTCATTTTTTCGCTTGAGTATCCTCCTGCGCGCCTTCGCATGCGCTTGACGGACGCCGTGACCAATTCTCCTCCTCCGATGACCCCACTATTCTTATTTCCCGCTTTAGACCGGATACTGCAGAGGTGACCCAGCTTGGTACTTGGGGAAGTCCTCGTGGTGTTGAGGTTGATGATCGACGCACCACTCGAGAAGATTACCGTTCTTCTCAACCTTTGGGCAAGACGGACTATTTATTTGGTGACTCGCCGAGGACCCGATACGACTTTCATTGAGAGTGAGCAATGGTCGCACAAGGATGATGGTGGATTCTTATATCTCCCTTTGGATTCCTCGCATCGTTGTTTGACCGAAGCTACGCCATCGTATGCCGCACGAAAATGTCGTGGCACCTCGACAGGAGCGTGACAAAGATTCATTGTGGGTTTATCACCCATCGCCGGTTCTCGGGTTCACTCGTGAGGTCGAAGCATCGACCGCACTCGGTATATTGGGACTCGATTCTCCTGCGGACGCAGCATTTCGCCATTGGTCGACTTTGAAGAACCGCTTGCCCTATTGGGACGGGAGATGCCGATCGGGTCATAGATTCTTCTACCGGGTTCATTCCGCATAAGCTTTGTGGACTCGCCTCGACTAGTCACGCTCTGGCCGATGGGGTGAGGACCTTCGTCCGCGGTTTATATGCCGCCGCTCGCGCCACCATGTATGGGCTCGAAGCACTCAACCACTTCTTCGCTTTATCGAGCTCTATGATCCCGATTCAATACATTCTCAACCGTGCATGGCTTAACTTGATTGGCTTTGCACGAGATGCATCGGGTCTCGGTTTGCCTATGGGAAGAATGCTCTATCGTGAATATTTCCTTCTCGCCGAATTGATCGATCGAAGGCTACCTCACCGACCGCTATGACACTCGGGATCTCACGTACATTATCACATTGCTCTAGCGCAGATAGAGCCAGCCGGCAAAAGGAAGTCAATTATAAGTCCAAGCAATTTGCCAATTATTTGTTCAAGCATCCGAGGATGATTCCGATGAGCGATTTGTGAATTGGCTCCTTCTACCCCTGAGATTAATGAGCCGATTGAAAAGTCCGCGCTAAGTCTTATACCCCAGTGGTATGGAGTATGGTTTTCCAAACAGGACCAAGTTCTCGACCTTCTTATGGCATGCAAGAAAACGATCCCGCCGATGACTCTCTTAGCCGCCTCATCGCCATCCGGTTGAAGAAATGTGTGATGCCGTCGCCTTAGCGACGCTTGCCATTAGAGGTGCTCTATCCCGCAGCTCATTAGCTCATAAGAAGGAGTTGTTCTTCTTCCAGTTGATGGTGGCTAACATTCATCGGGACTTCACAAATAGCCACGCTTTTACTCGAGGAAAACAAACCGCCGATGAGATTCTCATGTCAAGGTGGAACCGCCAGACACCTATTTGATGGCCCGGTTTGTCCTTCATCGACTGATATGATGACAATAAGCTTGCGATCCGGCTCGCCCTTTTATCCAATCTTTAGAGAAATGTAAATGGCAAGGGCGCTGATTTTAGCGTACGAAGCACCGCAAATCCACAAGGGTTGGATCTTTTCCGTGTGTTTTCCTGCCTCGGGTCAAGACGGGAGTCCTTGATCGATGAGGAGAGGCATAAAATGAACCGACTTTACTTGACGTTGGTTGTTTTAATTGGTCGACCAACATCCGACCTCGCTATCTTATCTCTCGAGTAAGAAACGAAAAGCTACATTGAGCCTTACTTCTTCTCGCTTCGCCGCCTCGTTAATGCACCGCCTTTACGCTGGGAACCCGAACCGAACTCCGACTCGCAGCCGTTTGATCGATGGTGTCCGGGCGTATCGTGGAGTATAGCGTTGTACCGATAAATTTAGCCTTCCGTGCACCGATCGCAAGTTGGAGTCGACATATCTATACCGCATGGCTTTTGGCCAAAGGAACTCGCTCGCGGAAGTCCCTTGACGAATCGTTGAGGAGGCTTCCGAAATACACTCAGTCCGCCCAGAGGCCGCCGAGCTCGGAAGAAGCGCCGCAGATTCGCCAATCGCATGTGTCCGATGGGAGGTTCATAGTTCTCTGGCCGATACTTCGTGAGATGACCAGAAGAGATTGCAACTCATGAAGAGGACTCGTAACTCTCCTTTACTCTCATTATTCTCCTATGATATCCTAGTCCCACTCCGTCTATCTTTTCGTGCATACCGTGGAAAGAGGCGGTCCGGGCCTCTTGCAAAGGGGACAAACTCCCATGGAGTTCCTCTTAGTTAAAGAGACTTGTCCATAGATCTCGGGCCTCTACTCCATTAACTTGATTCGACAAGCGAGACTCTATGATGGGGGTAATGTTTATTAACCCATAACCTCATGATTATTCGCTTTGTGAATTCACGATTTCCTCCTGCGGCAGAGAATTTGGTGGGGATGCTAACGATTTTCCTTCCTCGACTTTGCTGCTGTCTGCCTGTGGAGCAAGTACTGAGCCATGGACGGAGAGCCCGAATACCAACATAGGACCGTGATTGAAGATCCGGTTCGCCTAACATTGGTATTTTTCTACCCTCGACAAAGACTTTGCAAAGACATGAAATTTGTTTCCCTCGCAGCTTCTCATCTATACTTCACACTCTTATGCCAGCCTTTTCGATGGAGGAGTTCGAGGATGAAACCGCAAAGACCCTTAATAGAAATGGTGAGACTTCGTGTCGAAGCCTGTGAGGAACTTCAAAGAAGCTTTCCTCAATAAAGCATCCGAAAGAAGCAAGAAATTTGCCGCACAAATTTGACGCTTAGAAACTTGTGTAACTTCGCCTTATCAATAAAACATATTGCCCTCTTTTATGCTTTATTATGATTCTTTATTTCACGTAAATAATTAACCATAATACTTATAGGATTTTGGCAAACCTCACCGCCAACGGATTTGATTAGCCTTTACCAATTACCGCTTGATTACTAGCGTATGATTGTCCAAACTGCTCAAGACGACGCTATGCTAAAAGAATGAAACTCTTCTAGTCTTATTGCTATGATATTGAATACATAGACTTGGTACTTTTACGCAAGAGACCACTCTACAACGCTGCAAGGCGCTGACTTTAGGGTTATCGCCAACCCCACCTCTTCAACCAGTTTGATGAGCCTTTACCAACTACCGCTTGAGTTGGGCTAGCATGTAGATTATCTAAACTGCTCCACACACAACGCTTGTGCTAAAAGAATGAAACTCTTCTAGACTTAATGCTACGATGTTGAATACGTAGGCTTCGGCTCTTTATTACGAATAGACTACCCTAAGAACGCTGCAGTAAGGTGTTGACTTTATCCCTTCTTAGGCTTCGGATAAAATGCCCTTAATCAACTCGTGTCTTCTTCAATCTGAGAAAGACTAAACCGCAACGCTGCAGAGGCTGCTTTATCCCTTCTTAGGCTTGATAAGATGCCCCAAGATGAATCTTGGTGTCTTTTGACCTGAGAACGATCGAACCGGTTTAAGATTGATTGAGGTGGGAAAGGAAGAAGGTATTCTATTTCCCCGGTGGAGAGGAAGGAGGATCTTGTCTCCTATCTCCCGGTGAAATGATGAACAAGAGAGGAAGGTTTTGTATCCTATCTCTTGAAAGTGGAGAGGAAGGTTTTGTGTCCTATCTCCGTGTGCTCACTTAATAAGAGAGGAAGGTTTTGTATCCCATCTCTTACCGATGGAGAGGAAGGAGGATCTTGTCTCCTATCTCCTGATGTCGGAAAGGAAGGATTTTTGTCCTGCTTCAAAGGAAAGAGACTAAAATGGGATTTCCATTTTGAGAATCTTGAAGGATGAAACTAAGAGTGGTATCTCCACCAGAATCTAAGACAAGAGAGGAAGAATGTATTCTATCTCTTGCTTCTCAAGAGGAAGGATGTGTCCTATCTCAGTGAATGTGGGAAAGGAAGAATGTATTCTATTTCCGATGAGAAACTAAGAGTGGTCTCCACTCGAGAATCTTTTGAATGATAGCTTCCGCTTATAGGATTGCTAACCAAAATTTGAAGTGGACCTCTGCTCATGGAAGGAATCGAGAGGGACTTTGTCGGTGGTTGGACCAGGAGATTTTAGTGGGCCCACCGCCAATGAGTTTGATCGGTGAGAGAGTTTTGGGGAAAACACAATAATTTAGGGTTATCCTCATGAAAATGAGTGAGATATTCTCTCGAGGAACTTCCCATCAAAATGGGTTATCCCAATGTATTAAGGATAATACTTTTCGTAAACTTCCCATTTATCGGCATTGCCGGCCGCCATTCTCAGATATAGCGATATGCACCGCTTGAATAGACTCGGTCTATTATGAACGGTCCTTCCCATTTGGGTTCAATTTACCTTTCTTCTGAGGTGAGGATTATCGTCAGCCAAATGAGGACGCAGATCTCCTCCTTAAAGGTTCTCTCATCGAACTTTCTTGTTGAAAGCCCTCGACATTCTAGCTTGATAGAACTCAATGCATTGTTGAGCCTCCAAGCTTCTCATCTAACATCTCAAGCTCTTCGAGACGCTTTTGATGTTGTTCTTCGCCGCCATCTTCAAAAGGGCACGCTAAGTGACGGAATCGATTTCTAACGGAGAATTGCTTCACATCCGTGAAACTGTGGAGTACGGGTCGCCTCCCTGCCATGACGTGCATCCAGCGATATGCCCAGAAGTAAGCCCGAAGTTTATCGCCCCAGCCTCGCTTTGTTATTCTTCACAAGCTTCACAAAATCTTGATGATCGCTTTGTTGAACGCCTAACCCATTTGTCAGCCGATTATAAGCCGCCGACGACATCTTGTATCTTGAATTTTTCGCAAAACCCGATGAAGGAATTGCCGATAAATTGGGGACCGCTGTCATGCACGATCCGTTTGGGACACCATGTCGATAGATGACATGGTGTTTGATGAATTTGACGACGGTATCGCTTTGACCTCTTTTAGTGGGATTGCTTCAGCCCACTTGGAGAAGTAATCGTGATCGCTAGAATAAACCGACGCTTTGACCGACGGAGGAAAAATGGGACCTACAACGCCCATTCCCATGTCTCAATGGCCGATGTGGTCGGGATGCAACCGCCAGAGGTCGATGCATATAATTTCGCGGAATTTGACACGCGCATTTCGAATGCATCGACCAAGGCCATTAATCATCGTGGCCGTGTAGCCCATTCTCCCGATTCGCCAGAGCTTGGGACCAGCCGATGCGCACACATTCACCTTCGTGGTGCTTCCGCAAGGACCTTCTCTTCCTTGTTTGAAAGGCATCGAGTAAAGACCATCGCACTCTACGATATAACATCCGGTCTCGTCGAAAAGAATCTGGAGCTCTTCGCCGATTGACTCTTCCTTCACGTCGGTAGAATACCATGTAAGACGAATCGATGATAGGAAAGGCCAATCTCGGGCTCCAACTTGGTTTGGGTTGCATTTGCCTCTTTGGTAACTATCCCTTTGTCTTCTTGTACCCCATCATATATGGTATAAGAGTTGATGAGTCCCGACCGTAACTAGTTGCTCGGTCTCTAAGGTTGTGCTAACGACACGCCTAACGCCGCAAGCATCCGATAAGCGCTTTGGAGGCGTGGATATATTCGATGAAGAATTCTTCAATGAGTCTCGCCATTTCAACATTTATCCGACGATAGGGATTAGATCCGATTCTCGACCAGAGTCACCACGAACTCGCTTAACTATCGCCAGAATCTCCATACGCCGAGATATTCGACTTTCAAAAGCTAAGTCCGATAAGTAGTTGTATTCGGCTACGATGGAACAGGTTCTGAGTGAATAAGCACGGCATGACATGATTTCCGAAATCAAGACAACGACTCCAAATGAGATTTTAGAACATCCGGGGTACGCCACATTAGCCCGAGAAGCTCCATCAAAATACAATCGCCATATTTGTTGGTGCGACGAGTGTTGACTTCCTCAACTTCATCCGAAGATCATCATATAGCTCAACCGCATCCGCTGTCGGCCGGGTGTACCAAGAGATCACAAATCGCTTGTCCTTTGACCGACTGTTGTTTGAAATACAAGTCGATTGGGACAAGAGCAAGGCCCATTTCGCTAAACGCCAACTCATCGAGCCTACCAATCATAAATATTCGACCGGATTTACGCGAGATAACATAAATCGCCCGTCCTACTAAATAGTGTCGATTTTTGAATCGCTAACACTAATGCAAGGCATCGCCGCACCATTGGGTATCGACTGACCCACCAATGTTCGCCTGTAATACACCGCCTCGCGGATCATTGCCGCCGCCCCGCGAGTGGCGCTTAACGAGTGATCCGCTGCCTTGACGATCGTGAACGGTTTTCCGACAGGTGCAACAAGAACAGAGGTTTAAGATACGACTTGATCTCTTCAAACGCCGACAAAGGCCGCCCCAAATAAACGACACGCCCTTCTTGTTTAACTTAGAAAATGGTTGGCACTTCCTGATAGGTTCGATATGAACCGCCGGATGTATGCCAATCGCCTTTGTAACCCCTGAAGTTCTCTCGATTTCTGAGGTTGCAACTCTTGAATTGCCTTCACTTTATCGTGATCGACGGGATTCCTTTGTCGCGACGACAAAGCCGAGGAACTTGCCACCGACATCCCAAGGAAGGATTTAGGTGGTTCATCTTTAATTGATGAGTCCGCATGAGTTCAATACCGCTCTAAGATCTTTAATGTGATCTCCTTTGTCACGCTTTTCACCACCAAGTCGCCGACGAGCATTCGACCGCTTTTCCGATGATCCCGAAAATTTTAGTCATTGCTCACGATATGTGGCACGATTTTGAGGCCGAACGGATGACCGTAGCAATATATACCGATGGCGCTCAACTGTGGTTTGCAGGCCATCGGGTGCATCTTGATTTGTAATTCTAAAAACCATCCATAGCGACATCCTCTCAATCCACATGTATTGTCAACTATGACGCCGCTGATCGGCAGGGAAATCATCCTTTGGGCAAGCAGCCGCTTAGGTCTCAGAATCACACGCATCCTAATCGAACCATTCTTCTTCATGACCGACTATATTCGCCACCCAACCGGATGTTGAATTTCCTCGATGAATCCCATTCTATGAGTTTCTTTACTTCATCAACGATCAGAAGATTTGTGGTCAAACCGCCTTTACATTGCTTGACAGTTTGACATCCACGCTTGATGTTGAGGCGATGTCGCCACATTAGGGTCGAAGTCTCGCATATCCTCGTAGCTCCAAGCTTAATACATCGATATACTCCCCGATCAAGGCAATTAACCTTCCTTCTAGGGAAGAGTATTGCTGATGTTTATGAGCTTAGGATGCTCTTCATCACCCATATTAACCTCGACTACCTCGCCCTAGTGGGGGTCTTTGTCCTAAAAGAGTACGGCCTATGTATTCAATATCATAGCAACAAGTCTAGAAGAGTTTCATTCTTTAGCACAACGCCACGCAAGGAACGGATCCCGATAATCCGCACGCCAGCCCAACTCAAATCTGGTTGGTAAAGGCTAATCAAACCCGCTGATGGTCGAGGGTTTGCCAAAAATCCTATAAGTATTATGGTTAATTATTTGGACTAAGTAAAAGAATCATAATAAATAGTGAAAGGGATGGATCTTATTCATTTGAAGCAAATATAGAAGGAGCTACAATTATCGGTGACAACCGATTCAAGCAAAGTTATGATAATACATCTAAATAAAAATCGTGAACACTGGCCGAACAAAGAGAACGTAAAAGTTTCGCAAACACACGACTTCATTGGCGCAATCCAAGAATGTGAAGGAAGCAAGGTAAGCCTTGACAAGCTAATTTTTTCTCCGGATCGCCGAACCCGAGCCTTGGCTTCCTTCTCAAGTTCCTCTTCAGAATTCGGCAATAGCAGCCACATTATGTTCCCCGACACGACGCCGAGGATTCTGCTTCGCTCAAGGACATCCCGACTCGTGCACTCACGCTGAAATCCTTCAACGCTCTCCCCTTGAACAAATTCCGATCTCTCAGACGCTCACATGGGTGTGGTACAAGTTTTCTATTCATTAAGCGACGCCGCGCCATATGAGTTCAAAATATGATTTCTTTCTCGATATTATCCTCTCAAAACGCTGCTCACGAAGCCTTGATCCGAGCTCGCCGACGTCAGATCACCTCATCGCGATGATTCAAAAGGCTAAATCCTCCACACGCTAAGAGTTAGCCTAGTGAGCTTCTCAACACAACGACAGAGCTAGAGGGCCACCAACACCGAATTTCTCCAAGATACTCAATATGAATAAGACCATAGAGTCGCCCATCTAACCTCGATAATAGAGATCACTGCTTTAAACTATTCTCCAACAGCTGAAGGAGACCCATCACGTAACCGAGTCGAACGGCAGATGGCCCGGCAATCTCGCAATGTTGAATCCGGGAAGTGGTCCGTCAAGATTAACTCCGGGCTTCCACCCGCTTACTCGGGGCCGGAACCTGTTTCGCCAAGGCCGTAGGGAGGCTGGAGCCGATGATGGAAGCGATCCCTCAAACTCGCCATCCCAAATTATGATAGTAGGCTCAGCCATTTCTTCATACGAGTGTTCGCCTGGCCAAGGTTCGCCTCTGGAAAAAGGCCTTCTCCTGATGACCTTGAGAATCGAGACTTGACATTGGGAGCCTTCGGCAGATGAATAATCATCGAGCATCCGCCACCACAAGAGAATAAAGGGTTACCGTATCATTTAGAGGAATATCTAAAAAGGAAACAAAGATAACGAGAACTCTTCTTAGAAACCCATGAGATTGAGTCATTTAATTTATATCGGTACGACGATTTCACCCGCATCGACACCGAGAACGATAAATATAGTCGATAAACAAAGCGACAATATATATCCCGCTCTACTAAATAAGGGTACGGTATGAAATCGCCCCGCTAACAACATCGGTGACGGTGATCTTGAAGCCTCAATCCTCACGGAAGGAGAATCTCGCTCTTCCCAACGCTTCACAAAGGAGAACGGCGGGTCATAACGAATGCATTGACCAAGCCTCAACCTCACGGGAGAATCTCATTTTCCCAATCGCACAAAGGAGAACGCGGGATACAACGCGATATATGTAATGAATACGGCGACGCCGGGCGCACCACCGAAAGAAGGAGGCGCATTCACGCTACCGCGGCGAAAGGATCGACTCAAACGCTGATCTCCCCGGACGCATATCTGCCGCAAAAACACGCATAAAAGTTAGATATGCAAATAAAAATCAGCCAATTCAGCAACAGGTTCGCTTGGTCCGGGTCGGGTTTCCGACCACTCAATCGGCACCAACGGTGCCCCGGCCAACCAGACCGACCACCGCCGGCGCGGCGCTACGCGCCCGACAGCAGTACATGGACATCGGCGACATCCGATAAGGCGACATCGGGCGCCAAGATCAAGCGCTGCTGGCGCTGGCGCTAGCGCTTCAGTCACATCGCATGGCTGGCTATGCTACGCTGCAATTTCAGCTACCATGCGCCAGCCATTGCCGCCTTTCCTCGTGGGTTCGCCGCCGCAGACGCGACAAGAAGAAGAAAAGAAAAGAAAAAAGAATTTACAAAACCCTCGCGACACATACCTCGCTGATCGAAGGAGATAAGACGGCGGCGAAGCGAGATTGAGACGCTTTGAGGGGTATCCAGAGGCGCTTAAAATTGCTTATCGTCCCGAACGAAACGGGCGCTCTCACCCGCATCCATATGGCTTTGAGGGGGTATCTCAGAGGTGGTTAAAAATTGCTTATCAATACTCCTCGATTCTTTTGAGGTATCGCTTCAGGTCCCGCTTTATACGCTTATGCATAATAATCATGGCCGGTTTGTCGAATGGGGTTGGTTGTTAACCCACCGCCACGTTTCGCTCGCACCGAAGCAATTTTAACGCCATGATACCCTCCAAAGCGCCTCGCCTCGCCTTGCCGAAGTCCGGATGCTTTGACATGATGAGCCCTTCACCCTTCGGGACGGCCGGATGGGACTTGTGAATGACCTTGCTTTGATCTCTCCACTCCTTTCGCCTTTCCGCCTTGTAGGATTGTCAAGGTATTACGCATCGCATTTTTGTCCGACCGTTGTTGAGATCTTGACCAAGCTGTAGATAAATTTCTTTTGAGATTGGCTCCGTGATTTGATTCCTCCAATTCTCTCACTCCTCCGCTGCTTTGTAGGATACCGGGGTGTTGTGTCAGATTTATTGCTTGACCGCTGTTGGAATTTCGAATCGTGAGCTAATTGAGTTTATTTGTTGTTGACTCGTGTCTGCGGGATTGTAATCCAATTGACCATCGAGATTCCTCCGCTGATCGGGAATTCTTCACTACGACGCTGCTAATTGTCTTCAAGCCATATGGGTTTTGGCCTTCAATCGGCGAGTGCAACGCTGGATCGGCGTATGCATCTTACGTGGATCCAACCGCTGATCGGTGAATCTTTGTCGACGACGATGGCCAGTTAGCGCCGCTTGTGTTACTCCTCGCTGGAGTGTATTCATCCACGGGAGGTATTCTTCCGGATTTGTTCCACCAATTGTCGCTGGTAGGCCCCTCGGCTTACGCATCTAATCCCGATATGGTGGGGGTCTCGATTCTTTCAAGGTAGAGCTGTTCGCTTCCATATAAGTCTCAAAAATTAACTTTTTCCATAGCGGAGGAAATTGAAGATTATCGAAGTTATCCTTAAGAACATGGTAATATTCTCCGTGAACTTCTCTAAATTGGGGCATAGTTTATACTCATAACCCTAGTTGAGTAGGATTATATGACGCTGCTGATTAGGCCGATGCTCATGCGATCGAAGTTATCCCTAAGAATATTTTTGTGAAAATATTCTTCCCGAATTTTCGATAAATTAGGAAACAGCTTTATACCGTAATCCTAGTTGAGTAGGATTAGCGACGCTGACAAGGCCGATAACGCATTTATCGAAGTTATCCCTAAGAATATTTTTTTATGAAAATATTCTTCCGAACTTCTCGATAAATTAGGAAACAGCTTATACCGTAATCCTAGTGGAGTAGGATTATACAACGCTGATTGGCGCCGATGTATCCTCAGACGATCGAATTATCCCTAAGAATATATTTTTTTTTTGTGAAAATATTCTTCCTGAACTTCGATAAATTAAGAAACAGCTTTATACTGTAATCCTAGTTGAGTAGAGGGCACACGCCGCTGATTGGCCGATGCATCCGTATGATCGAAGTTATCCCAATATTTTTTGTGAAAATATTCTTCCGAACTTCGACAAATTAGGAAACAGCTTTATACCGTAATCCTAGTTGAGTAGGATTGGGCTACGCTGATTGGCGCCGATGCAATCCGTGATGATCGAAGTTATCCCTAAGAATATTTTTGTGAAAATATTCTTCCTGAACTTCTGACAAATTAAGAAACATTTATACTGTAATCCTAGTTGAGTAGGATCACACGCCGCTGATTGGCCGATGCAATCCGTATGATCGAAGTTATCCCTAAGAATATTTTTGTGAAAATATTCTTCCGAACTTCGACAAATTAGGAAACAGCTTTATACTTAATCCTAGTTGGAGTAGGATTGGGCGACGTGTTGATTAGCGCCGATGCCATCCGCAGACGATCGAAGTTATCCCTAAGAATATTTCTTGTGAAAATATTCTTCCGAACTTCGACAAATTAGAAACAGCTTTATACTGTAATCCTAGTTGGAGTAGGATTAGGCAACGCTGATTGGCCAACGAATCCGTATGATCGAAGTTATCCCTAAGAATATTTTTGTGAAAATATTCTTCCGAACTTCTGACAAATTAGGAAACAGCTTTATACCGTAATCCTAGTTGGAGTAGGATTATACAACGCTGATCGATCGATGCGATCCGCACGATCGAAGTTATCCCTAAGAATATTTTTGTGAAAATATTCTTCCTGAACTTCGATAAATTAAGAAACAGCTTATACTGTAATCCTAGTTGAGTAGGATTGGGCCACGCCGCTGATTGGCGTCGATGCAATCCGATGATCGAAGTTATCCCTAAGAATATTTTTGTGAAAATATTCTTCCGAACTTCTCGACAAATTAGGAAACAGCTTTATACTGTAATCCTAGTTGAGTAGGATTATACAACGCTGATCGAGGCCGATGCGATCCGTGACGATCGAAGTTATCCCTAAGAATATTTTTTTTGTGAAAATATTCTTCCGGAACTTCTCGATAAATTAAGAAACAGCTTTATACTGTAATCCTAGTTGGAGTAGGATCACACGCTGCTGATTGGCGTCGATGTAATCCGATGATCGAAGTTATCCCTAAGAATATTTTTGTGAAAATATTCTTCCGAACTTCTCGACAAATTAGGAAACAGCTTATACTGTAATCCTAGTTGAGTAGGATTAGGCGACGATTGATCGGGCCGATGTAATCCAAGACGATCGAAGTTATCCCTAAGAATATTTTTGTGAAAATATTCTTCCTGAACTTCTATAAATTAGGAAACAGCTTTATACCGTAATCCTAGTTGAGTAGGATTGGCCACGCGCTGATCGGCCGATGCAATTCGCACGATCGAAGTTATCCCTAAGAATATTTCTTGTGAGAATATTCTTCCGGAACTTCTCGACAAATTAGGAAACAGCTTTATACCGTAATCCTAGTTGAGTAGGATTAGGCGACGCTGATTGGCGCCGATGCAATCCGCGACGATCGAAGTTATCCCTAAGAATATTTTGTGAGAATTTTCTTCCTGAACTTCTACAAATTAGGAAACAGCTTTATACTGTAATCCTAGTTGAGTAGGATTGGCGCATCGCTGACGGAGCGAATCCTGCAAGACGATCGAAGTTATCCCTAAGAATATTTTTGTGAAAATATTCTTCCCGAACTTCTCGACAAATTAGGAAACAGCTTATACCGTAATCCTAGTTGAGTAGGATTAGGCGACGCTGATCGGCGCCGATGCATCCGCGACGATCGAAGTTATCCCTAAGAATATTTTTGTGAAAATATTCTTCCTGAACTTCTCGATAAATTAGGAAACAGTTTATACCGTAATCCTAGTTGAGTAGGATTAGGCGACGCTGATCGGGCCGAGGGAATTCGCGAGGTGTTATCCTCACAATAAACCTTCGTAATCTTTCCCAAATATATGAGGAATTAGGAGCCAATCAACGACTGATTTGGCATCGCTTTTGATATCCTGATAAGGTTCCAATTAGGACTCCTAATTAGGGGTGATTAGAGTCCTAATTAGAATTGATTTGGGCCCCAATTAGAATTCTCGCTTGCCAAATAGGAGTCCTTGTTCAAAGAGGATTGGGTCCATATGGGTTGTTATAAATACCCATAATCCTCCTTTTCTCGACCTAGGCCGCCCCCTCAGGTTTCTCCCTCTTGTTTTCATCTCGCTTCTCATTGCCTTATCTCCTTCTGATCAACGAGGTATGTGTATGGGTTTTGTAAATTCTTTTTTCTTTTCTTCTTAGGCGTTAGCGACGCGGCCACGAGAAAGGATGACGGCGGCCCAGCGGCTGCGGCGCGGTCGTTGGTTCATACAGCATGCTACCAGCAATGGGGCCATATAAGCATATACATATTATGCTACGGCTTCACATACAGCGGTCGGCGCTGTCCATACAAGCGGCGCCGGCGCCAGCGTTGTCCGGCGCATAAGGCGTTGGCGGCGCGTCGGTCCTGGTTGAGCGGGCACCCGCTGGTGCCTCTACGTGGTCCGCGAGCCACAACCGACCAAACGGGCTTCGCTGGAATTCGCTAATTTTTCGATCGCATATCTAACTTTTCGTCGTGTTTTTGCAGCCCGATGTCGCCGAGATCACGCGCCGGAGTCGATCAACTCGCGACGGGCGGCGGAATGCACGCCTTCTTTCTTCAGGCGCCGGCCATCGTGATTCTCGCATATATATGCGCGTATCCCCGCTTCGTTCTCCTTTGTGAGGCGATTGAAGAGCCAGATTCTCCTTCGCGGAGGGTTGAGGCTTCAGATTGTGCATTCTCGCTATGACCCCGCTTCGCTTTCCTTTGTGAGGCGATTGGGAAGAGCCGAGATTCTCCTTCGTGGAGGATTGAGGCTTCAAAGATCACCCGCTCGAGCAAAGAAAGACGGAGCGATTTCATACCGCATTTTATTTCGAGAACGGATATATATTGTCGCTTTGTTTATGACTATATTTATCGCTCTCCTGTATTCGCACGTGAAATCGCTGACTCGCTATAAGGTCGACTCAATCTCATGGGTTTCTAAGAAGAGTTCTACTTTATATCGCTTCCTTTTTAAGATATTCTCCTAAATGATCCGTTAACCCTTTATTCTCTTGTGGTAGGCGGATGTCTGGCGATTATTCGCCTACTGGGCTCCCAATGTCAAGTCTCGATTTCAAGGTCATCCGAGAAGGCCTTTTTCCACCGAGGAAGCTTAACCGCACAGGCTAACACTCAGATGAAGAAACCCGCTAAGCCTCGAGCCTACTATCATAATTTCTCGATGACGAGTTTGAGGGATCGCCCATCATCCTTCCACCTTCCCCATGTTCTGGCCAAAACCAGATTTCCACCCTTCGAGTATAGGGCTGGGTGGAAGCCCTGTGTTAATCTTGACGGACCACTTCCACGGATTCAACCTATTGCCGAGATTGCCCCGCCAAAATCACTGCCCTCGACTCCGCCTGATGGGTCTCCTTCACCTTGGAGAATAGTTTGAAACAGCGATCTCTATTATCGAGGTTAGATGGGCTAATTCTATGGTCTTCATTCATATTGAGTATCTTGGAGGAAATTCACCGGTGGCCCTCAGCCTAGTTAATCGCTAGAGCAAGCTCACTAGTCGGCTAACTCTTGCGACCGTGTGGAGGATTTAGCCTTTTTGAATCATGCGATGAGGTGATACGACTCATCGAAGCTCGATCAAGGCTTCTCGCGGAACGCTGCCGCGAGAGGATAATATCGAGCAAGAAATCATATTTTCGAACTCATATGAGCGACATTGCCGCTTGCGCCAGAAGATAAACTTGTACCACACCCATGTCGAACGCATGTGAATCGTGACTGCTCAAGGGGAGAAGACGCTGAAGGATTTCACGCGCGGAGTGCACCGAGTCCGTGATGTCACCGAACGCGGAGAAGCAAGTCCTCGAGGCGACGCGTCGGGAACATGTGGCCGCTATTGCCGCTAACTCAAGAGGAACTTGAGAAGGAAGCCAAGGCTCGGGTTCGAGCGATCCAGAGGAAAAATTAGCCGCCAAGGCTTACCTTGCTTCCTTCACATTACCGATTGCGCCAATGAAGTCCGATGTGTCGCAAACTTTTTCGTTTCTTTGTTCACCAGTCGCTATTTATTTTTATTTAGATGTATTATCATAACTTTGCTTGAATCGCTTGTCTCGATAATTGTAGCTCCTTCTATATTTGCTTCAAATGAATAAGATCCATCCCTTTCACTATTTATTATGATTCTTTTACTGGCCCAAAATAATTAACCATAATACTTATAGGATTTTGGCAAACCCTCACCATCAACGGGTTTGATTAGCCTTTACCAACCACCGCTTGAGTTGGCTAGCGTATGGATTGTCGTGATCCGCTCCGCGACGGACGCTGTGCTAAAAGAATGAAACTCTTCTAGACTTGTTGCTATGATATTGAATACATAGGCTTCATACTTTTACCGCAAGAGACCACTCCGAACGCTGTTACGCTGTAGACTCATCCCTTCTTAGGCTTCGGATAAAATACCCTTAATCGAACTCGTGTCTTCTTCAATCGAAAAACTAAACCGCAACGCTGCGGTGAGGCGCTGGCTTTATCCCTTCTTAGGCTTCGGATAAAATACCCTTAATCGAACTCGTGTCTTCTTCAATCGGAGAAAGACTAAACCGCAACGCTGTGAGGCGCTGACTTTAGGTTATTGGCCAACCCTCGCCCTCAACGGGTTTGATGAGCCTTTACCAACTACCGCTTGAGTTGGCTAGCGCGGATTATCTCGATCCGCTCATTACGACGCTGTGCTAAAAGAATGAGACTCTCTTAGACTTAATGCTACGATGTTGAATAATGAAGCCGTTTCTTTTCACTCGAAGATTAGCCCCAAGAACGCTGTAGGCTGGCTTTATCCCTTCTTAGGCCGGATAAAATGCCCTAATCAACTCGTGTCTTCTTCAATCGGAGAAAGACTAAACCGCAACGCTGCGGTGAGGCGCTGGCTTTATCCCTTCTTAGGCTTCGGATAAAATGCCCTTAATCGAACTCGTGTCTTATTCGACGGAGAAAGACTAAACCGCAACGCTGCAGGAGGCGCTGGCTTTATCCCTTCTTAGGCTTCGGATAAAATGCCCCGTAATCGAACTCGTGTCTTATTCGACGGAGAAAGACTAAACCGCAACGCTGTGAGGCGCTGACTTTATCCCTTCTTAGGCTTTGGATAAAATGCCCCAAGATGAATCTTGGTGTCTTTGACCGGAGAATGACTGAACCGATGAAGATTGATTGAGGTGGGAAAGGAAGAATGTGTTCTATTTCTCGACGAGGCAATGCAGATTCTTTGCCGTTGGAATCGAAAAGACTCAGTGACCTTCACGACCGGTTCGAAAATCTCTACAAGATACCTTCACGGCGCTACCTAAGATAAGAGGTGGAACTAAGAGTGGGATCTCCGCCCGAACCGAAGAGACTCGTGACCTTCAGCGGACCACGGTTCCGAAAATCCCACAAGATACCTTCACCGGCGCTACCGAGATGAAGATGAAACTAAGAGTGGATCTCCACCGAGAACCGAAGAGACTCAGTGACCTTCAAAGGACAACCCGGTTCGAAAATCCCACAAGATACCTTCACCGGCGCTACCTAAGATGAAGATGGAACTAAGAGGGATCTCCACCGAACCGAAGAGACTCAGCGACCTTCACGGACAACCTGGTTCGAAAATCCCTACAAGATACCTTCACCGGCGCTACCTAAGATGAAGATGGAACTAAGAGTGGGATCTCCACCGAGAACCGAAGAGACTCGTGTGACCTTCAGCGACAACCCGTCTGAAAATCCCACAAGATACCTTCACGGCTACCTAAGATGAAGATGGAACTAAGAGGGATCTCCACCGAGAACCGAAGAGACTCAGTGACCTTCAAAGGACAACCCGGTCTCGAAAATCCCTACAAGATACCTTCACGGCGCTACCTAAGATGAAAATGGAACTAAGAGTGGGATCTCCACCGAACCGAAGAGACTCAGTGACCTTCAGCGACAACCCGGTTCGAAAATCCCTACAAGATACCTTCACGGGCTACCTAAGATAAAGATGAAACCCTTCCGCTTGACACGAAGGATTTTACGCTTGGAGAGGAAGAATTTTATATTCTCTCTCCAACAGGAAAGGAATTTTGAGTGGGCCTCTTGTTCATAGAAGGAATCAAGAGGGATTTTGGTAATGTACCGTAGTTTGTAGACCCACCGCCAAGGAATTTGATCGGTGGGGAAATTGTGATGGAGGATAAATCTAGGTTATCTCGCGAAAAGTGGGTGAAACATCCCACGAGGAACTTCCCGTCGAACGGGTTATCCCAAGATACTATGGGTAGTATTTCTTCAGAACTTCCCATTTATCTACATTAATTGCCTGGCCGCCATTTTGGGTAATTAGCGGTACGCACTCATTGAGTAAACCGCTTCTATTACAAACGACCCTCCCATTTAGGTTCGAATTTACCTTTCTTTTTGAAGTGAGGATTATCTGGCCGTCGAAAGCAAATGAGGACCAAATCTCCTTCTAAAGGTTCTCTCGTCAACTTTCTTGTTGAAAGCCCTCGACATCCTAGCTTGGTAAAACCCAATGCATTGTTGAGCCTCCAGCGCTTCTCATCTAACATCTCAAGCTCTTCGAGACGCTTTTGATGTTGTTCTTCGGCCGCCATCTCGCTGAAAGGGCGATACGGCGACGGATCTCGATCTCCAACGGAGAATCGCCGCACCCGTAAAACCGTGGAGTACGGGTCTCTCCAGTTGGCGTATGCATACCGCGGCGATACTGCAGTGCTTCTCCGAAGTTTATCATCCCAGCCTCGCTTGTTATTCTTCACAAGCTTCGGCTGTAATTTTGATAATCGCCTTGTTGAATGCCTCGCTAATCCATTTGTCGCCGGATTATAGGCCGCCGACGGTGACATCTTGTATCTTGAATTTTCGCAAAACCTCGATGAAGGAATTGCCGATAAATTGGGGACCGCTGTCATGCACGATCCGCCTTGGAACACCGCGGTCGGTAGATGACATGGTGTTTGATAAATTTGACGACGTGATTTCACTTCTTTTAGCGGATTGCTTCAAACCACTTGGAGAAGTAGTCGGTGATCGCTAGAATAAACCGACGCTTTGACCGACGGAGGAAAGATAGGACCTACAACGCCCATTCCCCATGTCTCAATGGCCGATGTGGTCGGGGATGCAACCGCCCGAGGCCGATGCATATAATCCGCGGAATTTGACACGCTGGCATTTTCGAGCGACGATCAAGGCCATTAATCATCGCTAAAAGTAGCCCATTCTCCCCGATTCGCCAGAGCTTGGGACCAGCCGGGTGCATTCACATTCACCTCGTGCTTCCCGAAGGACCTCTCGCCTCTTTGTTTGAAAGGCATCGGAGTAAAAGACCGTATTCTCGACCATATAACATCCGGTCTCGTGGTCGTAAAAGAATCTTGAGCTCTTCACGGATTGACTCTTCTCCTTCACGCCTTCTCGCGAATACCGTAAGACGAATCGATGATAGAAAGCCAATCTCTGGCTCCAACTTGGTTTGGGTTGTATACACTTCTTTGGTAACTACCCCTTATCTTCTTGTGCCTCATCGTATAATGGTACGTAAGAGTTGGTGAGTCCCGACCGCGACTAGTTGCTCTCCTCTAAGGTTGTGCTAACGACACGCCTAACGCCAGCAGCATCCGCGATTTGGAGGCTGGATATATTCGATGAAAAACTCTTCGAATGAGTCGCTATTTCAACAAACTATCCGATGATAGGATTAGATCCGATTCCTAACTTCATAGTCACCACTGATCTGTTTGACTATCAATTGCGAACCGTGATGCTTCGATATTCTACCCCAGCCTCCCATGGCTAAGTCCGATAAGTAACGTTGTATTCGCTAACAGATTGGAACAGG